>CM034045.1:2547340-2773194 GCA_019804595.1 Bruguiera parviflora
AGGCAATAACTGCTGGCATATGCTCAATTGCTTATATATTAGGAGAATCTCTATCATGACATCTTTGCAGGTTTTGGATCCTCGTGCTGAACAGAGGGAGGATAGGGAGAAGAGAAAGAGTAATGCATCTTCTGCTTGCAATGTGGCTCCTCTTCAAAACTCATTCCTTTTTGACAACAAAAGCTAAAGCACAAAACAAGGGAGGAATTTCAGCTACACAAGCCTACCCATATAAGAATGACACACTATAGTGCCTAAGAGTTCAATAACAAAACTAGATGTTTGTTAATGAAAGCAATAATCTGGGATTAAGGCTTTGTTGTTGTTGTTGCTAATGAAAGCAATAACTGAATTGACCCAATTTGTGAAATTTGTAAAACAAGAGCTTTATCCCACAACATTAATTACCAGGAAAATTCAGATTATGTAAGACAAATTAGCAGATAAGTCACCGTGATATGTCAGAGGAAAGGCCATCTGATAGAACATTAATGT
This sequence comes from Bruguiera parviflora, assembly GCA_019804595.1. Classification (NCBI taxonomy): domain Eukaryota; kingdom Viridiplantae; phylum Streptophyta; class Magnoliopsida; order Malpighiales; family Rhizophoraceae; genus Bruguiera; species Bruguiera parviflora. The sequence goes on from CM034045.1 coordinate 2,547,836, forward strand.
GGAAATGGCAAGATGATGTAACATTTTTATGTATTGAATTTGTATACCACCCTTATCTATTCACATAACAAGCATGAGTTCTCTACATCAGAACATATGCACCATACATGTAAGAACCAACCTCTTAGAAGAGAAAAAGCTTAATTCCTGGGTGCCAATTGCCAAAAGACATAACCAACTATACCCCCAAGTCTAAAAGCCTACTAAAATGAGAGTCCAAGACTGAACAGACACACAGATAGGAAGAGACTAAACCAAGCCACCCAACACCACATATTTCACTAAAACAGAGACTTGGCTCCTAGGACCTTGTCATCATGCTACACGACCGTGCCAACCTGAATGTCAGACTACCTCCATGCACACTCGCTTCTGCCTTCAGGGTATTATGCTCATATGGCTTCCTGCAGCCTGGACAGCGCCCATCTTCCTCAAGAATTCTCTTGTGACAGAAAAGGCAGAGTCGGAACCCGCACAAACAGGGCAAAAAACTGGTGTCAGTGATATCCAAATCCTCATAACATATAGGGCATGAAGATGGCAGATTCACAACACCGGAACAAGCCCATGATAGCCCTCCTGGTCCATATTTCCTATCTGCATTGGGCAAGCTCCGCTGCTTTGACAAATTAGGCAGGCACTGTGGACGGAATTCATCATCTGGCCTCCATGCTCGGTTATTCCCAGGGGTTAGTCTTGGTGGTATGGCACTCTGGCACTCCTTCTTCGCATCCTCAGAAGAAGAAGCTGCCAAATTACTTGAACTAGAATCTGCTTGCACAATAGGCTGAAGCTCTGGAGAAGACTCTGATTCCAAACAAAGACTATCTTTTTGGTTTTCTTGCTTGTTTTCGTCATTGGTGGCTAAAGCATCAGCCATGGCTTCCCAATCGTCCAAGCAATTATCATCACCATCTTCTTCCTCCTCCGTGATGCTTCCAGAGCAACAACCACCACTGCTGCTGCTACTCCTGCTGCTGGATCCAGAAAAACTGGTCCCTGCATCAGTGCCACCAAGGATGCTGCTGGTGGTGGGACTGTTGGATGGGAAATCCAAATCAAAGTCATGATGCTTCAATAGATTCTGGTTCCCATTATCCTCCTCGTGCGTTCTCTGCCTCATTTCTGAATTTCCAAGCGGATTCTTCCTCTCATTCTTGCAAGGTGACGGTGGCAAAGCACGTGGGCCATTCAGCTCCTCCTTACAGCCCGTTTTCTTGACTGTGCCTGATAAAAAAAAAAAAAAAAAATTCCACCATACATCCTTTCAGTAAACATACCCCGTCCCAACAAAAGCGAAACCACAAATCGCAAAATCTTCAAAATCATTCACATATATATCCCAATTAGAATATACAACGACAGAAAGACAGATCATCGAACGCACCTTGAGAAAGCCATTGCTCTCGACGAGCATCGAGCTTGCACTGCTTCAATTTGGCAGACCTATTGGTCTAAAAAAAACCCCCCAAAATACACAAACAGGAGGAAGAAAAACAAATGCACGAAAGAATCAAGATACAAAAAATAATAATAAATAAATAAATAAAAATAAATTAAAAAAGCACGAATTTTTCTAAAAAAAGAGGGCCAAGAAACGAAATTGAAGATAGATAAAGAAAGAAAGAATCAAAGGATTGGGAAGTACCCTCTTCTTCTTGCTCAAATCCTTGGGGGCAGAAGGAACGGAAGCGTTGGGAGTGATCGAATCGTACACCATGGCTGCTGCTCCACAAATTTGGATTAATAATTCTTCGCAAATTTCAAGAACAAAGATTCTCTCCTCAAAAACCCTAATTTTCTTAGAACTGAAAGTTTTCTGGGTGGATGGAGACCTCCAGAGAGAGAAAATTACGATGCTTCTTGTAGAGAGAGAGAGAGAGAGAGAGGATAACGGACTCTCTTCTGCTTTCGCCCGCCCCTCTTTATTGTTTATTTATAAGAGCAAGCCGTTTCCTAATTCATATAGAGCCTATTTCCCGAATTGCCCTTATCTTTTTGCCTAATTTTCGGAGGTACCCTATCAAATGGGTGCTTGGCTTGGAACCCTAAGATGACTCGTAGGGGGTCAGAATTTGAATTGTATTATATAGTGTTTACTTGATTGCCGAGGCTTGATTCAGAAGCAATTAAAAAGCGGCAGAAAATTAATAGGCAAGCTAAATGGTATGGTATGAGATTTCATCTCAATTAATGGCTAATTATAAATTTATATATTTATAAAATTTATTTATTATAATTTTTTAAATAAAATTATAAAATATTATTTTTATTTTTTGTTTAAAAAATATTTACTAAACTCAATTTGTTTTTATTTTACCTTAATAATTTAGTATCACATGATATATTCAAATACTAAATACAAATTCACTTATAATTTTTTTTATAATTTTTATTTATTTAACATTTTTAACTTATTTATTTACTTTTTAACATTTTTTATTTATTTTTTTATATTTTTTAAAATTTAATTAATTTATCTTATTTCTCGATATTAATTGAATGTTACGCAAATTAGTATGTACGAAGTCTAACTTGTGTGACATTACAAATAAAAAAAGTTATCATAGTCAAATGTTTATAGTGCCTTTTTTTTTTTTTTGGTACTGTGACTTTCACAAAGAAAAAAATAAACTCGTGAGATTCCATAGAGTTAGTGTCCAAATTCTAAACTCGCCCCAAAAAATACCTTCACATATTTGCCTAGTAAATATGCTATCATATGGAGGGTGTTTTCGTAATATCGAACCTGCCCGAGAAAACAAACCACCGCACGTGTACGGCTGTGATGCAAGATGGTGGGCAACGTTACCACTCGAGCAATGGCTTGAAACAACGTGTACTACGTGGTGAGTAGAAATTCTGTGTAAACAGACAGTTTCAAGAATTGGATTGGTCGTCAAATAAAAAACCTCATGAATTTAAAATTTAATTAATTATTTTGTTAAAATTTAAATATACAAAATATTTAATGTCTAATTATATATATATATATATATATATATATATATATATATATATTATATTAAATGTATTTTATAATTTAATATATAATAAATTATAAAATTAAATAATATAATATATTAATTAATGCAAATAATTTAAATTAAATTAATTAAGTGAAAAATAGAAAAAATTATATATTTTTTTATTTTAAATTAGTCCGTGCACGTAAAATAATATTTTAGTATTAAAAAATTATCTAAATTAAAAGAATATATAATAAATATGATGTAATATATAATTTTTTATATTTTGTTTAAAACGTAAATGAGTATATGAGATAAATTGTTTTCGAATAATGATTTTTTAAATAATAAAAAAAAACAAATTGAAAACAAGATATCATTGGTCGCCCCAGTCAACAGCAAAATACACCGCAGTTATAATAATTAAAAAAAAAAAAAGTCTCGGAATTTATTCAAAGTCATGATCAAAGGTTTTGGAATTGATGCCCTTACCACTTGCGCAGTGGACTGGTCGATGAACTAAACGACCTTTTCCCTGCATCAATTTAATTTTAAGTTGCTTTCTTTTTTATTTTTGTATATTTTATAATAAATAAAAGTTTATGTTATAAATATAACATTAAATTTTAAATTTATTAATATTAAAATTAATAATAAATTTAATTTATAAAAAAATAAAAATAAATATTAATACATAATTTTTAAATTATCATGATAAAATAAAAGGTTAGATATTTACTCAATCTTTTTTTATTTGAGAGTTTAAGTTAGTTTTTCTGTTTTTTTTTTTATGCAACGGATGTAATACAACCAAGAAACGACACACGTGGGAGGATTATGGACAAACACTGGTAAAGTAGTGGTCACAATCAGGTACCCAGAAGATAATCAAAAATTAAAGCCGATATAGGACAGAAAATCCCTTTTTCTTTTTGTCGTTTACGGCTCAGATAACTCCCTTTTAAAAAGAGACAAAAAATTTATGGGAAGGTGAAAAAATCTCGGCATTACAATTTTCTTTTTCTTTTTTTCTTTTCTTTTTTTTTATATAATAATAAAAAGAAGAACATTTACACAAATGCCAAGGCCAATCCAGTCCTCGGCTAAGACAGAGGCACGCGGGCCCCTGATTTCATCTCGTGCCTCTACGTAGATTTGGTTATAACCTAATTATTTCAGATAATTTATATTTTTAATCATTATTTATTATTTATTTATTGTCAATTAAATTGTTAAATTTTAATTATATTCTAATCTTATTTTTATTTACCGAACTACAAATTTACGATTAATAAAATTAATGAATTTTAAAATATTAGTAAATACTATTTATCTTAACAATAACTTAATTTAAAATAAAATATAATTATTAGATCAATATTATATATTAAGTAATATTTAACGAAGAAATAATATTCTTATTAAATTTTAAATTATTTTTAAAATTTTCGCTTTGAAAATAAAAATATGAAATTTATTTTTTTTTTAAAAAAACTGTACTGTCAATCGCCTCTTTAAAATAAAAATTTTAAAAATAAATTTAAAAAAAGAAAAAAAAAACGAAAACAAGAAGTTACTCGTATTTGTGTACGAGAAGGCCAAAGCACGGGACCACACGGCGACGCCCTCCTCAAAAGGCAAACTGCCAGTGGTCACTGGATGCACTTTTGGCAGTGGCCTGCTCATTATTACTTCGTAAGACTCGAGCGTACCACTGCCTGCGAACGCCGCCGTCAATCCCTTGGGCACCGCCAGCCAACCACCCTTCGTTCCGCCACAAGCATCGCGAACGAAATAGCGAGATGAAAAATGACGCAGAACTTTAAGCTGGAGGCGCTAACCTTGTTCACCAACCTCGGACCGAGACACCTACGCCGCCGAGCTAGACTCCATTGCCGTTGCATTGGACAACACAATTCTCCCTACCTTCCTCTCTTGCATCCTCGCCACCGTCTGCGCTGACAAGGCACCGCTACGCAAGCGCTGCCTCCCCCTACTTTCCACCCTTGCCCTCATCCGCACCTCCGAGACTCGGATTCCCCGATTCGTTCGCAACGCGTCGCTACGGCGTCTTCTCTCGCACCCAGTATCACGAAGACGCCATTTTTCGCAGCGAATCGCCTTTCACGGAGCGTGAGCCGAACACGCAGGATCCGCCTTGTGTTTGGCCGCTGCCATCGACCGGGTGAGGCTTCGGAGGGAACTGGTCTCGAGGCTGGAGAGTTTGTTGAAAAGCGAGGCGTACAGAGCAAAAAGTGCGGCGTTGGTGGTGATGGGGAGCGTGATTGGAGTGGGCGGCGTGAGCGGCAACCTAGGGATGGGCGGTTTGGTGAAGTGCATGATCGGTTTCTTGAGTAGTGAAGATTGGTTGGCGAGAAAGGCGGCGGCGGAGGCCCTGAGGAAGCTGGCGGTTGTAGAGAGGGACGCTGCCATGGTGGAGTTCAAGAGTGGGATCTCGAAAGCTTTCGAGAATCGGAGATTCGATGAGGTGGAAAATGAATATCTTTGTTTTTATTTCAAATTTGCTCGTGTGCGTGCGTGTGAATGCAAGCTTGGTGGTCACCCTGAGGTCATTGATGGCCTTCTTACTTGTAATCTGGATCCTTGGCTTTGTGTAGGTGAAGGAAGCGAGGGAAGTGATGAATCAGATGATAGAGGCGTGGAAGCAGGTTCGGGATTTCTCAAAGGAGGCGTCTCCACCCTACTGTCTCAGCCTTTTTTTATTAGATTCGAAGATATTGAATGTGTAGAGTTAACCCAGCAATTTTTATTAGGTCTGATCGGTGGTGAATATGGGACCTTTTGAGACCCACCGAAGTTTGTTATTGTTTCAGTTGTTCCTCTTGTGATACGTTTAACGAGGTTGAATTTGAGAAATTCCTGTAACTGGCTTCAAAGTGGAATTTTGTTTGATACTATTTATCCATATCTATGCAGTTTTGTCAAATGCTTGTGTATTTTTAAATTCGAGATGCTGATTCTGTTATTATATGAGCATAGAAGATGCAATTGATGGGCGCTCTCCATCTGGATCCAAAATTTCTGGCATATCCGGTCCTCCAAAGAGCAAGAGAACTATTTTGGCTAGCAAGACAAATCCGCCTGATCGTTCATCAGCAATTGCTGCTGGGAAGAGAGGCGTTTTGAAGAGTGCTGAGAAGATAATGAGTCCAGCAATGTTTGGAAAGATAGACTGAAAGAAGGCCTTGGATAGGAAGACTGAAACTTCTGTTCAGAATAGGACTGTGACGCAGAGTGATGGCAGTGAGCTTCAACATAGAAAAGATCATGGCCCTGAAAGAATGTTTCTGAAGCCATAAATAAAAAAAGATCATTTTTTAGTAAGAGTTCTAATGCAAAGGTGCTAAAATTTGGTGGGTACAAGTCTGGATCTCTTGTAGCTCCCTGTCATGAGGGGAGGGCAGAGTTACCTATTGTTGTTAGTAATGGCACCGAGAATCATGATAGCAACTACAAGGAAGGTGATGATTTATATTTGATTCACAACCAGCTTGTTCAGACTGAGAGGCAGCAATCAAGCCTGCTAGATCTCCTGCAGGTCTGTATAGCTTCAGTTGCCCTTTTCTCAACAATAGTTTTCATCTCCTCTCCTCTCAGTCCTAGTCAAGCTGTTTCCTAGCTCAACTCCTATAGTAACTGTTGGCAACTATGTTAGTAACTGTTGATCTCAATCTTTGGTAGTCTGCTACTGAGAAAATCTACTCAGACTAATAGTGCAGGATGAAATGCCGATGCAATTTGGCATATATTTTTGGTGTTTTGATAGAGATATACTATGACGATGCTTCTGGAAAATGGTCCTTAAAGAACAGCATCATTCGCATCAAGAGAACCAAATTTCTTCCTTTTTTTGGCACATATATTTTCCTTTTTTAATCTCGACAAAAGCCAAATGTTGGACCTTGTACTCCGTACACTGTCTATTCTTTCTTTGAGTTTCTTGATGGGCAATGCTCAACTGCTACTTTGCTTTAAAATGAAATGACAGAACATCGGAGTATTTTTATTCTTGGCACTCAATCTTTATATTACCGATCACTGAATATTATAATCCAATCTTAGGGCAAAACATTGCACCTGCAATACGTGTCAATAATCTTCTTCCACTTGGTTAGCGTATTGTTTGAAGGGTTTGTGGGTAATTGCTGAGGTGCCATAGATGAGTCTATGTTTTGGTAGTCCTGTTGTGTATGGGTGAAGGTTTCTGCTGGTCATTCTTTTCTTCATCTTCTGACTATTAGAAATTCATTGACAGTTCACAAAATGGGATGCGTTCACTGGAGACACGTGTACAAGGCCTAGAGTTGGCTCTGGATGAGATATCACACGCCTTGGCTGTATGCAGGGGAAGGATGGCTCACTCTGACCCCCGTAGAACCTCTTGTCGCCTGATACCTGGCACGGATTTTTTTAGCTCAAAATTTCAGAGGAAAACAGATGGCCACATTTCAACCAATGCTGAAACACTTGGCTCCGAGAGTGACAGGTTACGACTTCAGGGACGTGGTGGATTCATTGTTAATCGCTCCATGGAATTCGTGGTGACTCAAGGGGGATCTCAGAGGGTGCACAAGACCAACCAGAAACAACTGGTATTTGGCCATTAATTTCTGTCTTGGTCTATTTCGTTTTGCGATACTTTTTTTTCCGGTCTAGGTATGCTTATGATACAGGTAGACTAACCCATTAGAGCAACAACCAATTCATAGAATTACCATTCATCTCGCATACCATTGTTTTCCTTTCGTTTACACTATCAAAGACTGGTAGAGAAATCACAACCAAATATCCCCGGCTTGACAGAGTATTGAATTTGTGCATAGTGTAATCTTCTTAATGAAAAGGGTTCATTGCTGTTTGTCTTAGTTTCTTCATTACTGCCTGCTTTTTTCATCTCAATCCATGATGATGTCTGCCTTATTCTTGAGCTTCGCAATACATCTCAGTCGCTATTCAGGGGTGGCATGGTATGTTGTCGCGGTTAAATCTTCTCCGCGTCTCCACGTGGACCATGTTGTCATCCATAACGGCGAGGCATTCCAATGGGCTGGGCTGACATCAGATCGTGGATTGGACAGTAACAGGATTTAAATTTGCACTAAATTTCAATTCAGCCATAAAGGATGCAGAAAATGAAGACTGTAAATCCAAACTGCTACTTCCACATATTGGATTACACTAAAAATTTGGAGAATTACTTTCATAGTTTCAAGAAAAAAATAATAATGGTGTATAATACATTTTAAATTTATTAATCAAGAAACAAAAATATTCGAAACAAAATATTATTCAAGACCTCATCTACTCTCTCTTTTTTTATATTAATATTTTAATTGCGTTAACGGCTTAAAATTAGGTAATTTAAATTTAGAAATTAATCAAAAAACCCAAAAATTAAAAATTAGTTTAGAAACGCACCCATAAATGAGAATAACAAAACATTCTCAAATGTGGCCACACTTCCTCTGTATCCCTCATCAGTTAATTGCATAAAAGTTAACCATCTGAGTGCTACTGGTAAGTTATCTTCTTTCTTTCTTTTTTTTTTTTGTGTTTTTTTTTTAAATCTTTTCACCGAACGGGGAAAGATTGAGAAAAGCCCAGCTACACAAGATTTTCCAATTGTCAAGGCTGTCTACTTATTATAAAAGCATATATGCTCATCCTCGCCACTACTTATTATGACCTTATACCATAATCTTACACAGGATTCCAACACATCAAATGCACTGAAGTATCCTTTCAGCAGCAGGTTTAAATTGGCATTCAAAGAACTCTCGAGAGTTGGAAGAAAGTGTTTGCTTCTCGGATAAATTCGTCAAATCTTGCTTTCTGAACAGTTAACGTTGTTCTGATCCGTACATGTAGAGTTCACGATTCCCATTTCAATTACATGTAGAAAACAATGATCTATTTCTTGGACTCCCAAACAAAGAATACCTAGTACGAGTTAAAATGCATGGTCTCAAGTTCAAATCTGTTTAGGTAATGAAGCAGGTGGAAGGCACTCACTGTGCTAACAGTTTTGAAATACTGTACCACCAGCTTGAAGTTTGGTCATCGAGAGAGAGAGAGAGAGAGAGAGAGAGAGAGAGGCTGTAGAGTAGCATCACCGTGTTCGGAACAGATAGGCTACTGCAAGCAGATGAAGGAGGTTGAAATTGCAGAAAAGAGCCTTAAGCAAAAATGGGCTTTGGCTGCTAAGGTGTCTTTTACCACTCTACAGGCTTTTAGTGGTCTTTCTCGTATTTAGCAGGCATGATTAGGAAGGTGAAAAAAAACAGAAGAAAAGCCTTCTGCTGTAGGCATTGTACGGCGACACTTTTTCTTGAGGAATTGAAGTACAAATAATGGAAACGGTCTCAGTAAAGTCTACTTTGTGCCTGATTGGCGCTTTGCTGCAGGTGCTTTTGATTCACGAACAAAGGTGGCGAAAATTGTCAACGCAACTCACTACAATACCAATTTCTAGACGCCAGAAAGCCCTTTTCGAACTGAAAATTGAAGTAAAACACTTTGGAATCACGCCCGGAGTGTTACCCAACAAAAATCAATCGGACCACTCGGAAGGTGCCGGCAAGGCTTAGAAAGTTAATCGTGAACGGAATTTAAAACGTGGTGGCAATTACTAAGAGCGGTAAAGCGAGATTTCCCCCGAGAATTTAAACAAGTGCATCGTGCCTCAGCAAATTAACATCACGGCACACTTACATGGGTACGTGCTCCCATTTGATTGATTTCTACTTTAATAGAAGTCCACTGTCTTTTTGTTAATAATATTTTGCATCTAGTCACAAGTTAGCGTGTACGCTCTATTATATTCTTCGTGTTCTGAGCTTCGTAGATGCTAAAATTCGACTTGTTTATTTATAATTTTTTATTTTTAATTATAATTATGCATCATAAATTAACAAAACAAACACCAAAAAAAAAAAAAGTATATCTAATAATTATAATAATATAAATGAATGTTTGAGTGGTTTTATGGAAACGTGTAACATTTTTGTCATATGATGATGATGATGATGTTGTGGGATGTAAAAGTTGTTTTTAGGGATAGGACTAATTCTACTGGTAAATGAAATTTATTTCCACTTGCACCACTAATGCGCACGGCATGGCATCCGGGTCCCGACGAAAATGCTGAAATGCCCCCAACGGCCATAAATCAAAAGTAAAAGCACAAAAATACAAAAAACGAGAAGGTCGGCCGACATCCAAGACAAGATTGATCGGCCGAGTTTGGGCTTCTGTCTTTCGAGGGTGCCGTGCTTTTGCCTCGCGCGATCTCGTACCAGAGTGGGCATCAAAATCACGATCCACCGTCAATATTATTGGCTTGAGCTTATGTGTCCCCCGTACCTGCGATTGGCAAAGCTACCCGCCGATGAAGATGGTCGCCGAATTTCAACATTTACGATTCATCGGCCTGAAAAATAACTCGAAAATCAGCGGGGGGGGGGAAAAAAAAAAAAAAACAAAAAGTGGGCAATGCACCAGGATGGGACGTCTCCCCACGCGTTATTTTATTTTGTTTAACTTATAAAGTCAAAATTGGTGGTCGGAAATATCAGACTGATGGAGTTGGAATTTGAACCCCACCAGACTTATCCTCTGGATTTATCTTCCCAATGCCCACACTCCACCGTACAAGGTGAGTATTTTACTTCACTCTCTTCTTTTTCTCTTTTTTCTTTTTTTTTTTTTAAATGAACGTCAAATAAAAAAGCCATAAACATATTAATCAATATTTTTATAAGGTCAAATCAAAATAGTCTATTATCATCTCAATTTAATTTTTTAGATAAAAAATGTATCATGTAAACGAGTATTGATTTCAAATAAAGTTTTTTTTTTTATATATATTAATATTTATATTTAATCATAATATATCAAATTTAAAATTCACCCGATATATTCGGGCGGTCTTTCTTTCCGAACACGCTGTTGCCTCCCCCTGGTCCACAACCGGCCTCTTTTGCCAATCACATTGCATGGTAAGAAGAAGGGGGAAAATATAAATGAATAAATAAATAAATTAATTAATAATAATGAAGCCCCCCCTCTTTGGGAGGGCAACCCTGAGCTGGCGTTTTTGTTTCGCGTGCAAAAATTCCAGGTTAAGAAAAGGATGGGTCGGATTAGTTGATTAAAGGGGCTAAAGGCACAACCTGTGCGAGAGTAGCTGACAAATTCAACAAGCCGTTGCCCTCAAATTTCATAACGTATCGCGTAACATAAAGTGTCCAAATACTCACAAAAGAATGAAAGTCGTGCATTTTCATGTGCATTTGTCATCGAATTATTAATCTAAAACAAAAATTGATTTAAAATTAAAAATTAATCTCCCGGATTTGATAAACCCCACACTCACGCGGTGCCCACTGCCGAAGTGCGCGGGTCTGGGTCGAGATGGGTTTTTGTTTCGATTTTCAAACTAAATTAATTCTAAAATAATTTTAGTTTACTGTCTCGAACAAACAGCCCGACGCTGAAAAGGAAAGTTAGCAGCTCAAAGCGGTTGTTATAAAAAGAAAAAAGAAAGGAATCGCGTCTCTCCCTCTCTCCCTCTCTCTGTTGATAGTTATCTCTGCGCCGTTATTCGTTCGTGGACAGATGGCTGGAGCGTGTGGCGGCCCCGGCGGTGGAGGAGGGGCGGGGGAGTTCATGCTGTTCGGAGTGAGGGTGGTGGTTGACTCGATGAGGAAGAGCGTCAGCTTGAACAACTTGTCGCAGTACGAGCAGCCTCGGGGGTGGTTGAATGCTATCACCACTAATCTCAACTCTACCGATGCGAAGGAGAGCGGCGGCGGCGTCAACGACAACAACAACTACCACAAAGAGGATTCCTCCGCCGCCGGCGGATACGTTTCCGCCGACGATGCCGTTCACCACTCCACCGGTAGCCGCGGAGAGCGCAAGCGAGGTTCGATTAACATCTCTCATCATAATCGCCCGTCGTCATCGTCATCACCCAATCTGGCTCTTAGTTTCGGTTTTATTTTAATTTCTTTCGCTTGTTTAATTATTTGGAAATAATTAATTGATCACTTCTGGTTTGATAATTATGTTGGTGTTATATTAGATGTTTATGCTTAACAGGCGTGCCGTGGACGGAGGAGGAGCACAAGCTCTTCCTTTTAGGATTGCAGAGAGTTGGAAAGGGAGATTGGAGAGGAATCTCTCGCAATTTCGTCAAAACTCGGACTCCAACGCAGGTCGCCAGCCATGCTCAGAAGTACTTTCTTCGCCGGAGTAATCTTAAACGCCGTCGCCGCCGATCTAGCCTCTTTGATATCACCACCGATTCGGTAATCACCCAAAAGCAACAAAAGAAAACAACAAAAAAAAAAAGCACTTTGGTCTACTTCTTGAAACTCTAAACCTCTGCTTTGAAGGGAATTGAAGAATGAACTCAATTTTTTATCCTTTCTTGATGTCAAAAGATAAATTGCTGCAGAAGATTTGGTTTGATTTAATTCAATTATTAAAATCCTGGGGATGTTTTTACATTATATCATGGTTTTGGTATGTTGTGAAATCATTTTCTTGGTTTGTAGAAGAAAATGTTGAGAAAACTGAGGAAGTTTTGAAACTTATTATGCAGACATCATCAGCAATCCTTATCCTTTTAATATTTAATTTTTGTGAACGGAACTTTTCGAATTTTGAAACAATGAACTCACAAAGTATGGTAATTTTTATGGTATTCTTGATCTTTATCAGGTCATAGAAGCTCCGATGGTAGAAGAGCAAGCTTATCAGCAAGGCAACATTTCGTGTCCATTGCCACCTTCACCGCCTGAAACCCGCAATATCAGCCATTTCCCCGTGATGCCGGCTTTCCCCGTTACTGCATGTCCTGCTATTTTGCCAGTCCCAATGGAGAATCCAATGGAAAAATTGATACTGGGGCAAGGCAACGATGCTGTTAAGCCCACAAGTAGTCTCATCCGTCCGATTCCTGTTTTGCCCGATTCTCATGCTTCCGTAGTATCTGATCTCGACTTAAATTTGGCATCAACGATGCACCCATCATCACAGTCACTCGGATCCAGGCAGTCGGTTTTTAAGGCGATGTCAAGCTTCAATAATGGAGATAGTATCATCAGTGTTGCTTGAGGAAATGACAAGAAGCTTAAAAGGAAGATTGGTGCATGGATAGAATAAAGTGAAAAAAACAAAAAAAAAAAGAAAAGAAAAGGCTCAATTAGGTTATCAACCCTTTGGACAGAGGAGCCAGACCCCTTTGTTTTAGGGAGGTCTCTCTCTTTTTTTTTTCTGTTTTATTTTTCACCGTTTTTCTTCCTTCGAAAGAAGGGGACCGGCTCCTTCTCGTTGAGGGCCTCTGGCCCCCAACTTTTATTTGAAAAAAAAAAAAAGGGTTAGAGCAGTAAGGTAAATTAAATTAAGTGACTGGAAGTTTGAAACTTTGTTTCGTGTACAGACCAGGAAAGGAATAGCATCTCTTTGTTTGTTCTAGTTGGGTTTATGTCGTTATCTTAGATACTTTGTGCTGTTGTGACTGTTCTTTTATTTTGTGATTTGATAGGAGTGGAAATAAGCCGAGTGCTTACTTACGTCCTTTACTGATGCTTTGCTTGATTTGGCACGACTTATCGTGGTTTTTGATTCACCTAGAAGATGAAAAAGGGTGGGGCTGGTGGTGGGGCTGGTGGTAGGGCTGGCGATCCTCTTTTTGGTCATCATTTTCTTTCTTTGGTTTACGGACGAAACCATTCTGCGGTTGCGAATTGTGTACACAAGTCACAAGAAGATAATGCTTATCATCCGTGTGGGGCTAGCATTTAATGTTAGGTTGGTCTACCACTTCCCAAGGTGGGGAGCATGTGTTTTTACCATGTAGCTATGCCGTAGTGTGTCTGGCGTAAAATAACCTGACAAGGCAGCGGGGTTTCTGTATAAGCTCCTGAAAAAGCAAGCCCATTCTTGCTCTCTTCTACCACGCGGACAGTTTCCGTATTCGGTCCATGTCGCTGCCACTTAAGCTAGTTGAATAACGGGGGCCCAAGGATAGAAGTTCCAGACTGGGCTCATGGGCTAGGTGAGTCGAAATTTATGCTGAAACATGCTAACGGGGCTTGGGAGAGGGAGTTTCAATAGGGAATGTTAGGGTGGGCGGGGAAATAGACGTGCAAGTATGTGAAAGATGCTGACGAACAATTATATGCAAATGGCCGATGTCATCAGTAACATGAATTCGTCAATTATAAAATTCAAACAGCTGCTATTCGAAAAACAGATTAAAGAAGAACCAACAGACTTCGTAAAACCCACCCACCAACGTTTTGGAAGAGAATGAATAATCATTTGATCCCGATCCTTGGTAGCAAAAATGGGACTATATTGGTTCTACCCGAACCATTTTACAATACGAAAATAGGTATCAGATTGGAAAATGAATTACAAACATCTGGGCCACCTGAGCCCGGTAAGGTGGTTGGTGGGGGTGGGAATTTGGGTGGAGGTAACGCGTCCAAATGTATTGTTCTATTTACATTGAGAAGGGGGTCTAAAAGCAAGTCTTGTTGGCCGAAATGGACGAACCATATTAAGCTGAGCTTTCCTCATTTTTTTTGGGGGGGGGGGGGTTAGGGGCTCTTTAATAGACTAGGGAGTGGAACGTGCATTATAAAACAAAATAATATTTCTTTTCCATGGTGGAAACTATCTGTCATTAGATCACAAGCAACAATGTTTTCCTATTATTTTAAATGCACTAGACGTGAAATATTCTCCTCAAAAACTAACAATAACATGATGGGAATTATCCTAATGTTCTAAATACATAAAATTTTTACATTGTAAAATTTAAAAATAGTCTAATGTAAGAAATATCATTCCTATTTATCGAAGTACCCTAATTAGCTAAAAATTAAAATAAAAAAAAAAAGGAAGGGTAATTCCAATCATGCGGAGGAAAAGAATAAACTAGGAACTTCACGAGGAAAGAATTAAGATTAGAATGAAATTAGAAAGAGACCGAAACAAAAATGTCCCCCCCTGGAACGCCGAGTGGCAAGCCAATTTTTCAAGACCGCTCGGAACACATGTAGGTACGTACGTCGATGACACTACCACGCGACGCTTTGTGTTAACGAAGCGGACTAACAGATTCCGATACTCTTCCTGGAAATGACACCTTTGTCGATCACTGAATAACAAGGTGTTCATCAAACTCGGGGCAAGGCTTTCCATCCTGTTTATCAAACATCATAATACAGTCTTTTGCATTTAGCCTACTATTTGCGTCTCAGCTGTTCTTTCCGGGTTTATTTCTCATTGCAAGGACTAGTACCTCTTCCCAGTCATACTCTAGAAGCTCTACCTAAAAGACAAGTCTTAGTGTTGTAATAGTAAAATTATTCTATTATAGCTCAATTGTCATAGGTCGAGTAGCGAACTCTTCATGATAAATAACTCTTAATTTTAGTTCCAAGATTTGGTCATGGTCCGGAGACCCTTATCATATACACAAGGAAACATTCTTAAGTGAACATGATCCATCACGTGGCGAGGGACTGGACAAATCAAACTGGGATGCATTTGCAGTTTCGAGTCCTACGAAATTCTCATTTTGTCAGCTTTTTAACAAGTCATTTGCTGAGTTCACGGCCATGTCGGCGGACTTGATTCATCCATTGAATTTCCCTATAGAAGTATTCGCATTGTATCTCATAAGTCTAGTAGAGCAATAACAAGAGAATTCATATTTACACAAGTTTCACTAGATCAGATGGAATGGGAACTGGCACGGGGAAAATGAACCATTCCTGAATTAAAGTAAAAAACATCGCAGAAAATCTACATACTGGAATACACTAGCAGAAAAGAGAATTCCAATCATTAACTTGCCCATGGAAAGCAAGGGATATAGCATTATTGAGTAATTTATTCTAATCAGGCAGCGTTGCATATGGAAAGTAACTCTCTACATATGGAGAGTACAGATAGAGATGACTACTTCAATGTTTGCCGTGGAGGAGGTAATATGTATGGAGCAAGCATTGGTGCCTCCAATGCATCGTTGTGATACTTTGCATGTACCTTCCTGATATATGCAGAAGCTTGCGCATCTATGGTAATGCTCCCCTCATGAGTTACATAAGAAGAACCATTCCCTCCGTCTGGCTGCATCACGAATGAAGTAGGCTTTGAGCTGCTCTGTGGCTCTCGCGACCTTCTGCCTTCAGGAACTTGAGACAGCAATGGTTCTCTGTCAGCCATGACAGAACCAGTCATAGGCACAGGATTTTTCATGGGAACGGGAGGTCCAGATGTTCCAAGACTTAGTTTAGCAATAGAGAGTGAAGACAGTCTAATGATTTTAACTGCAATCTTCATTGACATCTCACAAAGGGAATTGTTGTTCCTCTCCTTTCTACTCATGGCTACCCTAACGTGTTTCTACTATAATTACCTCCCTTGCACAAACAAGATTGTGGGGTAACCTCTGTATGTGGGTATATAAATAGATTTATGGTTCTTGCTTTTGAAGCAGTGAGTGGGAATTTCAGCCTAATAGCTATTTGAGTTATTCTCAGTTTGTGTGAACTCTTAATTACATCCATACGAATCCCAAATCTCCATTAGATGATTGGTTAAGCCTCTTTCTAGAAGCTGCCAAATGAACAGGGAAGACTAGGAAGAATCTGTCCTTCCTAATTATCTATGCCTGATGGGAGTTGCTACACAAATGGTGACATCACATGCATGATCTCACCTGGATGTTTTTATATCGTTCTCCAGGTGGCAAGCAGCACTTAATTTTAGTGTGAATCAGTACACTCTATGCACAATACCATGATACAAGTTTAACTATCTCTAGCTCCATGCCAATTCATTGTAATTGTGGCTCAAAGACATGAGAGATGATATTGGATCCCAGATATGATACCAAAGCTAACCCCACAATAATGAGATGTCTAAATAGAAACTTTTAAGTAGCAGCATCCGGTGTGTTACCTGTCTTGAAGTCAAGTGAGGAACAAGATTCTTCGCTACTTTTTTCCTCTTTATTGTTCACCCCTGCTTTATGCCACCTTCACACTGAAGATAGAATCCTTCATCCTTTACTCCTCTCTGGAAGACGACTGAACAGTAACGTACTGTAGAGTGTTCCGGATTGGATATTCTGATATGTCTACAATTTCGCTAAAAATTAAAAACCATCCGCGTTAGCTATTCTGAAGTCCTGTTGGCCAACTAACGTAAGAATCAGCAAGTACCCACCATCGTTGTCAAGAACCAGTAGTTGTGCTGCTACCTCAAATCTTGCTCATCAAAGAATTAAGGGAACATTCGAACATAAAATGGGAAAACATAGACATGCTTATACTTACTCTACTATTCTCACTCGGTTCACGACATTTTTCCACGATTTTATTTCCAATCCCATTTTCTTCATGACATGCTCTACTTTTTTGCACTCACATCCCTTACTTTCAACGTGCATCAAAACTTCATTTCCATTTTCTTTATCCTCTCTCAAATTCGCGGTTTCTTTTTGCTCGCCTGATCCATATCGTTTACAATTTCCTAACCTTAATGGACTTGCAAGTGAAGATGCACGGTGCAATAAAAAGGCGCAGACCAAAAAATAGTTTTGCACCCTCTTTTTAATTACAGTGACATAAGCTACCGAAGCAAAAATGCAGATATGGGCAATAATACAAGTGATCGAAGCAAAATCATAGACGAGGCTTGCAGAAAAATTGTAGCCAGATTCCTCGTACAAAAGTATCTCCACGGCAGCATTACTACAAGTAAATTTTTCTTTTCGTGGGAAGATATGTAAAAACGAAAAATTAAAGTGACAAGAATGTAGTTTAACTAGCTTATTCACGTATAGATATGCAACCTACGCGGGAGACCAGCAGTTTTTTGTCTTCCATTCTGTTCAAAATGACGAAGATACTTACAAAGAGCATAAATTGCAATTCAATTTCGCAGGCTTATTTTGTAAGAAATTACAATTATAAAATTTCATAAAATTTAAATATTAATAAAATATTAAGTGTACCTCTTGTTATGGTGTCATAAAAATTAATAATATATATGTATTAACGAGTATATTCAGATTAAAATCTTTTTTTTCAACACTAATGGCAATTTCTCATTTATTCTGATGAGAAAACAAAACATAATTTTTTATGTAAAAAAAATATATATATCTTTTATATTTATATTTAAATTTTAATTAAATTTATTCACAAAATTAATTATAAATTTTAAATCAAATAATTATTTCATATTAGTACTCAACAAATAATAATAATAATAATAATAAGGTAAATGTATTTTTATTTTATATAATATACATAATAAATAAATAAAATCTATTTTATAATATCTAAGTTCATAATTAACTTATATATTTAATCTAATTTTTAAATTAAAATAAAAAATATAATTAATAATAATTTAAAAAGAAAAAAATATTCTAACATTCTCTTACTTAGATAATACTAATTGGTTTTATTAAGTTTATAAAAAAATTAGTTAAAAAATAATTTTTAAATTAAATAACAACTTTAGTAGCTACAAAATAAATCATAACTCAATAAATTTATCTTAAAATATAATTAGATCAAATGAAACATTCAACTTTAAACTATAGACAATGATATACTATTTCTAAGTATAATACATTCATAATTACTAAAATAAATTAATTTTATTGACATGATTGCAAAAATATATAAATGTAATGACACTTATAGTATAGTCAAATGATCCTCTTATATTATTATGTAAAAGGTCTTTGTTGTGATTTTTTACAAAAAAATCATTACAAATAAAACATATTTTTACAAAAATATAATTGACCATATTTTTTAAAAGAGACAACTTTAACTTACAGTTATATAAAAGCAATTATTGTTTTCATTAAGAAATTAATCATATCCTAAGATAATATAGTATTTCATAAACTTATAAAAAAATAAATTTTATAATTTACATAACAGATACAATTATATCAAAAGAAAATCATAATAGAATTACTGTCATTAATCAATTATATCAAAAGAACTTAAAATACTTATATTTCAACATATTATTAGAAATAATAGGTGTAATAATCTTAATTAGTGGGTCTACAAACATTATTTCAATGTTAATATATTTAATAAGAATATCACCATTCTTGATTTGACTATAAGATACTTAATTCCAATATATTTAAAATTATTAAATATTTTGTTATATTTAGAGAATATCACTGAATTATCATAATAAATTCTTATAAATTTAGAGATGAAATCTATTATCTTTAAACTATAATGACCATTATTAAAACATAAATAAGTATTAATGTTTTAAAATCTTGATAAAAATAATTTTTTGTCATGGGCAATATATAAAAAGTATCTTTTAAAGTAAAAATAAATTTAATATTTAATTTCAATTCATCTATTTTTATGAATTTTACTATCACTCATTCTTTATGTCTTACGAATAGATTGACTTCATCCCTATTTTGCTTTGGCTTACTTTTGAACCCTTACAAAGTATTATTTATATGAATAAATACTCTAGAATTAATCTACTAGGAATTAAAAAAAATATTTATCAAATTAGACTTAAAGTAAATGAAAGTAAGAGAATTACTTGATTTATTGTTATTATTCTTCTTTTTAAAGTAATTCTTATAAGAAAAATAATACTTTTTCTTATAACTTATTTTTCTACAAAATCGACATTTTAGTTATCACAGGTTTAAGATCAAGGTACTTTTGATTAGAATTTCTTTTAAAACCATCCTTTTTCTAATACTTAAATTTCTTCTTATTAAAAGGCTTCTTTGGGCATGGTTGATTAACTAAATTCACATTCTTTAAAACTTTATGTGTCATCTTATTATCTTTTTAAGTATAAATAGATATCAAAGTATTAATATATATATATATATATATATATATTTTTTTTTTTTTTTGATATTCTAAAAAATTTTCAATGTATCAAATTTTAGAAATAAAGAATTCAAGATATAATTAATAAGAAAAGAGTTAACAACAATGTATTAGAGGTCACTAAATTAAATAAAATAATAACTATTTTAAGAATATATTTCTTAATATCACTTAACACATCATACTTGGTATTGATGAATTTCTTTATCAATTATTTAGTTTTAATCTTTATAGAAATTATATACCTTCCCCCAAGAGAAATAAAGAAAATTTTGGCATTATCAATATTTGGAATAATACTTCTTAAATGCTCAAGAATAGATCTTTTCATTTTCATAAAGTCAAATGATTGGTCTTATTTTACTTTTCATAATATGCTTTTTTTTTTAAGCATTATTATCAAAAGTCAAATTAGTTGGTTTGTTTACTCTTATAGTCATATTTGCATCCATCATAGTTAAAATTATTTTTATATTTTCTTTTCGTCTCTTATAATTTTCACTAGTTAAAATTTCAATAAAAAATTAATTATTTAAGAAAAAAAATACATAAAGTTAAAAAAATTAATAATAATAAATTAATAAATATTATGAATAATAATAATAATAATTTATTTTAAATATAAAAAATTTCAAAATATTATTAAAAATTTCTATGTGGGTAGAGAATATAATAAACTTTAAAATTATACTCAAATCACCAAATTAATATAACAATGATTAAAATAAAAAAATTTAACAGTTGTAAGTAGAAAATTTCTTAATCAACTTATTATTAAATAATAATTTCTTATGAGTTAGTGATTATATGCATAATTCAAACAACAAAAATGTTTTAATATTACTTGAAAATATTATTAGTTGTTTAAATAGTTACTGGGAATGACAATATTCAATTTACCAACCTTTTCTCAAATAAGGATCACAATATAAAATTGTCTATAATGAATTTTAGCTCCATATATATATATATATATATATATTTTTTTTTAATTTTTATTCAAGAAAATAAGAAGCATTCTAAGTTGATATAACAAAAATTTAATATTACATATAAGAAATTATAATTTTATAATTTCATGCCAATACTTATTAGGTATACCTCTTGTTGTCATATTGCAAAGATTGATAATATGTGCATACTAACAGTTACATTGAGATTAATATCTTCCTTTTCAACATTATCGGCAGATTTTCGTTTGTTACGATGGGAAGAATAAAACGTAACTTTGTGGATAAAAACGGTACTTACATTTTATATTCATATTTAAATTTTAATTAAATTCATGAATTCAATAATAAACTCTATATCAATAATTATTTCAAGCTTATGTTCAAATATATATATATACTTTTATTTTAAAATTCTTTTCTAAAAATTTATGATAATCTAAAAATTTATTTTAAAAAAGAAATATTATTCTAACATGTTTCACACCATGGTGTAATTTATCCGGACGGCAGCCAATGGTTTGGCGCAATTTCAGTGTATTTATGCTCGGAAATGTCCGCCTGCTGTTGGAGTGGGAGCTGGCGAGTCATCTAAAAGCCGTTGGTGCCCAACACGATCCAATGATAAAATCACTCAGAATTCTTAATTTCAGATTTAAAATCGCACTTTATGATCTCATTCTCATAAAGATGTAAAAAAACAAAAATCATAAATTCTCATTAATCTGATTTTTTTTTTTATATAAAATCGTGCCCTAGATAAAAATAAATCCATCATTCTATTCGATTTCAATCGAGACCAATTTCAGCAAAAAGCATGATGATCTCTTGGGAATAAAAAAGAGAGAAAATTTTAGTCAAGCCGACCGCGGTGCCCTCGTCTCAATTAGTATATTACCCAAAAACACAGAGAAGAAAGGAAGAAAGCAATCAAAAGGTCGAGAGGGTAGGGCCCCACGAAGAATTGGGACCGTGTGTGAATCACCCGTTGTTGTGGGTCCCTAAGGAACGATGAATTGGGCGAGGGCCGAATGCATCGGACAAAAAACGTCGAAATTCCATTAAGCCCAAACTACTTATCAGTATCCAAAAAATGATTGGGCCGAGAAATGGCGCGGAAGGCCCACAAAGAAGAGAGATGGTCACATTACTTACTTTTCTTGAGGAAGATGCATACACGTGTCCATTTGATTTTTTATTTTTTATTTTTTATTTTTGCATTTATTCCCCCGTCTACTCTTTTCTTTTGTTTACATCCGCCTTGATACCCTTCACGTAAGCTCCGATTTTGCGCTTACTTCTTGCCTTGGATTCATTATCTTTGTTTTTCGTGGGTTTTTTATCATTTCTCCACCATCTCGAGATTCGCGAGGTTTTTTTTTTTAATTATTTTTATTTTTATAAAATCTCTACCACCATTTATGTTTCCTTCTTTCGAGGATATTCTCATATGTTTGGCTCCAAATGTAACTTTTCTACGCGGAACCAGTTTTTCCTGTTATTTATATGAGCCAATTAACTTTTTCTACTGAAAATATATATTAAATGTGATATTTCCAAGAACGAAGTATGTACGGCATATCAATAAAAAAAAAAGAGGGGGGCCTTGTAAAAATATGAAAAGGGTATGATTTTACTAATCACATTTAAAAAAAAACAATAGTTATTAGAAACCAGCTCTAAAAATGGGAAAAGAGAAAAAGCGGATAAAAAAGTCAAAATACCACTGGTAAATAATTTAATCAAATGCACTCTGGAAAATAATATTTAAAATATTTTCAAGAGTGTTTGAACACCACATCACACACGAAGAATGCAAAATATTCTAGCAGCACCGAGGTATAATATTTCTATAAGAACAGCAAAAATTGCCTCACTATGCCAAAGAATTCGAAGTATCAAATAATACAAGTACGTAACACTAAAATTACTTGCTTGCACCAAAAACTCCACCCTAGTCAGGGCCAATCTTGTTGCAAACCACCCTATAACCCACCTCTCAATAAAATGCAGTACTCACTCCCTTTCCTAACCAATACGAAGGTGCAACGATTCTCCTCAAAAAACAAAAAAAAAAAAAAAAAAGAGATTGGATAATGATAAATTATCCAATCATAGAGCAATCAACTAAGGATGGAAATGCAGCAGACGGAATAAACAGTTGAGGACAATAGCGAAGGCACCTAGATGCCAATAGAAAGCAATCATCTGCTATGTCTGGTCGTGCAGTGAATTCCTGCAGAAGAAATGGAGATGTTGCCAGGTATCATAAGCTGCAGCAGCAAAGAAGGCAAGGTGATGCAATGTCTGCTGAAATAGAAACATTGATTTTGGTGAGAAGACAGGCTGTGTGCTTGAAGAGAACTTCAATCAAATTTTTTAAGTAGCACGCACAAGATGGATCAGAACCAAATACCTGCACCCAATAACAATAATATCAATTTTCAGCTTGACCCAACCCCCCCCCCCCAAAAAAAAAGGGAAAAAATGAAAGATTGCTCAAGGCTAAAGAAGAAATACCTTTATAACTTCACTAGAAAGATAAAGAAAACATGGCTGCTGATGCTGTTGATATAGGCCTCGGATCTCTTCTAGCATTGCTCCAATGGTAATACCCATGAATTTTCCAGAAGTTCTCACCTAAAGAAATCATCATGAGTACTCATATTTATCACTCCAAAATAACAGGATAGCACTGTGCTGTTGGCAAATTAAATGAGAACTAGAGTCTGCCGCAAACTTAAGCATCACAGGATCAACATCTGCTGACTGAATTCAATGGAAACTTACGTGCAAAAGTCATGCAAGGTTGTCAGAAACAACCTTGGACAGTGACAAACCAAGTGAAGATATATTTCAGATGTCTAGG
The DNA here is from genome assembly GCA_019804595.1 of Bruguiera parviflora. Lineage (NCBI taxonomy): Eukaryota > Viridiplantae > Streptophyta > Magnoliopsida > Malpighiales > Rhizophoraceae > Bruguiera > Bruguiera parviflora. Next base: position 2,571,579 of record CM034045.1, read on the forward strand.
AAAAACTCATGAAAAACATCATTTGATTGCCCAGCTACCTGTTCCCATTTTCTTATGTTCACCCTCTTCTCAGTGTAAAATGTTCAGTAACTCACTGCATATTTGCAAGCTTGGCAAAGAGACTCCATTATCCGCATGTCCCAAGCACGACTACAAAAGAAAAACATGGGACAGAGCTTAAGGAAAACTCAGGCCTATTCGTGCAGGTAATTTATTTTCTAGGACTAGTTGAATATGCTTACAGGTCAAAGATTACTTTGACAACTGGCCAAAGACTTTGAATTGCATCTGCCACAGCTTCAGGATGGCTCACATACCTGAAAATGGTTTAGTTCAAACCTGAAACACCCATAGATCTGATGTACACAAAGGAAAAATAGAGGAAAAAGGATTCTGCCCCAGACCTAAAGATGTATGCAAGCCTATCTATATGCACCATTAACTCATGAGCAGATCTCTTTTCTAACAATTCTGGACCTTGGTTGATAACTTCCTGGTTGTGCAAATTGTAAACATAATAACATCAACGACAAGTCGACCAATGAAGGAAGAAGCCCCCACCAGAAAACAACCTAACCTGCAGAGGAGTAACAACTGGCAAGCACAATTTCTCCAAAGCCTGTTTAGCCAGCTCAGGAGGAAGTTCCGTAATGACCATGCTGCAACACAAGGCATCCAAGTCAAGTGCTCAGTGCAAAATCAAGAGTCATCACCAATCTCCACTAATCAAGCATCCAAATTACCTCAAAGCTTCCACTACACGCAAAGAGTCCTCAGCAGAGACTTTAAAACTACCTTCTCCAATTATTGCTCTGTAATATATGGAGAAGAGATCATCAAAATATCCCAAAAGCTTTCTCTGGCAATCTACATTCAACAAGCAAAGCATGCATTATTCATAGATGAGAAGATCAGACAAGGTAGGAAAACATTATCCGGAGCAATCAGAAACCACACAAAGGCTGGCCTAAACCTTAAAAAAATAGTATCACACAAAGCAAAACCAGGGCTAGAGTATCAAAAACCACAAATTTATAAAGCCATCAGTATCATGCAATCAAATGCTTTCCAATCTTCCATAGTGCTTCTCCAAAATCAACCATATAATCTTTCATAGCATTGGGAAAAGAGTGTTGACTAAGCTGCAAGTTTTCACACACACAAAAAAATAAAACCCACAAAAAAGAAAAATATACATGCACAACTTTCCTCTTAAGCTCAAGACCATTGACCCTCTAAATAAATATGCCTTCTAATCTCAACTAGATTCAATTTAGCTCATTTTGAAAACATTTCTAGGAGATTTGAAGAACAATTTGGTTTCTCTTACATCTTTGTCACAAGTAACTGGGATTGTTTTCCTAGGAAACTATCTCACATTAATGCATTTCTCGTGCTTTATTGACTAGACCCCACTCTTTTGGTGAATTTTTAAGTATTATTGCCTGCAATCAGAAGTAAATTCTGATCAATCAGGAACCATCAATAAAATTTCACCCAATTACATCCAAGTACCTAGAAGTAAATAAGAAAATCACTTTGCCGAGCAGATGTCATGGCCAAGTAGTTCAAGCAAAAAGAATTGCTACCTGTGCCATAATTGAAGCCAAGAAGCAAATGCCTCGAGAACCTAAGAGAATTAAAGTAATAGAACCCCAAGTTAGTTCATTGAATCAAGCAGAAATGTTATATGCTCCTAACATCAACTCATGAATAAAGACACATAGAAGAGCTCCCAAAAAGAACCTCAAATAGCAGCAAACATGTTAAGAAGGACAAAGAGGACAGCATTCTGACACCACCCCACTTTTAACTTTTTAGCCTTTTCTTTCAGGACCTTGTCAAAATTAGGTCTGACTGAAACAAGAAGGCAACTCAAAGACAAATTCAAAAGGAAGAAGCATGGCCAGCAAACTTGACCATGACTCACTGAACCCAAAAGTGAGGATCACAACACTTAGCTCAGCCATCTAGCACTACTGCCAGCTGCTGTTTTTGAAAGTGATGTTGTGTGCACTGAGATAGTGCTTAGAAGAAAATAGAAAATTGAACAAAAGTAGTAGGTTTTCTGTAAATTCCTAATATAAAGTCATGCTACTACAGCAGCCAAATGGATCGTTCATGGATAGTAACAACAATACATAAGAACCTCAATAGAGAAAAGAACAATTATAATGGTCTGCAACACAACAATTTTACACATCACACTGTTTTACAATTGAGTTTGAGGACAATCATTCTTCAACACAAAATACCAAAGAATCTGATCAAGGGAACAACAAGCAACAAAAACTTATTGATATCCAATATTAGTCTCTTGATCAAGTTCAACTGATATATATGTGCCAAAACCTTTCATTAATTTTATCAGTTTCAGCTTGCACAGATGGATTGCATCATCACTCACAACTGGAAACTGGAAAATTGTTTGACAACAAAAGATTAATCGTACAACCACAGGTAAATGTGTTAGAGAATTATACCATCGTACCAAAAAATTAATGGCTTAATTTCAAGTCGGTATGAAATGCCACCTCAAAAGGTTTTGCAAGCAAAATATTTTATCCAGTTTCTAGTTGTGAGTGATTATGTAATCCATGGGTGCAATTAAGTGTGTAAGAGAATTATATCAGCATAACAAAAAATTTAATGGATTATTTTCACGTCAGTACAAAATGCCACCTCAAAAGGTTTTCCAACCATATATAGCAACAAATAAAAAGGCTAAGGCAGCAAATTTGCATTAATGGTACTTGTATGATGCTCAATAAAGCCTAGCATGAATAGTCCCCACCTGCTCCCTGAGCTCATTGATTTTCAAACAAGCTGTCAAAATATCAAGAACAATGGTCACCTGAGAAGTAAGCTCTTTTTCAAATTGGCAGCGTCTTTCTGAACAAGCAGCTATCTTGTAGTTGAATGCTTCCTATTTTTGAGACAAAAACAATTGAGAAGAGGACAGATGTGCAAAAAGGTTGACTAAAAATCAAAGACAGCCAATAATCAATTCAACTTGAAAACAAGTCAACTTTATAAGTTATATATAATTTTTTCTTTTGTTCATTCAATGAAAGTATTAATAATTTTGTTCTGCATTCTATAATCAGGTATAGTATATATCAGCAAAACTAATGTCTGCCTAAGCCTCAAGATATGAGTAATCCAAACAAATTAATACCATGCAATTTTCTGCAGCAGTATGATGCTACTTTTTCTCACATACTTATAAGTGCAAGAAAGGGAGCAGAGATTTTATCAGACTTTTTGCAGGGTTTGGCAGTCTATTTTTGCATCCCTGTTTAACCTGGACCGCATAAGATTCTTTCTTTTACTTTTGCCCTTCCCACTAGAAAACAGTGTGGCATGTTGCACAAACAAAATATACCTCAGGTAAAACCGTAAGTAGCTCCAAGAATCCTGCTGTATATTCTGGATGAGAATTCATCTCATCCTTCAGCCAGTTCACCATGCCACCATCCCCCCCAATCTGCTGCTGGAACTAGTACTGCCAAAGCAGCCACAGCAATGCTAATCTACAGGCAAAAATATTGGGCACTGTATCATCTTCATAATAAAAAGCTGCACTAGAATAATATGTTTGCAAAGGAATTTTCAGAGTGATACCTGAGTCCTTACTTTTGGGGGCCCTCTGTGAAATTTTTTTAATAAGGTCTGCAATCAGATTACATAGACAACATCAAAAGGTAATCAAACAAGTGTGTGCATATAACGGGAAAAAGGGAAAAATAAGCATCTCTCATGAACTACTCAATTAACTGCCAATTACAATAAACAGAAAGCCAAGCATATGACCAAATTCTCATGTTTATAACAAATAAAGTGAGCTGAGTGAGCCCTTGTGCAGTACCAGGAAAGCCATGACCAAAAAACAATACAATGAGTTTTTCCAAGAAAGAAATACTCAAATCCATGGCTTCGTCACTATATCATCCAAACCGCTTTCCTGAAACTGAATTCACAGTCACTAGCTTCTGACACTTACAAAAACAAGTTCCAAGCATATACTAACAAATACCAAGGATCAAAATATAGTTAAAACCATTAACTGATTTGGCTCTATATGCTGCTTTTTACTCAACATTGTAAAGTGACTGTTATCATCTCTTCCCCATTCTAGATCAGCTAAACAAATGGTTGGAAAAAAGGATGAACAAAATAAATGTATGCCAAAGGACAAAATATGGCACAAAATTACTCCCCAAAAAGCAAAATGCATTGAATTGTGACCAACATCCTCATAGTACTACAAAGCTAACAACAACAGTCAATAGCTAAATATCATCATTGATATATGCATTCTTTTTTCTAGCAAGTATAGGAAAAATTTTATTATTATTATTATTATTATTTTAAAGAGGGATATAGAGATGACCAAAAAAGAATCTCATCATTAGAATGGATCAAAATCACTTATCCAGTAATTAAAGCATATCAATACAATTCATCGAAAAAGGTGATTGAGATAGTACATTAACCTTCCTGCCAGTATGGTCAACATTCAAAGTTCAAGTTATTTATCCCATCTAGTTTCAAATATTTATGTAGAAGGTATTTTACAAATAAACGACAATATCAATAACACATACGAGATCAAACCCAAGCTTCTTCAATCCTTAGAAGCGCGTATTAAACCTCACATTTAAAGAACTCCATAATGGTCGAAAGGCTTCAGAAGGTAGTTCTTCAAAATCACGCTGTACCTAAGATCAGATACAAAAGGAGCTAAGGCTTGAGTCACTTAAAATCAAAAAACAAAAGAAATTATGAAGAATAGGAGAAAGCAAGAAAGAAAGAAAAGGAATGCCCTCCCACATTAAACGTGCAACCAATAGATAATGTCTCTAAATCTTTGGAATTAAATATGTAATCTGCCAATGCAGAATTTCTATCCTCATACATTCCACAAAAGCAGAATTGACATTTTGGAATGAGTGAAAGTTTCATATACCTTGCTTCTAAGAGTTTGGGAACAAAAGATTTGTGTTTCCATATTGCTAGAAGCATTGTGCAGCAAATTGTTAGCAACCTGAAATTGTAGGAAATTAAATCATAAAAATGAGACTATAGAGAAAAGTACGTACAGAGAATAACAACCCATGAGGAGATGAAATTCGTTTTTGACAAAAAAGCAGTTGACAGAAAAATCTCCAGTAACAGTGGCACAGTACATAATAGCCTCCAAAAATCTGAACAATAAATATACATTATATAATCAGCCATATCAAACTCTGCCCTGAAACCAGTATAGCCCCCAGCCAGAATCCTGTTTTGGGGCTCATTCATTTTGCAAGCTTCTTACAGCTACATATGTTTAGCAAATACATTTACAATTTTGGTGCAATGCTGGAGGGAAGAAGCTAATGACTCAACGGCAGTTTCAAGCAAATATGACATTCACTCCAGGCTGAAGACAACAGGCCAAGCACAAAGTACAATGCCAATAGTTTATTTCCAGTGCTAAAGCATGTTCTCCTTCAGCTTTCAACTCAAACACAAAGATATCCGGTCAGTCCAGTTTCGATACATTTTATCTATCAACTTTCCTTTGTTTGCTTGGCAACCAATAAATTATTTAAAAAATGGGAATGATAATCAAACATTTATGTGAGAATTTGAATGCTTTGGCAATGGTGATGTCTAGTTTGCCGCCTCGCATTTGAAACACGGAAACCCAAAACCCAAAAAAAAAAAAAAAAAAAAACTCCAAAACCCGAAATTAGCAGTCAAAAACTAGGCACAAGAAAACTCATTTTTTTATTTAAAAAGAAAAAGAAAAAGAATCCAAGGCATTCACCGGAAATAAAGATTGAACAAGAAACATTATGAAAGAACGGAAGTACGCAAGAAGCGAAGCCTTGAGTTCTTGAAGCAGGAGTCCGAATCAGTTGAATCTGTTTCCAACGGCTAATTCACTAATCGACCAACGAAAACACTCAGAAATTTGAATCTCGGGATAGAAAGAGAGATGAGGAAGGGGCATACGTCACCTGCCGGGCATCGAGGGTGCGTTGGAAGCCTTGTAGCCAGCGATCGGCTTCCATCCGGACGGCGTCGTCCGGGTGATGGTAATGTGCGTTTAGGGCTTCTTCCACTGAGTTCTGCAGCTCCATGACTCCTCCGATTCAAGAACCCGAACCCCAACCCCACTCCACACATAAAGCAAGAAAGGTATTTACGTACGATAATCTACACAGAGAGCGGTGTTTCCGAGAAGGATTGGATTTGGATTGTCTCTTTCTGTGACAAGAAATGCTTATTTTGATTAATGGGTTTTTTGGCGCCCCTCTTCGTAGCGATGACGTCGTTTTCTCCTCTTTTTTTTTTTTTTTTTTGTTTCTTGATCGGAGGAAAGGTGGCTGAATATTTTCGAGCCGTCCGATTGAAGATACGGCCGGTGGTTTTTTAAACTTGGTCAATCCCTGGTCAGCTCGGATTGAATCGACGATCAGACGCGCGGCACGCGGGGTTCGTTTCGTTTGGACCCACGCAACCGCTTGATCAAAACACGGGAATGTTTGAGTTGGACTTTTGGACGGATGTACGTCTGATGTGAACCGTTTCAAATCAAAGAGTCTCTCGACACAATTTAGAAAATGGCATTTTCTTTACTCTTAATCTATACCCTCTCGTTTATCCCAAAACGACAATTAGAATCACCTGCTCATAATTTAATAAATAAAATTATATATAATTTTAAAAATAATTAATAATTTTTATTAAATATAGTAAAATTTTGTCCTATTATAAATTTAATATAACAGTTTAGTATGCTGTGAAATATAAATTTGACTCAATTATCTCTGATAAAACGTAAGTATATTTACTTTTCCATTTTACTTATCAAAAATAAACGACAACTGGACAATAGATTATGCATAAACATATTCGGATATATGTTATTGCTCAAAAATTACAAAATACATTTTGATAGCTTTCTTTGGAATTTTATAGATCAGATTTTTAATTTACATTTAATAATCTATAACGTATCAATTACACTTAGTTACTAAGAATATTACAGAATATGAGACATAAGATATAGCTCTGGAAAACAAAGAAAGATACTAATATAAATAGTTGAGACGTGTTTATTAAAATTTCTTGATTTTGTGTTTTAGTTTGAGCGATTCTGTTTTTTTTTTTTTTTTTTTTTTAATTTTTTCCTTTTGAATATCTATGTATCTATATATATATATATATATATATATATATATATATATATATGTATTTAATTACACACAAAATGAATCTAAATGTTAAGGCCACAAGCGGAAAATGTGCAGTTGTTTTGCTCTCCCAAGCAGCAACTCCAGAGTGGACAGGGGAAAAAATAATCATAAAAACGCCGAAATTAGCATACTCCATAAACGACAGCGTTTTGTTGTACTTTTTCCGTTGAGGAGTGCTTGATAAACCGTTATTTCAGGTACGGGGTCTGCACAGCCATCCTCAATCCTCCGACAAAATTCTTTTCCTAATAATGGCCAAGTGAAAATGACCACCCAAATTTTGAAACCTGAAACTCAAAACATATTCTCCTCGCTTCTTCCCTTACACAATCGAGGGAGAGAGAGAGAGAGAGAGATCATGATCTGGGTCCCCATTGCCAAGTTCATGATCTTGAATCTCATAACCCTTTGAGCCTTTTTATATCGTTCACCAAACACACATATATACATCGTCAGTTTTTTTTTTTTTTTTTTGTTTGGTTATATTATTGTTTCTGACTGCAAAAGTGAAAATGGCAAAGAGATCGTTTAAATGTTTTGTGGAACAAGAACTGGGAAAATTCCCACATTTCTTGATTTACGCAGTGCTTGAATGGGTCTTGATATTTGTACTATTCATTGACGGGTTTCTTGCATTCTTTGCCAATGAGTTTGCCAAGTTCTTTGAATTGAAGATCCCTTGTTTGCTCTGTACAAGGATTGATCATGTTCTTGTTCATAGAAAAGCTGACTTCTATTACAATGACTCGATATGCGAAAGTCACAAGAAGGATGTTTCAGGTCTGGCTTATTGTCACACCCACAAGAAGCTTTCTGATATAAAGAAATTGTGCGAGGGGTGTCTTCTTTCTTTTGCTACCGAGAAAGAATCTGATTGTCATACTTACAAGGCCCTCGTGGGGATATTGCATAAGGACTTAGAAATGTTTGTTGATGATGACCAAGAGGTTCATTTGGCATTGCCTACTGGAAGGTTGAATGACACCGTGCAGGTTGAGAAAAGCAGCCTTCACTTTTGTTCGTGTTGTGGGGCGCCATTGAAGGAGAAGTCCCGTTCAAGAGGAAAGAAAGCAGGACTGCTTTCACAAGCACCCGCGCCTTCTCCAAGAGCACCATTTGCAACTTTGAGGAATGAGGAGCCTCGCAATATGGACTTGCCTCATATAGGATACACAGAGCTCAAGTTCTCCGATAATGAACCTGAGCCTCGTGAGGATGAGGATGCATCAAACCCAGATCATCTTGCTAAACAATGTGAGTATTGAATATGACTCCTTTTATTTTCCCATCAATTACACTTCAGCGGGGCTCCTGAACGTAGCGTTTACTTTGCAAATATTTCTTTCTACGGTCTAGATTGTCATCAATACCTACAATAACTTGCGCTTTTCCACTATGGCGACATTGGCGGAAATTTTTTTGACATGTTGCACGTAGCAGAAAACAATTTTCTTCTTTTTGAACAATCTCATTGAAGTAGTGGATGGATTTTGTTTGGCAGTAAGGGAAGACATCAAAGCTGCCAGGGTGCCCCGTTTGACAGAAACCGAGGATGTGAGCGAAGAAAGGACACCTTCTTTTATCAGAGGAAACAAGTTTTTTGGAATACCTCTAACAGACTCTGCCAATGCCAGTCCTCGATGGGCTCCTAGGTTGCTAAGGAAATCGCCACTGGAAAAGACAGAATTTGCATCTGAGTCAACAGAAGGGAACATATCAAATGAAGCAGATAGTGACTCCATTTTGACCCATTTGAAAAGGCAGGTTCGTCTGGATCGGAAGTCACTGATGGCATTGTACATGGAACTAGATGAGGAAAGAAGTGCCTCCGCTGTTGCAGCTAACGAAGCTATGGCCATGATCACCCGTCTGCAAACAGAAAAGGCGGCAGTGCAGATGGAGGCATTGCAGTATCAAAGAATGATGGAAGAGCAGGCAGAGTACGACCAGGAAGCCTTGCAATCAACAAAGGACATTCTTTCCAAGAGAGAGGAAGAAATCAAAGCTTTAGAGGATGAACTTGAGGCTTATAGGATAAAATATGGTGACTTGAGTGAAGATGAGGAATACCAGGAACTGAAATCACATGCTTACTCATCCTATACTGAAGGATCTGATTGTGTCAGTTCAGCATTTAGTTCTGCAGAAAAGCAGAATAATGGAGAAAATGTTACAAACAGTGAACTGTCTTCAACTTTGCAGGACGGAAATGCAGGGGCCACATTCAAATCCCAAAGAAGTTTCCAGAGGGATAAATTCCGTCATCTTGGCCACTTAAAAAATCTGGATAAGAAAATTGATGTTTTGTCAAATGAGGGGACTCCTGACTCACGGTCTAGCTCTAACAATGTCAACAACATGGAAGAAGAGACAGGTAACTTGCATAATTCTATCCGTAACATTTACAAGATCGGAACAAGTTCCATAAGTCATACTCCATTTCAATACACAAATTTTCCTCGTTTTCCATTACTACAGGACAAGAAAGCAAAACAAAGTTAGTAAGATATTTGTCACTTCTTCATGAGCGGGTTAAGGCACTTGAAGCCGGCAGTGGATTCGCAAAGCATGTGGATTTTGCACTCCAGGATGACAGTCAAAGTGGAACACTTTTGACAGAGATATCTGTTAATATTCAGAAGCTTGCTCACCTGATCACAGACGCCTTTTAATGACAATCACGATGCTTTATTCTCATTCTAATCATCTTCTTGGTAATCTTCTCACCAACTCATCAAACTTGACAGAGTTGAGAGGAAAAGAAAGTGTGTGTGTGTGTGTGTGTGTGTGTGTGTGTGTGTGAGAGAGAGAGAGAGAGAGAGAGAGAGAGAGAGAGGTGCGCTGGCTTGCGTTACTTCAAGCGTGAATTTTAATTTGCATATGCCGGGAAAGTCCATTCTTCTTTTCACTGATCTTGCATTCTTTTGGCTTCGCAGTTTTTCTTGTTAGGATGTACATAAGATTGCTGCAAGCTGTGAGTGAGGTACTGAAATTCTGGCTTTGAAGCTTCGTGGAGCTGTCCAACATCACTACCTTCTTTTATTGTGGTAAGACGTTGAAATTTTGTAATTTGATGATTTGTCTGTGAACAAGATCATTTGCTGTTACAAATTCAAGGATGTTGCATGATTTTCTGGACTGAGTATTTACCGAGCTCACAAATCACTCCTTGATGTGGTTCATTCACCCCATTCCCCCCGGAGAGAATATTGGTCTGGTACAGGATCTGCCATCTCTCCCAAGGTGGTGAAAATATTTAACCTGTTCTCGGCTTAATTGGAAGTTGGTTTAGCCATTTGTTTTGGCCCCCAATTTTAAGCAAAGTTGCCGATCACCACAATACCTGAGCAAGAATCTGAAACCTGCAGCCTGCAGAAGAATCCTGTGAACTTTGCTGTCCCGCAAGTTCTTAGGCAACCAATTGTATTGCTTTACTTGGTATACTGTTATATTGTAGTCAAAGAGACAATGCACAATGTCATTGGAAAAAAAAACTGCGAAGAACGTCTATATGCTGACCTCTTGACGCAAACTTGTAGATATAATCTACGCCAATTCATACTCTCGGTTGCCTTGTTATGGTTTCACATTGCACCACTCACATTTTTGCATCACAGAAATCTTGTAAGCGCATGACATGCATCGACTGCATCTTGAATATTTTACCTTTGTTATGGATACAGTAACTGCAACTAATGCAATCTAGTGAACTCTACCATCGGCTGAGGCAGAGACAACTAGACTGGCAGAGCAGGATGCCAGGTGCTTTCAAGGTTGCATGTAATGTACTTTAGTCTCTCGTGCTAATTCTTTCATGTTTGTAGGCCTGTTCTTCTGACTGGCATGCCACTGTTTTTCAGGAAGGTGCCATGGGACAATGATGAAGAGGGTAGAGAGGGATGAGGAAGAATCTTCGCAGCTGAGAAGCTGGTGACAAGGGTTATATAGCCCCAACATACTGGATTAGCTTGAAACATATTTGTATCTTTTTGCCAAACTAAATCAAGGAGTTCTCTTTCTAAATTCCATCTATGGATAAATCTTCTATTAGTATTGTGTCTTCTCTAAATGTGCTTTTAGAATACAGATAATGCGACTGTAGTTGGTACTATTTTCGTTCACTCGGCCTTTTCTGCACCCACGAGTGTCCAGAATGGTCCTGTCCTTAGAAAAATGGGGAGATTATTTGGACCGGTTACCAAAAGAAGAACACAATCAGCTGGAAAATTCATTTGCCTAATTAATGGGCCGAAAAAAAAGGCAAGTCGACGCTTATCTTGCAAGCACCGATGCAGTGTAGGGGAGTGGAAATGGTCTTAGAGTGATGGACTTGGATGCACGGCTTACCCTTGATTCAGTCCAACAGGATGGTGCGATAAAAGAAGGTTAAGGAGTGCTGAATTAAAGTTTAGTGTTAGTACTTTGATATTGAGTGCGTAAAAAGAAACCAAAAATAAAATAAAATAAAAAGTAAATGAACTAGAGACATATTTTATATTAAATAATAGTCCTAATATTTATAAAATTAGAGAGATATCTCACTCGATGAGTCTCATTATTAACATGGTCTTCTAAGTGCCAATGTTTGATAAGCTTATGGACGATGGGTCTGAGAGACAAACGAACTTAAGAGTTCAAAGGGCCTAATCCAATCTTTATCACAAGCAAAATTGGATACCACTCATATTCGGATCAAAAAAACAAAAAAAAAAAAGGAATTTTTACACCACCTATAAGGTTAGATTCAACTATTCTCGTGAACTAGCCAAAGCCACACCCTAAATTACACATATCTAAAACATACCTAAAATAAATATTCAGTACAATCAAATGCTCTGACGGAGGTTAGAATCCATATTCTCGCACAAAACGAACCTTTGCAAAATCGGAGAAAGAATTTAAGAGGGAAATGTTCGATGTGGAGGTTAACTGGGTATAGACCATCGGTCAACCCGCGGTTCTCTTTCAAACACATTTACACAAGCTTCCCGATCAACCGGAGCAAAGCCAGGCCCGTCTTCAAATTGCCGCACCCGACCCGTTTACCCACCCGCCAGCACTCTTCCGAGCACTACCGTCGCCGACGTTTCTTCGCCATGAGCAACGACAGCAGAAACCAAGACCCAACAAAGACGACGCAGCTGGACGAGATATTCAAGCGGAAACGGATCCTCCGATCCAGAGTCCGCAAAGCACTCAGGTCCATGGACCCTACTCTCCGATCACAAGAAGGTGTCCAACAAAATAAAGCAACCTAAATCACAACCCGTTACTCCATTCTTTACAATGTTAATGACTTCCCTCTTTTTCTTTTTTTTTTTTTATCTTCTTGTTTTCGTCAGATGATGCAATCCAGAATCTTGTTTTGGAGTCTTCATGGTTCAAATCCAGTCAGAGACTGTGTGCCTATATAAGCTGCAGTGCTCTTCGTGAAGTTGACACCTCAAGATTGCTTTCTGAAATCCTCCAAAACCCATCAAAAGGTACGTCCTCCTTTCTCGTTTAATCCTTGAAAAGTTGATGTCCTTCCAGTAAGGGTCGGTCTCTATTTCTCTATTTGTTACTTGAAAAGCTAATAAAAAAAGCTACTTCCTTTGATTACCTTGTGTAGTGTTTTCTTGTGTTTTTCATGGTTGTGGCTAGTGAGTTTTTGATATGTTGCTTTTCAACTCCAGATGGCCGTACCCAGATGGCAAAGAAGCTGTATGTACCGCGTGTGGATGACAGGAATAGCAACATGCGAATGCTTAACATTTCATGGATGGATGATCTAATCGCCAACTCCATGGATATCTTAGAACCGGCTCCGGTAGATCGTGATGGCAATCTTCGGGAAGATGGTAAGTTCCTAGACAGGAATTGTTCATTATTTTAATCAAAAGCAAAACTAGAAAAGGAAAGGCCCGGACATTGTTGCTAGTATGCAGTTTTTTCTTCCTCTGGTTGGATGCTGTGGTAAATACGAAGGACTGTTATGATGGCTGGTATGCTTGGATGACATTTATGCTACTAATTCTTGGCAAGTAGCCAGTTATCTTCATAAATGCATATTTAATACAAGGACTAACAATGAAAAGAGCAAGAACTAGCAGTTTGGTGAGTAACATGATAAGCTGACAACATTCATATGTGGCAGCTAATGTTTAAGGTTACTCTCCATGTCGGCAGCTAGTTCTGCAATTGTGTTTTGTGCCGGCTAATAGGTTCTGTTACCCCCTTCCCTGAATCAAGGAGTTGAGCTAGTTGAAAACAGTGGAAGATTGTTTATAACTAAAATATATATAAAAAAAAAAAAGGAAAAGAAGCCAAATAGGAATGCTTTGCACCTTCTCGTGTGATATTGATGGCATATCTACATATGCTGATTTTTCCCTCTTCATGGCATTGCAAGAAGCAGTTATGGCAAAAGTTGCACAGGATTCTCCTTTTAGGCTGGGGGTTGGGAAGAGTTTTACTGTCAGTTTGAGGTTTCTTAGCTTCTATAAACTTGTGCCATGATTTCCTATTTTCTTTTGCCTAAATATACGCCAGATATTTGCATTACAATCTGTCTCATACAAAATATGTGTGTTTTTTTTTAATAGTTACCATGTACTGTCATTCTAGCATTTCTGTAGAAATTCATATTGGTTAAAATGCATTTGTTTAATACATCTCTAAAGCTAATGGATCATAAAAATTTGTCTTGGTGCAGTAATGCAAGCTAGTGACCCTGTTGATTTGTTCATCTTGCCAGGTAAATATTTTATTTTCTGCCCTTCCTCCCACAAAGTAAAGTAAACAAGCATAGATAATTAAATAAATGAATGAAATGTTTCAAGTCTTTCTTACCTCAATGTCTATGGGATTTTCCAATGTACTGCTGTGGAAAATATTTGTCCTTCATGTTGTCAGGACTTGCATTTGACAGAACTGGAAGACGCCTGGGCCGTGGTGGAGGGTGGGTCTGCTATCTTAGCCATAAGCTTTCTATTCTTTGCCCTAAAAGTAATTATCTAGAGAATTTGTCTTAAAGATGTGCATGTGCATTGGCACAAATGTTCAGATGCATTTGCTCTTTGCTGTACCAATTTTGTCTTCGTTTGTTTTTTTTTTTTTTGATTAATTGTCTCTGACTACAGTTTGAGCATTCAATTTTTTCTTTGGTTGTATACAATTCTGCATAAAATATCAATAGGTATTATGACACATTGCTGAGGAAGTACCAATGTCTTGCAAAGGAAAGGAATTGGAGGCAACCACTTCTTGGTATGCACTTTCTTTTTGTCTCTCCCAAGTATGATGTAAAATACTGGACTCTGTCCATTGCAATCGGGTCAGGTAATTCCTGGCATCCCATTGAGACAAAGTTGCACTCATTCTGCAGTTGCCCTTTCATACTCCCTACAAATGATGGATGATGGAGTCATAGCGGTAACTGTGGATGACGTACCAGTGGATGCTCTTGTGTCTCCATCTGGAGTGATTCCTATCAGCCAAACTGCATTAGAGAGGTTTTTTACAGGATAAACCTTATTATTCTTTGAGTTTTGGTTTTCTTTCTTGTTTAATGATTGTGATCATATGTGCAGAATGCAGATTTGATGTTGGACCTCAAGAGCACACCCAGATGGCTTTTTAACGGTTAGAATTGCAATTTGGTTGACCATTAACTTGATCAATGTAATACATGAATTTTTCACATATTTCAGACATTAGGCTTATGCTGTCAAAAGAGGAAAGTGTCAGACTCTAATGTGTCTTTGAGAGGCCATGATAGATTGTCCTAGGAGCCTGCTGTTGGGTCTGTAGGAGCGGTTGCCTTGGGCGAAACAGATTTGCCAGATGCATATTGGTCGAGTGGAAGTAATAAACCTGAAATACTGAAATCAGTTTAATATAAGATCTTTCTCGACACTTATTTGCATTGTTTGTGGAAAGTGCTTTCAATTGTTTTTACCCAACATCACAGCACACTGGCAATCTTGGATGTGTTTAGAGCTAAGAACAAGCCCGTCAGCTTATAAAGTTGGACTAAGCAAGCTAACCATTTGTGTTTGGCTCTATCTGAGGGCCATAGGAGTTAATATACTTCAGTTAAAAGATGACTTATATGCAGATACTTCTGAAATACTTAGAAAACCTGAGAAGACCTTCAGATGGGCAATTGCTGTATTATTCAGCTTATTTACCATTGACATCAATGGCTACACATAATGTCGTGAGGGATACCGTAGCAATGTGGAACAGCGAAGAATATGTAGACGTCAGATTCCATAAATCTGCGGTCTTGTACAAGCCTTATCCAGATACTGGCAAAATAAGTACCACCATTACAAAAGAACCACCACTTTTTCTAATTTGCCGAGTACTGCTGTTTTAATATTTGGTTAAGTGAGAATTCACAATTATTGAGGACGAGCACAGTTGCATGGAATCCTAACCCAAAACCGGTGTGGGTCTCAAGGGAAGCTACTGGTCGGGTTTGTGACTGCTGGCAATGTGTTTCACTCCAAGGTCTAGACAGTAGGGTAGGTGTCTGTTGTTCCTGGGGGTCTTGTTCGCTTCCAGCTGAATGTGGTGGCAAGGGAAGGGAGGGTCATTGCCATCACAGCTTTCAACAACTATTCTTTGCTTCATTCCCCCAATTCTCAACCCCCTTCCAAGCAGGGGATGATTTAATGTTTGCTTCTACTCATTTTGCTTCCCGCAAGTTGCTGCTGTTTGATGCTCACTTACAGAGTACCATCATATTGCCGTATCTATAATGGCTACAATCATCCCTTTCATCTACTTTTCTTTTGAATTCCGTTATGTATTCTGTTAGTGACTCGAGATGTAAGGTTTGGCCTAAACAGAATTTGGAGTTACTGAACTGTATCAGACACAAGTGTGTTATTAAGGAAATATCAAGTAGAAAGAAAGGAATTGCATTGACCACTTATTTTCCACTTTATATTGTAACTAATAAGCTTACCTGTCTTCCATAAATACTTATTTATTTTATGCCCTTCACGCATTTTCATTTCAACTTAGTAACTCACAGATGGCTCCAACAAGAGGTTTTATTTTGTCGATATAACCAGAATCCAATAGATTGATTTGCGCCTATTATTAAAGTTATCCTAAAAGTAGACAGAACATATACTTGGAAATTACAAGCCTTATAGTCCAGTTCTTACTAAAGAATTGACCCTAGCAGATTTCCTGTGAAACTAACGAGCATCGGAAGCATCTTCTACCAATGATATAGAATTACAACATCAACATTGGAGATAAATTGAGTAGACAGATTTCTGCAGTGGTAACAGAAGCCAATGTCCAAATGATGGAACCGAAGAACAATTCTAGCCCCTTCACTATGTTGCTCGTTCAAAGCTCCCGCCTACCTGCATATGCAACCACTCAGTTTGTGATCCTTGAGCATATTCTCTTGCTGCTTCTGGGCCAAATATCATTCCACTGACATCGAATGGTTGTGTGCCAACCTGCAAAAAGATCACATGGTTGAGAACGTGAGAAGAATTTTCATCTGGAGAAGTTCTGCAAACTCTCAGAATAACAGGTTTCTAATCCACATTCCAGTAATACACTACTATCTTCATGCATGGGGCTGCTGGTAAACTTGTTCGTCTACCTAGAGGAAAATAGAATCTAGACATATTGAATCAACCAATGCAGTAAATCTACATTTATGTTCAATAAAGCAATATATCCCAAGGATCTAAACTATGCCGTTAGCTAAATTTGACAAAAATCACTGGCTGAAAGTTCCATTGGCAGCACCCATAACATCCTTGTTTTCTAAGCACTTAACATAACTTGGAATCAGAGAAGACAATTCACCATTTGGGTTACGATAGGAAATAGTTCTGCAACAAAATAAGTTCAACGAAACAATCGGTATACACTAACTTACATCTTTTGGATGGAAACTTGCAATTGAAGGGGGGTGCATGTTCATTCTCGAATTAATTGCTTCTAGCTTCATTGACAAGAACTACAGAAATCAATTTTGAAAAGCATGGATCTGAGCTCAGGTTCAACAGAATAACAAAGAAACTGTTCTCAAAGCCTGGTGATAGACGTGCTAAGACAAGAATCCTACCTCAACCTGTCGCTGCAGTGACTGGATGTAATTAATTATCTCATCAAGGACAAATGCTTTACCAATAACCTGGTTCCAAGAACAAGACACCAATCTTATGTGCAAGGAGAATATCTACATCTAGTGAAAGCAATTTAGATATGTATGCAAACTTTGAGGATGTTCACTTGTGCTTGTTATTGAACAGTTTAAATCATAAAAAGTGACCAGTGAACCATAACACAGAAGAGACAAGCAGTTCATCCTATGTACTTCCACAGCTAAATTTTGCAGAGCTTGCTTTCATGGTAACAAGAGAAAAATAAATCCAGGAAGATAGTGAGTACCTTATTACACCCGGGAACCAGATCTTGTAGTATCTTCATCTTCTCACTTATCTTTTCTCTCCTAGCCTGCCAAACAAGGAAGTGCGGTAAACAAAGGGTTGAATAATGAATTGAACAATGCTTTGTAGTTGCCCTTCAGGACAATGGGCAAATAAGAGACAATAAAAGTTACAATTAATAAGTCAATCCTCAATATCAACCTGATCCAAGACTATCCATAGATTGTGCACCATTTCAGGGATTAAGAGATCATTCAAAATAGCAAATCAGAGAGACTAAAGTAAATTACTCTCTCAGCTAGACTGTGGCTGTCTGTTGCTTGACCCCTTCTTGCTCTCACGTGAATATAGTCTTGCTTAGGTGGCTCAGATGGTTTGTTGGTTTGTTCAACTGACTTATTATTGGTCGCAGAAACCAATTCTATTTCAGCTTTTAAATTACCATTTTCATTTCTGGATCCCGTTATCTTCATCCTCTTACCATTGGAGTCATTCTGCAGCAGATACAGGATGAACCAAGTGAGAAATAGTCATGAGCATAAAACACTGTACAGGGTAAAACACAAGATGGCCTTCAATTTGAAACCTTTTGGTTTTTAGCTTCTTCCATCTTAAATGTATAAAGCTGAAATTGCATGCCCCAAAGTAATAATCAGAGCCCTTCATTTCCAATATATGCAAAGAAATTACAGTGAATATTGATTCAAGAAACTTCAAAGGTCAAAGATACAAGTCTCAACTAAGAAAAATGACCAAATTCCAAGAAAATAAAGCAAAAGGCACAAATTCAGTACCTAAAATTTGCAATTAAGAATGCAAAGTTCCAAACTTTACTGGATCCTTCTATTTCTTGAAGGAAAGACAGCAAGATAAAACAGAGACACCCAAAATTCTCCTTCCCTTTTCTTTTGCTTGATTTTCGCTCAATCCAACTTGAAGTCAAACCAAAAGAAGAAACAGAAAATTCTCAAATATGAAAATTTTCCCTTACTACTACCGCATTCTCAGCAACCAAGCGGTTTCAAAAAAAGAAGAAGAAGAGGAAACAAAGAAATTGAAGAAATAAAAAGAAACTAACCAATTCATTGCCGCCGCTGCTGGTAGTGGAAACCATCTTAGACGACTCATCCTCGGAGCTGAACTCTCTCCTCTTCCTTCCGTTTCCGCCAGCACTCGGCTCCATCACCGTCGATTCAACCGGGGACCCGTCGCTCTCCCCAAACCCACCGGCACGGCCCAATTTACCCATTCGGAGGCCCAACCCACCATTGCCACCATCAATGGGTGCCAGAGGCCAAATCTCCGCCAAAGTGTAAGAGGAAGTTGGGTTGGCCACTGCAGAGAAGGCCGCCGCCGCCTCTCTTCTCAATGTAGGATCCATAACTAACTCCGGATTCGAAACTTGGGATCCGAATTCAGAGATTTTTGTAGTCGGGGCTTTACTTTGCAAGCCAGCGAGTGAGCTGCAAGGTTCAGTGAGCTTGTGGGGCCTTTATTTAAACAAACAGCCAAGAGAGAGAGAGAGAGCGAGAGAGCAGCACAACGCACTGACTCAGAGCTAGATAACGATTTATTTATTTATTTATTTATTTATTTTTCAAATTTTTTACTTTCGCTTGCCTTTTTTTCTCCGAGTCTCTTTGTTATCGAACTGATTGCAGTTTTTTTTTTCCACAATTTAAAAAAAAAAAAAAAAAAACCCTAAAGCAAATCATCGACCCAAATCTTGGGCATTTGCCATTTTTACTGATATCTTAATCCAAATTTTTGATAACACAAATAAATAAATAAATAAATATATATATATATATATGTTGCAGGATATATTAATTATTGCACTTAATTAAAATATAAATTTATATTTTATTATTTTTATTTAATTTTTAATTTGTTATATAAAAAATAAAATATTATTCATTAAATATTGTTAATTTTAATTAAATTTCGTCTGCTCTAAGTATCTTTGGGGCCAAGCGCTCAGCCGACAAGTCCAGGCAGGGTCTTAACAAAATTAGTCAATTCTAAAAAGAAAATTCAGTTGGCGGTTTAAAAGTGCAAATTACAACATTGCCCCAAAGTTCTGTCCCAAACTCCCAGCAGTCCCACGCCCGCGGTTCCGTTTCACTGAAGGAGAGGGGGCGCGTGGTTTTAGATAAAATAAAAGAAAATAAAATAAAATTTAGAATATCTCTCGAACGTTGACATAATGAGAAAAAATATATATATTTGGAATTTTAATCTTATTATCCACCGTAATCTGATCTTCTTTTTTTTTTTTTTGTTGGCATTAAGCTTGAAATTTTAGGTCAGACCATTCCAGCAGACTAATTTATGTTAAATTTAAATTTTATCTTTTATCCCCAAATTTTAGGACAATTTTTCGTACACAATTTTAAGCGAATAATTTAAAATAAAGATGAGATTCAGTATACTTATGGAAGAATACAATGGGGCGTAATGAGTTCAATGTTCTTAAGGGAATTAAACGAAAATTTTACACAATATTACGGTTTAATTATATTGCTTGTATTTACCAATCATTTATAAATTAAATTAAGGACTATCATTTTATATCTTAAACGGTAGCCTGCAACTCAAACCGTGAGTTTTTTTTTTTTTGGGTAACTAAGAGAGCAGAGCTTTTACTGATGAATTTGCATTAACGACATTGGAGAGTCATTTTCAAAACATCGAGCTCAAATTTCGGTTCAAATAAATTGATTAAAAAAAAGAGCATCAAGACTTTAATGATTTCAAAATGTGCTAGAAATAATAATATTCCTCTGAACCAAATATTTTAATTAAGTTTTAGGAATATGTTTTTAACTTATGTGAGTAAATTTGGTTTCACAAAGTAAAAATACTAAAATAGACAACTTTTTTTTTCTTTTTGAATATATTAGTCCAATCTCATCCAGAAATTAGACGGAAAAAAAAAAAAAAAGTATTGCTCGAAGAATTGTGGGGTAACTGACTTGTGATATCTAGCGAACTTAAGTGAGTCACTTTCGTGGGAAATATCAACAGCTAGCACTCCGGAAATGGCAATGCCTTCTGGGGATAAAACAATAATTAGAGATAATGTTAGTCTAAAATTGGGTATGATCATCAAACATTAGGAGCTTAATTGTGATTATCTCCTTTTCAACTTCAAAGTTGCCCGAGACGGTCAATCGCCGTTCACGCCAGGGTCCAAAATTGTTTGCGTGTGCTTTACTTGGCTTTCATTGCCCGGAGCTAGTTGATGAGATTTCAAGCATTTGTGCATGTAATTAGAGGATAACACAGTGCTTTGAGTTGAGTTTAATTCGTTTTCATGATAATAACCCCAATCACTCTAAAATAATAATAATAATAATAATAATAATAAAACAGAAAAGTTGACTTCAAATTCTCTTCCTCAAATTTGAACCCATGGAGAGACTCTGTATTTGTTTTATTATATAAGCAAGCATTATTATAAGTGGTTTTTTTTTTTTTCCTTCTTGATGGTAACACTTAAACCTCTCTTTTAGCACAAGAAAAACTCAATTCTTTGTGAATAAATTTCAAACTTATCCAAACCGTTGGCGATGGAAAACCCAAATATGAAAAAAAAAAAAAAAAAGGGGGGGGGGGGGCATGATGCTATCCTTAAACACAAAGTTGTTACAGACCCCCACTATTAATTTTTTTCGCTTGGTGCCCGCTCTCTCTCTCTCTCTCTCTCTCTCTCTCTCTCTCTCTGTTATTGTTAAAATGGAGGTTTAACGTAGCCAGGCAATGTCACTAATCACAGCCTACCTTGCCCAGCAAAAAGAATGTACCTTAGCTGAGGAAGCTCAATTAATCTCCAGAAAGCCTCTTTTTTCCCTGCCCATTTTGGGGTTTCAACCTTCATGTGGCTCTACATCTTTGCCAGTGACAAGTTGGTGACTGTTGTTCTATCGTTGATGGCTGCTATATTGAGAAAGACTAACTCCACTTCTTTTGAGTTTCTAATTGGGGTTTTAGACACGTGAAAAATAGTCCTCTTTCCTCTTTCAAAGCTTTGCCTAGTTGATGGGACTGGCTCCTCCTCTCTGGTTCACATCCTAACCGGGTATTCCACACGTGAAAAACAGACTCTTTTTTTTTGGGGGGGGGGGGAATTATCTTTGGGTTGCTGTACTTTGCAAAAGTTGTCAACTACATTCTTTTTCTTACAAAAATTCCAATTAAGCGACTGTACTTGTAATCTTAGGATAATTACGTCTAATTGAGAGATCTCTAAAAAAAGTGCCTCATTAGCTTTTAGCCAAAGGATACATTCTGTAAACATACTAAATATGCTTAAATGAACGAACTTTCTGGATGCAATTGTACTAAATTTGCAAGTGTGCAAGGATTCAATTAGATTTTTTTTTTAATTAATATAAAGACAATTGATACTCTTTTCCAAAGACAGAGATTTATATATATATATATATAGTCTAATTGGTAAGAGCTATCTCAAAGATGCGTGCATTACAAAGGAACATTTTTTTTTTTTTTTTTTGTTTCTTTGGTGTTTGCCGGAGCTTAGTTGTGAGAAATAAAGTACACCGGGTCATCAAAATAGCTTACGCTGAGCGAGGAAACGAATTTTTGCCCACGTCAATGAATGGCAAAACCACGCAGCGGATAATAAACCGAAAGTCCTAAAAAAGAAATGACCCAAAAAAATGGCTAATAATGATGGCGACTCTGATCAAAATCTGCATAAACTTCAATTAACTTTTGATGGAACGAATTCAGTTTTATCTTTATTTCAGTAACTGTGAGGAGTTAATATTAAAAAATAAAAAAGAGCACGAAAAACTGTTTTAAGTCGTAACATACTCGTACAATTCTTGAGTATGCGTAGTCTCGGGCCATTTGAAGGCACGGCTCGTGCCATGCATATATCCAACTTTTAATTTAGATGCATCCAACAATGAATCGTGTACATGTAATACGACACGGTTGGATGCAAACAATACGTGGGAATGTCATTCGTGAATCGGAATCACAAATTGACCGTTCACATGGGGATCTAATTTCTAGATATCAAAAGTATGCTAACAGATCGAAGACCATAATTTCTATTTTATAGTAACTTTTTCATCCAAGCAGAGCACCTCCCTTACGATTTATCGCTCCTTTAAAAAAAAATATAAAAAAAAAACCTACCGTGGTTCAAAATGGAGGCGGAAATTAACGAAAAGACCAGGGTTTAAAATTGCTTGCTCTAAGAGCACAGTGAAGTTCCTTTCACTGTACCAAACAAAAGATAAGGATGGTGCGTAAATGCCCAGTACGATGTCTCACGGGAAAAAAAAACCAGGACAGAAGGGCAATCTGCCTAGTATCTTTCTACAAGCTTTCCACATCCTGCGATGAGATGGAAACATGTTCCCGAATTCCTCAATCAATATATCTCACTTCCTTGGGGATTAAAAATTCCTTAAATTGAAACACTAGGTTTGTTATAAAACGTGCCAATGCAATGCTCAACACATGTTCTTTTATTGAGGTCATGGTGCGGGTAACCTTAACCAAGTACCTCTCTGTTAAGTAGTCATTGAATCTAATAAAGATGCATGCTGCGTTCTAGCATTAAGGCTATGTGAAAATCAGCCTATAAAAAAAATATGAATTAATGGGGTGGCCCGCCAGCGCCTTTTGTGTTCACAATGTGATGCGTCTAAATTATCTTATATCACGTTACCAATTCAAAGATTCATCTGATGACTTGCCAACCACTTGCACAGACTAACAAACTACTACAGTTCTCTTCTGCGACGTACCCTTTTGAAGGTTCAAATCCGATTATGTACAGCCAAGAGGATGATAACTGCAGAAGCCCAGTATGCACACTGATCAATTACAAATCGGTAACTAGCTTCCAGAAAGAGCCCAGCCTCTAATTCCATGGACTTGGCTGTCGTGCATCTCTAAAAGCTGAAGTTCCACCAGATCCAGCTGGGGAAGGGGAAGAAGCAATGCAATTTGTTCCTGATAGAGATACTGTGGGCAGATTTGCAGAATGGCCTTGATGCCCTGTTGGAGCAAATCGTGATGGACTACCATTGGTACCCAAATTTGATCGAGATGGGTGCAGAACCTGCAAGCAATCACCCCAAAAAATAGCAGTGTCATCCAAAAAGGCCAATGCAAACCTCTAAAATTTCTTATGCATATGCATCTAAATCATAAATAATATATGATAAGCAACAATCTGCACATCAGCATGTGTAAAATGAAGCAGATAATTGACTTAAAGGAAACCTGACTGTGTCATTGGTTAATCCGGGTCATCCCTAAAATCCACACATAATGTGCAATCGTGAAGCTCTTCTCAGATACTAATACACCAATCTCAAATTGTCTTCCTACTCTTGATAAGACCATACAATCAAGTCCTTTTTACCCTCTTCCAAAGTTCCGAATAAAATGACTAACTTTTGACTTTATATGAACACATACTACATCCTTGTTGTGAGCAGCCTGAGAATCCCTTCTTCACAATCAGTACATTTTCGTATGATTTCAAGTGAAAAGCTTTTAAATAACCAGAAGCATGGCAAATGAAAAGGTTGGCTCAAAAACATAGTTTTTGTGATTTTGAGATTCCCAACTAAACAACCAACTTGAACTGCCATTCAAACTCAAACCTTAGATTTAAACACCCTAAGACGGATGCCTGGTCTCTTTTGTCTGGTGTTTATATTAGGCGAGAATCAGCCTAGATTATTTGACAGGAAAAAAGAAAGGGATATGAACCAAATGGACTGCACGCATATAAGAAACATGGAATAAACTTTAGTGCAGATATACCACCAGATTGTGCTGAAAGTAGGGAGGCCTTCTGTGAGGAGATTCAGATGATGGAGATGGAGATGTACTGCTCATTCGAAGTATATGACGAGAATGAATATTGTGATTTGAAACATCTTCAGCCTCTCCCCCTTCCATGTCACCTCCAAGATTTGTCTCCGAGCCTGTCCTAGGAGTAACATTCCTCATCATTGACATGGAATCATTTGTAACATCCACTTGAAGTGGAACACAAGGCTGGTTTGCCATGCCTTGCGCAGCATTGCGTCTCTTTAGTTCCTCCTCCGCATTCAATATCTGTCACGCAAACACCAATATACCAAGCTCCTCAGTTGCTTTCAAAAGGGATGGGAAACTATGAGGTCAAAAGCAGCAGAGAGCAAATATACACATTCCCAACAATAATTACGAAGCTCTTGAGCCTTACAAGGGGAGCATATACATTAGGGAAAAAAAAAATAATAATAATTCTTACCTGCTTCAGCACTTGCACTAGATTATGCTTTCTTTCATTCAAAACATGTAGCTTCTCCTCTATTTGCCTTTTCCTTTTCTCTTTGTCATTCAACTCATCGGCCTTTCCAGCGTTCTAAAAAGTTACAAAAGTACAATCATGAATTGGATATCAATTCACCTAAGAATATGCAGAGCTCGCAATTTAATACCTCCGGATTCGGGCCAGCCGGCTCAAGCGGCTTCTCAACCCGCGAAATCCGCAAATTCCCGTCGCCATTAACAGCCTCAACAGCTTCATGCTTCTCGGCAGGCAACGAATTGGACACGTCACTTGATTTCACGGGGCAATCGCCACCACCAGCTCCCAACCCTTCCTGAATGTTAACCTCGCCGGAAGTTCCAGCCTTAGAATCCCTTTCTTCTTCAAGCCCAACAAATTTCTTCTCCGGAAACGGCGGAGGCTGACTTGGAGTCCCGTTTTCGTTGGAATTAGGGTTCGAGGAGGTGGTGTCGGAATGGAAGCGAGAGAGGGCCTTTGAGCGGCGGTTCAAGAGGGATCTGAAGTGCTTGAGAGATATCTTAGGGGTTGGCATCAGCCATCGACGAGGCACGTCTGGGACCCTGTGGAGGTTCCCTCGGTACAACGAGATCGCCACCATTTTTCCATGCAAAAGTTCTACGCCATGGCGGAGGCTCGCCGAGGTTATGCTCTTCTTGGACTTTGGCACCACGGCTAAACCGATTTTATCGTTTTAGTCGTCGACGACTCGTCGTTTTTTCAATGCACATGTGGGACCCAGCACACTCGACTAATAAATACTTTTTATTTATATATTATATAATATTTTTTATTTTTTAATATAAAATTTTGAATGCATACTCATATATACCCATATTTTAAATCTCAATATTTTTTGCCTCTTGATTTCCTTTTCTGCTCGCTGCACGTTTCCTGGAGAGTAGAAGAAACTTGGTGGGATCAGCTCTCTGGAAATGAAAACACCCAATCGCTGAATGAGTTGGATCTGCTGAAGGGAAAGCCCAACTAAGGTAAGCCCAAATAGGTCTTGAATCAGATCACACGGGCTGATGATCTGACGAGTGAAATGTGATGGGCGACAGTTTCCCACTATTGCCATATTCAATCCAATAGTCCAATGGGTAGGTTGCTCACACAGCCCTCCGTCTTGTCATGGGCAAAGAAATGAGTTTCAAATTCAAAGCCTTACGGACTTCATGCATGCTCTCAACACGTACAGGATGTTGAGCCACGATGGTTTTTTTTTTTTTTTTTTTAGTCTCGTTGCATGGCAAAAGCCGCACCCGTGTACAGAATGTTAAATAACTTTGTAACAGCACAATCCTTCTGTGAGACTGTGAGATATAACTCTTTTATCTTCTCATTTCTCGTGTCAAAAAGACAAAAATGCCGCATTGACAGTCTTTGTGGTCGGGAGTTCTATACACGACACTTCCAGAGTAGCCCCACGTTAAATGATGCCAGTGGGATTGAAAGTACAAATTGGCCAGCCAGGGGAGAAGAGAGAAATTGTTAAATGCGGGAGAATAATTAACAGTTGTTCCGATAGCGAGAGTGACTTGGATGGATACCATCATATCATTTCCTTTCCTCGCGGCATTTCAAACAAATTATTAAAATGATTCTCCCAAAGGTGCTCTCTCCACACAAGACTCGCCAAAGCGGTCAAGGCAGTGGCAAGAGCAATTACCTTTTGCAAGATGCCAACGCTTTTAGAAAGCAATTATAGAATAGAATGCCTTCTTGTTGTGAACTAAGAAAGCAATGTCATCATTGTTAAGCTTATGTTATTGCCAATCTTATTGTATTAACTAATGCGATTGTTCTTTTTACGGGCGGCGGACAACGCGTCGGACACAGCTAATATCTCGGATTGAAAATTCTTCAGTTTTCGTAGAAGACAGGTACGTCCAAACAACAGCCCTTTGGCAGCTTCACCAAGCTCCAACGGGTATTTCTATGATATGAATCTTATTAAAGAAAGTGGCAAAGAAAACTAAGAGAGTGTTTCGTGGGACATATGTTGCTTAGAGGATTTAAGAAAGATAAAACCAATTTGTAATGTTTTACTCGACCAATGATGTTGACGGCAATGGAAGGCCTTCTTATATACTATTTGCTAATTGCTATTATAATCGTGCGGTATCGTCCTTTAGCTTATAAGCTGCATATCCGTTGCGTGTCTTCCCTCCCCCATTAACGATTATAGGCAAAAAAAAAAAAAAAAATTGTTTGTAAGACTCAATACTATTTTAATAACCATCATGCGGAGGACAACATTTTAGCGGAAAGAGCACTAGGCCCGTTTTATTAAGCATCTGATCTTGAGTTTGTAAAGGCAATGTGTTTGACGACATCAGCTGATGAGAAATCCAATGTTGTTTTGAACAGTAGAAAGCTAGTCGCTCGGAGTGGACGGTTGTGTCGCGTCATGCGATCCAAAAGTTACAGGAAAAAAAGTTAGCTTTTTATGCTTCACGCGATGGTCCGCAAACATGGAAGAATCCTACATTGGGATGGACGTTCCTGGTAGATGCATGCGACGTGATATGTTGTTGATGGGCAGATTCCAATTTATCCTTCAACAAACCGCGCGCACTTCATTCTACCACTTGCCATCGATGACAAATAAAGGTTACCGAACAAACAAGAAGAATTACGCATAGATGGGACAACTGCCGTTGCCATTAACATTATGATTATGCACCAACCCAAAAGAACATACATCATACCTTTTTCTTTACAATGATCCACACTGTTCCCTTTCCAGATGCACTGCATCGGGTTTCTTATAAAGAAAGACGCACCTGGGTTCCTGATAATGGAAGCCAGTTCCGCAGGGGTGTATTGACTTCGCTGCAAAACGATTTGGCCAATTACAAGGGCTGCTAGGAAGTTCCGGGGTGAAAATTCCCAACTCAAGTCGACGTCACCGCCGTTCCCGGAGCTATCCGCAGCAAAATCGAGACCTGTCCACTCTATTTTTTGTAGTTGCAGTCCTTTATAACTCTTTTCGCGCCTACGAACCCAATTAGTAAAAGCGTGACCGGTTTATCCCTTTTGTTCCGTTGTGTTTTGGAACCTAACCAGACCGGATCTTGACCATCCGGTTCTAAGAAACACTGGTTTGTTGACAAAATTAGTAAGCACAAGTCTTTTATATATATATTAAGTACTATTACGTAATAATATTTATAAAATATTTTTTTATGTACGACTTTTTTTAACTTATGATAATGAAAAAAACATCTTAATTCACATTTTTTTTTATTTATTTACCTCGTATGTCTCTATAAGTCTTTTTAATTAACCCTTTATTTTGTTTCTTTTGAACAATATGCAGAAACGAGGCCTTTGAAATCGTGTTTTTTTTTTAATAATAAAAAAGAAGGGTTTATTAATAAACGGAAAATCACATTATTTCATGAAAATATTTTAGTAAAATATAGATATTGTTAACATTTAGCAAATATCAATTGAATTGAGCGACCCGAGTGTCCTCTGTTTCTTTCTCTTTCTTTCATTCCTTTCGGCTTGCTCGGAAAGGAAAACCTTTAATTAATTAATTGATTAAATAAATTGTAGGACAATATAATAAAAAGACAAAACTTTAGTCAAAGAGCACAGGGTATCTGAGAACCACATCTCTGTTATGTTGCTGCCAGAGATGGACACGTATACGACACGTAAGCACAGCAGCGCAGACAAAACAAAAAAACCTAATTAAGTAAACCGACGAGTCGAAATAAATATAATTAATTTGTATATAATATAAATAATATTATATATATTTATATATAATGTTAACATAATATAAAATGATAAATTATTTAAATTTATTTTTTAAAGTTTATTTATTTTTCTAAAAAAATTAATAATTATTTTATGAACATTCTCATTTATTTTTATTGTCAATAAGTCAATTATTAATAAAAATAATAATTTTTCCGTGGGAGCGTGAAAGTCCCCCTTGCCTACGCCCATGTTTCCCCACTTTCCTTCAAAAAAAAAAAAAAATTTTTTTTTTCCTTTCAAACAAAGTTTAATTTCTCTTGAAAACTAACAAAATTTTATATTTTATTGGGACACACAAAAAAAAAAGAAGATCTTTTAGCCACACACACATATATATAGAATAATAAAATTCTTAATAACGATTATATTGAGTTGATGAGATGACAAAGTATAGACAGACCGAGACTCATTAAGTCTAATTACACAATAAGCTATATTTAATGGGTGGAAGGATAATTAAAAAGATCATATATAAAATAAATAAATAAATAAAAAGAAATGACAGAGATACAGTAGATATAATAAAATTTATATCCAACAAAGATTTATCAACAATTAAATTGAAAAAATGAAGCAAAAGTAAGTTTTGACTGAGGTTGAATGTTCTTACCGCTGGCAGTCGATGTCCCTTTTCCGTTCCTTTTTTACTGTCCTTTTTAATTTAACTCCAAAAATATAAAATAAGAACAATAATAAAATGCCGGGTTAATCCGTACAGTAATTGTATGTCTGCATTAACTCAAACACATAAGCATTAAAAAAAACTTGGATATTACCACAGCACTCGTTCCATTCCCCAAGAAAAAGAAAGAGATTCATGTTGGAGAAGCAAGTGAAATTAATGCTCCATCTTCCAGCTTCCAAAACTCGGATGAGCATTAAAATTCCCCCAGTTTCTCTCTCTTTCCCGGAAAGTTTAAAAAGTGCAAGAAAATTATTCGACTGACCGACAGTCGATACGAGACGCGTTTCCTTCGGCTTTTTCCTCACAAGCTTTTCGCCGAAGGCCCAATCGGAACATTTTAATCATTCGGGGAGCTTGGTGTTATTGTGGGGTTCGAATTCTGTAGAGATCTTCGGGATGAAGAGAGGGAAATCGGATACGAAACTGGACGGATTCGACAAGTTGGTGTCTTTAGGCAGGCAAAGATCGATTCAAATCTTGATTGGTGCTGGGTTGTTGTATATGCTTCTGGTTACTCTGGAAATCCCTCTTGTTTTCAGCACTGGTTTCGGTGCCGTCTCTCAGGAAAGCGAAGAGGATTCGCAAGACCGAGACGCCCCATCTCGGCCCCTTCTTGGGGTGTCCCAGAAATCGGCCGAGCCCTCTCACTCCCAATCCGATTCCTCGCGAACCGCCACTAATTTTGTGTCCGCTTTGGGGTTCGACCCGAAAACTCTTGATCCAAATACAAAGGACGGATCCGTGGGGCTCCATAATACTGCCAAGATCGCTTGGGAAGTTGGAAGGAAGCTGTGGACTGAGATTGAATCGGGTCGGGTCCAGCCCGTGCACGTTAAAAAGCTGGAGAACGGATCGTCCGACGGGTGCCCGCACTCAGTTTCGGTATCTGGGTCGGAGTTTTTGAAGCAAGGAAAGGTGCTGGAGTTGCCGTGTGGGCTGACGTTGGGCTCGCACATAACGGTGGTCGGGAAGCCCAGAGGGGCCCACGCCGAGAACGAGCCGAAGATATCGTTGGTGAAAGGAGGAGAACCGGTGATGGTGTCCCAGTTTATGATGGAGCTACAGGGTTTGAAGACCGTGGACGGTGAGGAACCGCCGCGGATATTGCATTTCAATCCAAGATTGAAAGGGGATTGGAGTGGACGGCCAGTGATTGAGCAGAACACTTGTTATAGGATGCAGTGGGGGGCTGCTATGAGGTGTGAAGGCTGGAAGTCTAAGGCCGATGAGGAGACTGGTGAGTTCTTAGCATTCGATGGGCATTAGGCGTGTATTCTATATATATAGGGTGTTTGTTTGTTTGGTCACAAGTTTTTTCTTAGTTGATAATAGAGGAAGCGTGAGTTATAAGTAATGGGACCTGATATTACTAACTTCAGTTGGAGTTGGGTAGCATATGTGCATTCAGTTTCATAAATTGATGTTCATATGACATCTGTTGTTGTTTTTGTTGTTGTGAAGTCACTTCGCCTGGACCTATATTGGACTTTTTTTTTTCTTTTTTGGTCTGGACCACAAAGTTGTAACATGAAGCTCTGTTCCTGCAACTGAAGTTTGAAGTGATGATTTTTTATTGCTGTATGGAGTAGGCTTCTTGTACAAAATAGAGGGCATGTTGTGGTTCGATCTAGTGTTTTTGGTTTCCTAATTTTATAAACTTGTGAACAAAGTTTATTCTTTCAATTTGCAATTTGTGAAAGGTAAGTGATTCTACTCTAGTGGAGTCATGTTAAATTGAATGCTGAACATTAGACTTGGCACCTCCAAGTTACATTATTGGACTAATTGGTAACAGATCTCTAGATCATATAAAACCTCTTTTTGGCTGCCTTGCTGTTACTATTGGTTATGAAGAAATCAACTGGGAGTAATACCATGTTCTTGCAATTGGCTACAAAAAGAATTTGAATTTAAAGGGAAATGGTTTTTCCTTGTGACCTTATTTGTTATGATTCAATATCAAGAGATAGGAGAATTATTATACTCTTGAACTTTGGATGCTGAAGACTGTAAATTGAAGTGGTATACTTGGCTAGATTTAGTGTACCAAGAGTGTTTAGGGTTAGAGTGGTACATGACAAGCTTTGATCCCATCTCTTCTCTTATTTTTCCTCATTTTAGTGCAAAAAACTTATCAAAGAATACATAGGATTTCTTTGTTCATTGTTATTAATATTATTGACTTTTTCTTTTTTTAACTAGTTCTAAAAGTAGCTGAAATGATTGCCAATGATTTTTTTTTCTCCTCTTTTTGAATGGGTAATTCTCTATGTTTGCTGCAGTTGATGACCAGGTGAAATGTGAGAAGTGGATACGTGATGATGATCACCATTCGGAGGGGTCAAAGGCAAATTGGTGGTTGAACAGGCTGATTGGCCGGAAAAAGAAGGTGGCATTTGACTGGCCATTCCCATTTGCCGAGGAAAAGCTATTTGTTCTAACTCTTAGTGCTGGTTTGGAGGGTTACCATATTAATGTTGATGGGAGGCATGCCACCTCATTTCCTTATCGTACTGTGAGTAAAGTTGTCCAGCATATGGACCTTATGATGGATGTGTCTTCTTTTTGATTGAATTTGGTGTCGTTGACATGGATTCGCTATTCTGTTTAATTGACTTTGTTATCATTTCCAGGGATTTAGCCTGGAGGATGCCACTGGGCTCACTTTGAATGGGGACATCGATGTTCACTCTGTGTTTGCTGCTTCACTGCCTGCGGCACACCCTAGTTCTGCTCCTCAGAGGCATCTAGAGATGTCTAGCAGATGGAAAGTACAACCTCTTCCTGAAGTATCTGTTGAGCTTTTCATTGGGATTCTTTCTGCTGGTAACCATTTTGCTGAGAGGATGGCTGTGAGGAAGTCTTGGATGCAGCATAACCTTATTAGATCTTCAAATGTAGTAGCTCGTTTCTTTGTTGCACTGGTATGTGGTTTTTGGCACTGGCACCTTTGATGGTTATTGCTTAAAGCAAACATTTTGCGTTGGAGTTGCTGAAATCTGTTGAATGGATGTGTGGACAGCATGCTCGCAAAGAAGTGAATTTGGAGTTGAAGAAAGAAGCAGAATTTTTTGGTGATATCATTATAGTGCCATATATGGATAATTATGACCTAGTGGTGTTGAAAACTGTTGCCATCTGTGAATATGGGGTGAGTGATTGACTATACCATCTAACATTGTTGAAGAAATCTCATCATCTTCTGGCATTAATCTTGATTTTTGAATATAATGACTTTTGATTACAGGTTCGTATAGCACGTGCAAAGTATATTATGAAGGGTGACGATGACACATTTGTAAGAGTGGATGCAGTTATTAACGAAGTGAAAAAAGTTCCAATGGGTAGAAGCTTGTATATTGGGAACATAAATTACTACCATAAGCCCTTGCGATATGGTAAATGGGCAGTGACATATGAGGTACAGTTGAAATCTTTTATTTCATGCTCTATTAAGTGGATGTTACCTGTGTATCTTTGTTGAGACAACAGTTCAGCTGTATGCAAGCCATCGTGTTGGTCCGTGCATTGCCTAGAAATCTAGTGCTAAGTTCTTACAGGAAATGCTATGTCCCTCTTTCTGTGTAATGGTTTTGGAAGCTCACATTAATGCCAGCTTTCTTGGGATCAAATCTCATGATATAGATCTGCGGGCTTCGGGTTGCATTGCTCTAAAAACAAACCCAACTCCCCCTGCCAGCGACCCCTGGGTTCCCACTCATTGCACAAGGGGAGATGGGAAAAACAAATAAATTTGGGTATTTTGGGTTGATGTTGGAATATGTGGCTGAAAGTCAAGAATTGATCTTATCATGATGCTTCCTTGATGAAGTTTGTGCTTGATAATGAAGGATTGCATTGCGCACGCACGCACATACTCTCTCTCTCTCTCTCTCTCTCTGGAAATTGCTCCAGAGCTTGTATTTCTGCCACATGTTGACTAGAGCTAAGAGAACTGCAATTCTTGATTGTTAACCGTGGGGTAGATGTGGTTCCTAGATGAAACTGCTGTTTAATTTCTTTGGTTTTGATTTCTTTTTGGTTTGGGTTCTCTTTTGTGTAACTAGCTCATGATGAACTCATTAAATTTATTGCTTAGCTTATTATGTTGACATTTCCTTGCCTTTGCTTCCATTTGGTGATGATGGTTTCAGGAGTGGCCAGAAGAAGATTATCCACCCTATGCAAATGGTCCGGGCTACATTTTGTCGTCTGATATTGCGCGCTTCATTGTTTCTAAGTTTGAGAGACATAGATTAAGGGTAAGTAATTTGCTGCTGCCATTGCTAATTTTGGTCTCTTTGCCAAAGTTTGCTAAACATAAACACATTGCTACCAACAAGGAACTTTGAATATATGAAGTAACATCCCTTGACACAAACCTTAAAAGGTTAACAGCAGGAGTATATACTGATGGTGCCCCATAATCATCTGTGGAAAGCATTCCCATATCATGGGATTTTTCCTGCCTATCTCTTTAACGAGCTTTGATAAACACTCATCATCGCCAAGAAGGAATTAAGCAAACATGTAGCCAAGCTCTAGTAGTTAGCGATTGATTTAGACTAAAATTGAATTGGATAGAATTTGCTCTTCCATATCACCCCCTATCACAATGTAAACTAATTTGGATTTTGTCCTTTATGCAGCTCTTCAAGATGGAAGATGTAAGTATGGGAATGTGGGTGGAGCAGTTTAATAGCTCAAGACCTGTGGAATATGAACATAGCTTGAATTTCTGCCAGTTTGGGTGCATTGAAGGTTATTACACAGCACATTACCAATCTCCAAGGCAGATGATTTGCCTTTGGGAGAAATTGCAAAAATTGGGAAGGCCTCAATGCTGCAACATGAGATGACAATCATGGAACCTCCAAAGCTTCAGGACTGGAAACATGGGATGACAATCAGAAAGGCAACGTGAGCGCCAGAAGATGGGGTGATGATCACGGAGGTTGGCAATCGTCTCAAGGGCTGATGATAGAACAAATGCTGGAGAAAAGTTTTGTAGTCATAGCATTGTATATTTGGCTGGTTATACAGAATGCTCCTTCAAATTCATTCATTCTTTTCCTTTTTCACTTTGGGCCCATCCATTCTGCTCTGCCCTCTCGGGGTACCCTTCTTCCCGGGTCCTCATCTTTATATTATCTCTGCAATCGGACTTCAATTAAAGACTAGAAGCACTAAACATCTGTCTTCTACCTCGAAACTGTAGCACACAAACAGTGAACAGGCAGGCACAAGAATCTGGAAAGTTAGAAACAACCCTCTCTCTCTCTCTCTCTCTCTGTGTCCAGCCCCCGAACGCTCGACCTGGGGGCCTTGGCTTAAAGCCAGACCAGCAAGCTACAGGGAGTGCGGGTAGTGACAAACAACCCGCCGAAAAACACTTGCTAGCCAAAGTGCACGAACCATGGGACGATGCCACGGAAGCGATATGCTTGGAGCACTTGCGGAGAAAGGGACAGCGGGAGGAAAAGAAACCGCGCGCATGCCAGAGCCCGTCCAAAATTTCTCCACCTCCATTATATAATTTGGCCCGCCTACCGTTCCGCACCATATTATCATTAGCCTTTTTAGATATACATATATATATACACACACAATGTATCTAATTCGTCCACACTATTGATTGCAACGAGGAGGAATGATGAGGAGAAAATTTGTGAACTCGACATTCGAGGTATCGGTATGACATGTTTGCTTCGATAATTCAATCGCTTTTCGTTCCACGTGTCAAGATCACAATATCACCCTCCCTCCCTTGTTGCGAAGGTGATGATCAATTATTGTGCTTGGTGGTTGAGTTTTTCTGATTAAGGTGCGAGCAATGCCACTAGTTGAAAACAAAATGAAACGTAAAATGACAGCTGAAGGTACCTCTCTAATTGTGCGTGCGAGATGATGCGTACCCCCCAGAGAAATGAATGTGAAAATTGCACTGTTCGTTGGCGGTGCACTGTTCGTTGGCGGCCTCCCTTTCAACTCACTTTATTTATGTGGAGGAAAATTAGCCTGCGGATAACACCGTAATGGCCTCCCTGCGTCAGCCCGTAGATTGACCAGGAACGAGAAAGCAAGAATCGCAGCAACACAAAACCCATTTTGCATACAGAAAGAAGAGAAAAAGGAAAAAAAGCACTAGAGAGCAAGAATCAAGCCGAACACCGGAAGGCGATGATGGTGCCGGTACCTCCTCAAACAGCGGTAGAGATGTGGGCAACGATGGGCTCAACCATCGCCAGTTTCATGTTCTTCTGGGCTATCTTCCGCCAATACTGCCCGCACGAGGTCCGGCGGTATCTTGCCAAATACACGGAGAGGATCATGAGCTTTTTCTATCCATACATCAGTATTTCAATCCACGAGTACACCGGGAATCGGCTCAGGCAAAGTGAGGTCTATACTGCTGTTGAGGCATACCTCAGTGTTGACTCAACCAAGCGTGCCAAAAGGCTCAAAGCAGAGATGGGAAAGGATAGCAGCAGCCTGGTGTTCAGCATGGAGGAGCGCGAGAGAGTGACCGACGAATTCCAGGGTGTCAAAATCTGGTGGGTCTCAAGCAAAGTGGTGGCACCCACGCAGTCTATGTATCCTCAGCCGGAAAGGAGATATTACAGGCTCAGCTTTCATAAGAAGCATAGGGGGATCATTACTGAGACATACTTGCCGCATGTGCTGAGGGAAGGTAAGGAAATAGGGATTAAAAGGAGGCAAAGAAAGCTTTACACCAATAGTCCTGGATATAAGTGGCCAAGCTACAAGCAGACTATGTGGAGCCATGTAGTGTTTGAGCATCCTGCCACGTTCGAGACCATGGCGTTGGAGCCGGAGAAGAAGCAGGAGATCATTGAAGATCTTGTGACCTTTTGTAATAGCAAGGAGTTCTATGCCAGGATTGGGAAGACTTGGAAGAGAGGCTATCTTCTTTATGGGCCGCCAGGTACCGGCAAGTCTACGATGATTGCTGCAATGGCTAACTTCTTGAACTATGACGTTTATGATCTGGAGCTGACAGCTGTGAAGGACAATACAGAGTTAAGGAAGCTTTTGATTGAAACTAAGGGCAAATCAATCATCGTGATTGAAGATATTGACTGTTCCCTTGACCTTACTGGCCAAAGGAAGAAGAAAGCAGAGACATCCGCAGATGATGAGAAGCCAGAAAAGGAAGCTTCTCGCAGAGAACCTAAAGAGGAGGCAACCAGCAAAGTGACGCTCTCAGGGCTGTTGAATTTCATTGATGGGTTATGGTCTGCTTGTGGAGGTGAGAGGCTCATTGTCTTCACTACTAATTATGTAGAGAAGCTTGATCCTGCTCTCATAAGAAGAGGAAGGATGGACAAGCATATTGAACTGTCTTACTGCAGCTTCGAGGCATTTAAAGTACTTGCGAGGAATTACCTAAAACTTGAAGCACATGCCATGTTTGAGACAGTTGCAGGGTTAATGAAGGAGGCCAAGATCACACCTGCAGACGTTGCAGAGAACCTCATGCCCAAATCGCCACGGGACAATGCAGAGATGTGCCTTTCACGCTTGATTCAATCACTTCAGGAAGCGGCGGTTGCTGCCCAGGCCAAGATGGAAGCAGTGGCAGCAGATAAAGAGACAGCCGGGGAAAAATCCATCGAGGAAAGAAGCAGAGAATGAAGCAGCAATCCATAGGACTGGAGAGTCCAAGGTCAGAAAAGATATTGTTCACCCGCAATCCCACTTTCATTAATTTGCAACCTTTTTTCTGCGGTGTAGCATTGGATGGAGGATTATTAACATGTAGAATCTCCCCAAAGATGGGTTACATCCATTCAAAGCTGAAAAGTTAACAGTTGAACTCCCGGACAGCACAATCAATTTAATCAAGTAAACTTTTCCACCCGACTTGAATAAGCACGAGAAGTGAAGCCGCGGACATTCCCATCCAAATTGTGGGCGATAAGTTAGTATACATAAACCAAAAAGCAAAACAATTGGGGGCCGGGGGGGGGGGGATGCGAACCACTACAGAGAGAGAACAGCCCGAGCTCATCAATTTTACGAAACACTAAACCAACTCGAATGCTCGGGTGGCCGACGATTTGTCGTGATCTTGCCGAAGAGTACACTACGGGGCCCGGATACGTAAAAGCCATATTTTTCCACTACATTCTCAGTTAGGTTATTGTACATTAATTGGCAAAGATAAAAGAACTCCAAATGAATTCTCATTCACCGATTTCAGGTTTCTATGAATGAAGGCCTACTAAAAAATGACTATCTAATCTACACAACTCTCAGCATCGGGTCGCTCCCACCAGCAAATCCCAAATGAATTGCATCGAGGTAGTTGCACAAGTTACACCATGGAGGAACTGGATCGTTATTGCCCCCACTATCTTATCGCAAAGTGTATAACCTTTTGCTATCTTACATTCAGCTTTACTGCAATAAAACAAGAAGCCTTGTTTTCCAGCAGAGAAGGCAGCTGAAAAATCATCTGTCTTCATCTTTTTTCGCTGTGTTTGGGCCGTCGTCAAAACCACAACCTGGGGCAAGTTCATTTAGATCAAGGAATCGTCTTTTTCTCACACCATCACCTTCATCTTGGTCTGGGCTACTTGATTTTTGAGGTAGATGATTTTGCTCTTTCTCTGCTGTTTCAGTGAAACCTTCAGCCGGCTGATCAACTTTCATATCTTGTGCATCATCAATGCCATCATAATCTTGACTTGGGACTGAATAATCTGCATTCTCACTTGCATCAGAATGTTCATCAGATGCATTTGATTTCTGGAGTTTCATGGACTCTGTTTCTGATTCTGACAACTCATATTGCCGGTAATTAATCTGATTTCGAGTTGCCCTTTTGCTACGCCTTAGACCTGGTTGGAGTTCATCGACGGATCTTAATTTAGTTTCTCTCCTAGTACGGCCCGGCAACTTCTTAAATTTTTGGGGTTCATCACTCTCCCCACTGACACTTAAAGAATCCTCCTCCTCTTCTTCTTCCTCTTCCTCATCTTCACCATTTTCTTCATCCCACTGGTACTCCTCATCTCCTTCTGAGCTGCTAGACAGCTTCCTCCTTTGTTTACGTTGCCTCAGGTATTCCTCATCATATACAGCCTCTCCAACTATATCATCATCACTGTCAAAGACTGCCTCGTTATCCGAAACAGCCTCGACATACTCTTTTGCCGAGTACCGTTGTGGCCTCTGTCTTCGCCTGTCACTGCAACCATTGTGCACCTAATGGTTAAGGTCCAATGGTTCAGGTCTATGCTCTTTGGGGCAACACAGGAGCTGACACAGGAAGAAAACTTATCTTACCTTCTGTCGAAAGGTTCAGGACCATGCTCTTCCCCAATGCCATCATAATCAGATGAATTTGGAGAAGGCATGCTGAAGGTACCGTGTTGAGAGGCATGCAAAGGACTGCTCCATCTACCATTTGCTGAAACTTCAGGCCTTGGAAGACCTTCTCTCCTGTGGAGAGGCTCTGGTGAAGGTGGTTTCTGCCTGAAAACAATTAAGGAATTACAAAAGAAAGATCTCTGCAATTGAATAGCATAAGGGGTGGATAAAGTGCCTCTCAGGAAAAGAAAGGGTATTCAAAAAGCATAAGAATATTGTACTTGGTTACTTTGATAGCTTCGTTGATTGACCGGTCATAATCATCTGCAAAATCATTTGGTATAAGAATCAAAGTACATAATTATTGTGAAAACAAGCAATAATAACAAGCTCCTAACCAGCACCACTGTTTCATAACAAAGCACAACAGAAGGATCAAAGATGGACTTTATTTAATCATACTAAATTCTTGTTTCAATGGATAACTGTTATCTATCTCTCACCAAAAGTGTAAGTAACACGTTTTCTGTCTCGAAGGGAGCGTCCTGCAGCAAGTCCATCCATGACCAGGAAGTTATCAAGAAGCAGAGCCTGCCTGTGCTGCTTTTTCAGCAACCTCTCTTTCCGCTGAGCAAAACCAGAAATAGTAAACCACAATATGATTCGATTCTATAATAGAACAAAACATGAAGTGATTTCAATCAGGAAAGGAAAACTGTATTCTGTCTCAGTTACTGACACTGACTAAGCAAGAAATTCCAGACAGTAAGCAAGTGTGAGTACCTTATGAACCTTCTCAATCTCAGGAAGCATGTCATTCTTTAACTTCTTTCCTAATGAAGCTTCTGTTCTATTTTTACTTGTAAAAAGCCTTTCCTGCAGTGTGTGGACAAGCTGATATGAGGAAGAGCACAAAACAAGGAAGGAATGTACGTATATGTGCTAACTGGCAGCAAAACCAATGGCTAAATCTAGTACACAGTGCACAAACGGCCACTTGGGGCTTCTTTATCACAACCAGCTCATAAAGAACTAGTTCCCCACAATAATACCATATTCACCAAAAGTTTTACCTAGTCATCTAAACTGTGCATAGCCACTTATCCATAAAATGGAAGAATAGGTCCATGTTTTTAGTCAGTTCTCATTCAATGCTTATATCAGTTCATACTTACAAGTCCATGCTTATATCCATAAGCAAATATGCTCATAACATTGGAATCCTTTTAAGGTTTTCAATACTAGAATGTTTTCAATCAGTTCTTTAGAAACAGGACAGATTTGTATCCCCCACCTTGGTTTCCACCCAAGGTTAAACAAAAATTGTGGCATCACACAATGCAATGGACAATGTTCCCGGCAATAACTTCCAATAGTCTTACTCAGGATCCACCTGCGACTAGAAACCAACACTTCTGAAGAAGAGAAACTGAGCATGCTTTTTCAAGACCTTAATTACAGCGCAAATGCTATAGGATTATACATAGTGATCATTATTCCCATCATATGTAACATTCTTAGTATCCAGGATTACGTGTACATCTTTTGCTCAGAATTTCCAATTTTCATTATCCAAGCAGCAACATGCAACTTTGAATGACAAGATGGATAGCACAGAGCTGCTTAAAAAATCACCCATGTGCGTGTACACACACCCAAGCACATTTCCACACACACAAAAACATGCCAGCATTTACATACAACTAATTACATGAAGAGCATGTGTTACATAAGTGAACCTAGAATTATGAATGTTGTCTTCATAAAGCAGCACACACATTAAAAATGCAAATAACCTCCCTGGCCTTAATACATAAGATAACAAAAAAGCCTAGATACAAAACTAAAATTGTTTATAACACTGTGCACAAAATGACAAAAATACATATCAACAGGCCATTTGACCAACTTACAGAAACATCTTGAAATTCTTCAAAATTTGTTGCCACAGTTTCCCAACGGTATGTTGTACTAGGAAGGATTTGGGAACCCTTTGCTTTTGCTTTCTTAGCCTCAACCTTTCTTATCTCCCGGTATAGCCGATAACCATTTATTGGATCATCTTCATACCTGAAACAATAAACTTTACACTAAATGGAAACGGCAATCATTGGAAAACCAAGCATATATAGGTCCTAAACAACACCTTTTATGGCAATGAGTTGAAGGAATAACAATCACAGCATTGAATGCCATTAAGGAGATTGATATTACCAGTAACTGATACCCTGAGAATCACCTCCAATACGTTCTTTACGAAACCGTAAAAGCTGAATGCCATGCTTAAGGGAGTTATCAATGTAATTCCGAATATCTTCTTGCTGCAAAAGTATACATAGGACAGTTATTAGAAATATTATTGAATTCATTTGTCAAATTTCAAATCAATTTCAGAATTGTACAGAGACACATTAAGACACAAAGGAAAGCAACATCTCTTGAAGATCTACCTCAACTCGAATGTCACATAGAGCTTTCAAGATCACCACACGGACTCCAGGATCAAGTGTTTTATATATATCAATCTCCACTCTAAGATTAAAGCCATGATAGACATTAGATATACACAAAAATTCATTTTTTCCAGTATCCAAAGTTGCAAAGCTACTCACCCATGTGAAGCAACAATAGGAAGTTCCCCATCCGCAACCTGCAATAGTAAAGAATTGTGTTATCAAAGCATGCACAAAAGGGGACTACATAGAGTTAACTGTTGTAAAAATGCAGCTTTTACCCAATGCCACCAGCCTCTCAATTTTCTGCACAAAACAGTAATCCAGGTATCTCGTGTAAGAGCCATGCGTGTAATCGGTGGGATTGCCTAAAATAAGATGGATGGCAAAACAATGAATAATGGTAACTGAAATATTAGGCAAACTGCCAACCAAAAAAAGAAATAAAGAAAAGTTTTTCAGGAAACTTAATGCATTCCTCATTATCCACCTCCATAAAATTCAATTACCCTATAATATAATTAAACTTGCAGCCACAACCCCCCCCCAAAAAAAGAGAAAAGAAAAGGGTTGATGTATTACCAACAGAGAATGCACATTGCAAATATTTGCCAAAATTTAATCACAGATTTATACTTAGTTTTCTTCCAATATGCTAAATATTCTTTTTCAAACTCTCAAACATGCAACATCAATTCAAAAATAAAATAGCAGGACAGAATTGTTTCTACACGCAAATCTAACCTTAAGACAGAAACAAAAGAAAGGAGGGCAGACCATTTGCAAGTGCAAAACAAACTTCAGAATCACAGCTTCATGACAAAGCTACCTTTTGGCTCCTTTACTCCTTTCAAAGACTAAACAACATTAGAAAGAAAAATGAAACCGACATGCTGCAGCCTACATAAAATTCATGCAAGCTGACAATTTTGCATATGCCCCAAGAAAGATGAATTCCTCCATCAATTCCTTCAGAACAACAATCAGAATAGGAACTCAAGCTCACAATGTCTTAAGTTCATTCATCAATAATCTCACGTCACTCCAATAATGATAAGTCCCGTTTCTTTTCTACTCCAGAAAAATAGTCATATTTAATCAAATAAGGTTAAAATGGCTTATCAAAGTCATCAGTTCACAACCAAACTCTGGAAAAAAGCTCAACACTAGTAAGTACATGCAAACAACATTCCCTCGAATACTTGCATGCTTTTAACATTATACCATTGGCTAATTCTCCAAATCCAAGTTGCACTAGCCATCCGCTAAAACACTTCCTGAAAATTTTCATAGTGCACCCCCACTCAAAAGAAATGCAGAGAGCTTGTGAGTGAGAAATCATCTAGTTGCAGACCATAAAAGCACAAAATTTCTAACAAAGTACCAACCTTTAGCAAAGGCATATGTATATCCCCCAATGTATCGTTAGGTGCAAGCAAGGCCGTCTCAAACTCCTCGGCCGAGAACTCGATCTTTATGTTCAATAGACGCCTAAAAACCTGCAATGTGACAAAAAGCCCCAAAGCAAAAATTTTGTAGCTCTAAAAACCCCAAGAGCAGAGAATTCAAAACAATGAAAGTCCACCGCTTTTCTCAGCAAGCAAAAACCGCTCACATGCAAGAAATTGAGTATTGAAGCTAATTCCCACATGGAGCGGAGGTTCCACCTCGGCAACTGCGCTGGCTCAGAAGGCGTCCCCACCAGCGGCGTCACGATCTTGCTACTTCCGCCGCTGCATTGCTCGTCCTCCTGCTGCGGCAACTCATCGCCTCGCTGGCGCTGCTGCTCCCTCTTCGGTTTCTGCTTCCGCTCGATCGCCGCCTGCTGCTGCGCCTCTCGAAGCCTCGCCGCCGCGCGGATTGTGCACGCTCGCGACGGCCGATTGCTTCTGTTCGTTGGTGGAGCGGTCACCGGCGTTGGCGTTCCGCCGTCGTCGTTTTGCACCGACGCGGAGTCATTTCCGGGTTTAGGGCCCTCAGCCTGGGGGAACGGAGGAGAGGAAAGATCCTCGCGGGACATGGGGAGATCGAAAGGGTTTAGGGCAGCTAATGTGGGATTACACGTAGAGGATCGAGGGTTTGCATTGAAGAAGCAGGAAAATTAAATTGAATAAACTCACAAACGGAGAGGCAACAACAGAACAGAAAGATGGAGGACCGTAGGGTCCAAACCATCGCTGAATTCACATAGCCCTAATTTCTACATCCACAGGCTTCCCTTTTATTTTCTTTTATTTATTTATTTTCGTTTTGAGTTAGAAAATAGGAGACCCCACAGAGGAGAAGGGGAGCTGGGGGGAGAAAAAAAAAGAGAGACGGGAGAGAGAAAGTCAG
This sequence comes from Bruguiera parviflora, assembly GCA_019804595.1. Taxonomy (NCBI): domain Eukaryota; kingdom Viridiplantae; phylum Streptophyta; class Magnoliopsida; order Malpighiales; family Rhizophoraceae; genus Bruguiera; species Bruguiera parviflora. The sequence continues at coordinate 2,615,156 of CM034045.1, forward strand.
ACGACGGTACGGAAATTTGCGAAGGAGGAATTGGATTTATTACTTTTAACCCCGGGGTTATTTTTGGGGGGTTTAATTTTTCGTCTCCAGGCGCTCCATTTTAAGTCACCCTGATGTCCGATGGATGATATGCGATGAGACCACCGTCCGCGGCGTGGGAAGAGTTGTACTTTGATGACGGTGTGTACCTGTGCGAGGTACTGTTTTTCCTTTTTTCTTTTTTTCTTTTTTAATTTTTATTTTTAGGACAAAAAACGAGGGCGTATATGCAATCCAATCCGCCCCTCAAAATTAACGAAAAGAAATAAAATAAAATAAAAAAAAAAAAATATATATATATATATAGATGTTGTTGGGCTTAGATCTAAGTTAAATTTGACCAGATTTGAGTACAGTCCACTTAGCCCAGGCCAAGCACTGACTGGGTCTACTACTTAAGTGTCGATCCTTTTTATTTTCCCTCTTATTACTGGCCATAGATCCCTAATTAGTGGTTCCTTTTTTGTTTTTAATCAGAACCGGTTGCAATTATTCTCCTCTATAACGCATGCACCCACTTAATTAATAATTATGCCATCTAATTGAAAAATATAATGTATTACGCAAACTGGAAACCAGGGGAGTACACAAAACTGGGGGAGTAATAATAATAAGAAACACAACGAGCGAAAAAGCAAGATTTGCCCCGAGCAAGAGCAGCCTCATTTCTAGTCATATATAGAAAGCAAACTTGATTTGCGTTGCTCGATCATTGAATTGGTTCAGCCACGTTTGTTTTAAGTGCTTGAGCAATTTAGAAATTGAAAAATGAAGCAACGAGAGGTGCCCGAACCCCGCAGCGACGATGGAACCGAGCCAGTTGTGAGATAAGTGTTTTTGCTAGTGTATCGAGCAACACCAAGGTTGTACACATTGTGTCACATTCAGTTGTGTTCATACCTCGTTTTTCATCGCCTCTTCGGATACTGTCATCTACCATCCGGTGCTGCCAGTGCCTCCGTGTCTTTCGAAAAGGCCGTATATGAGTCGTCAATGCTCTGAGTCCTTGGTGCTGACGATAAGCTGACTGGCTCCGGCCTAAAAACAGTAGGGGTTGCCATCCCGGTGGCTATTATTGTGGTTGATACTGTTGTGTTCGGTTGCAGGCTTCGGTCAATGGAGCGGTATTGGCAAGTTCCCATCCATTCCTACCCCAGAACCAATGCATTACCAACCTGGGTGCTTTACCAAAGTACTACAAATAGTTAAGGCAAAACGATATTGCACCCATAAAATCTTTCCTTTACCTCATTTTTATGTTAAATAAAACGTAGTAATATTTTTCGCCCAGGTGAAGGGGAGCATGCACCGGATGAATAATTGGGAAAAAAAAAAAAGCACACGCCATAGATGTAAGGTCCGGAGCGTGCCGTGCTAGTGGCCTCTTGACAACAGTAGTAGATGCAGCAGATTTGACATGAGATGGCTTCAGAGGAACAGGAGGCCTATTTGCATCATCCTCTTCCAAGGTTGGAGGAGGACCGGAGGAAAGTAGTGGTCTCATCATCAGAGGCAGCAGCCCAGGGGGGAAACCATACGGCGGTCTTGGAATTAGTGGGACTATCACGCCTGGAGGAGCCAACTGGGGAGTGAATCCAGGCCCAACGGCGAGCGTACAGAAAAATGCGATGCTCCAGGAAGTAAGATCGTATGCCTGCAAAGTTGGTATCGATGCCGGCCCAGTTACTAAAGGCTGCTGCCTTCATAACTATGCCCGACATAACTAAATTACCAAAAGCCATATATACACACAACGGACTTAAACACAAAAAAATTTTAAAAAAAATAAAAAGTGGGGATTACCCGTTTTAATTACTTCTTACGAAGCTCCTCGCGATAAGCGTCCGTAGAGTTCATGACTTGGTGTGACCTTACTTAAGCATGCATACTTGACTAGCGAAAACTTGTGCGAAGCCCTGGAATTTATGTTAGAAGAGCAGAGGGCTTGGGGTCACGGTGTGTCGAGGGAGGACAGCGTAAACGAGCAAATGTATGTAAATTTAGTTAAGCATGACTGTTCTAGGCGGGGGCGGACCACCTACCTTCGAATGGTATTAATACCGTGGCTAGAATACTTCCATAAAGGTCTGTCCATCGTATTTTGGGGAGAAGAAGGATACTTTTCTATGATGCAGAATGACCGATCATGTAATTTTAAATTGAAGGGTTTCTTAACAGTAATGAACATCAATTAACAACACTGCTCTTTCATGGTATAAATGTAAAAACTCTGATTTAGAAATTTATGGAAGACGCTAAACACAGGGCCCCATCCGCTCCATATTTTAAATTCTCTCCAAGTTCAAGGGGTTCTCTCTTTTTTTTTTTAAAAAAAAAAAAAGAGTTCAAGGTTCCTTTTTTGGTGGAATTTCCAAAGTGATAGGAAAAAGCCAGGATAAATATAAGCATGTAATTATAATGTATTATGTATGTGCGACAGTAATTCATAAGAATTAAATTGTAATATGTTAATAATAGAAACGGCGAACATCAGCACCATCCTAACCTCACATAAAATTTGGCCTCAAAAAAGGTCAGATAGGTAGTTTGACCATAATGGCGTGACAATTTAATAAAACGCCCGCAGTTTGTAATTTACAACAATGTATATTTAAAAAAAGAAAAAAAAAAGGGGGGGGCCGTGGAGCTTGCCGTTGGTCCACCTGCACATTTGTTTATTGGGTTAGCCCGAGCTAATTGTTTGTGCAAATGGGTAACCTTAGTAATGGCGACGGAATATAAGAAAGATTGGCCTTAAATTTTTAAAGATGTTTATAATTAGGTTATAATTTTTTATTTAAATTATATATTTTTAAAATTTATTTTAAATATAAATAGTTAAAATTGTTAGAAATGATACATTAACTAAATAAAATTAGTGACAATTTAATTATTTTTTCTTAGAAAATTGATATAAGATAAATTTTAAAAATATATGATTTAGATAAAAATATAAAAATTAAAATCTTAAAATCATATATGGGAGACAACATGGATAAAATCTTTGTCATCGGCCCCCAGAAGAAAAATTTTTCGATTTCGACTGTTGAACGCTTAGCTTAAGCGAGCAGCGACCACAAGCTGGCTAAAATTACATTAAAGTCGAAGGTCCAATATTTTCCATTTTTTTTAGAATTAAAAAATAATAAAAAAAAATTATGCTATGAAATTTTGTCTTCAGCGACACGAGAGCAATATTAATTCAAGTTAATGTTGCCAATTTTGTAATTAGTACGGCAGTGGGACACGTGGAGCCAACGAAGGATAAGGCACGCGAAGGCAGGAGGAAAGCACGTGCATGACACAGGCACGAACCACATGTGCACGAGTAGCGACTGGATGGCTTGGGATTTTATTTATTTATTTATTTATCGAGAATATTGGGTTGCGAGTTATAAAACAGACTCATCCTCTCGTTTTGTTTTATAAATCTAACGTCCCTTTGGTTATAATTTTAAATATTAGAGTTCGAAATAGATATTTTAGCTTGACCAAAACTTTCGGCGATGGCACCGGAGAGAGATCCCTGTGGGTGTTAAGAATGAAGATATTTTTAAAAAGTTATTTATATCAAAAATAAAAATTTTATTTTATATATTTATAAAATAATATTTATTATATAATTTTTATAAAAAAAATTCGCACATATATTAAGTAGTGCAATGTAACAATTTATCTATAATTTATATGTTTTAATTAATTTATTCTTTTTGTGCATCTATCTATAATTTGTTATTATTATTATTATTATTTTTTTAAACATGGATATTCGAGTTCTTACCGAATCAATTGTTTGCTTGTAATTTGGAAGGCTTAATTAGATTATTTAGTGGCCAGTTCACTAAGATAAATCATTTGGAAAATCTAATCACAAAAACTACAAGGAATAAACGACTCTGTGGAAGTGTGCTTGGGAAATCATGTGATCTATTTGAATCACAAATCGAGACATCCGAGAGATAAAAACTTTTAATTCTATTTTTAGGAGATAAAAATTTAAGTTGTCATTGTAGTTTGATGGAAAATAAATTTAAATTTAATAAAAAAAAACTCTTATTGTGTAGTTAGTTTATATAGCACATCGTTCCTTTTAAAGATTAAAAAATAATAATAATAAAATCAAAATTGAAATTAAAGAGATTAAAAAAAGGAGTTAGAAAGGTCTAATAGAATATTTAAGATACGTATGAAAATTAAGTGAACGGTGTTCCTCCGAACTTCGGTACATAGAATGCAGTGTCTACCGTTAATGTCTCCGTAATAGTTTTGACTTTATAATTATTTTCGCTCTGTAAGACTTATTGCCAGAGACAAAAAAAAAAAAGAGTAAAAAATAAAAGGAAGTTTGTACGTGCCGGTTTCCTTTTTTCCCTAGTAAAAATTTAAAAATAAACAAAAGGCGCGCCGTTAGGTACCATCGCGGTGTCGTCACCGATGCCCGTTAGGTACGACGTCCCCTTCACGCTTCGTAACAGCAAATATATATATATATATATAAAAGGAACCAAAAAATTTTAAATTTGAAAATGTTGCTTTCGAATCGAGAGAGAGGAGAGAGAGAGAGAGAGCAAAGCCCAAACACGCGCACACGGAAAACATTAATCAGACCGTTAAGACCATGTTCATCTCAGTGCAAGACCTCTCTCTTCATTCCGGCTCTCCCGCCGTTCATTGTGGCTTTTCCGCGATCGCATGGGCGGCGCCGGCGAGTCTCCGAAATGCCTGCCGGTCAAGGAGGGACTGCCGCCAGAAGCGCCGTGTTCTGCGGAGGTCGCGGAACCTTTCTCCGATGTCCGGCTCCAGGACGCTCCCGTACTCTTGCTCGTATGTTTCCACGAGGCACTGCGCGGGGAGATCGCCGACCTTCTCCGGCTGGCGGCTGTGACCTCGGAGAGTGGATCCTGCGGACGCGAGCTTGTGCTTGAGCTCCATCGAAGACTCGATTTCCTCAAACTTGCGTACAAGTATCATTGCACCGCTGAAGATGAGGTCAGGGAAAATCTTTTAAAAAAAGTTTTTCGTTTTATGGCCTATTTTGATTGCCGAGAAAATGGAAGAAAATTTATGCCTCGAACCATGACACCAAGTCAACTTCTATTCAGTTCAATTAGTGCAATTTTAACTTAGATTTTCCTTCTGCCAATTCCTTATTTTAAAAAGAGATGAAACTAAAAAGAACGTTTAGGCAAGCCAGATGGAGAATTACTGCTGATTGGGTCCAATGTTGTCACCTGTTTATGAATTTCTTAGTAACCAAACATGCTATACGACGGATAATATTTGGTAACTTTCGATACTTGATCTTTCATGGTTTAGAATTCGTAGTAGAGCAACACATTAATTTTAGCGAACCATTTTTTTTTTCTCTGAGTAGAAATGCAATTCCAGCTATAGCTTGGTAACATTCATTATTCAAAACCTTTGGGAGCATCAACTAGTGTGGCCATGTCTCTTTGTGCTTCGTTTGTTAGGGTAGATGATCAAAGAGCTTAAGAATTTTAGACAATGTGAATTCTGATACTAGTTGGGACCTAAGTCTCTGCGTCAACAATTAACAAATCAATTGTATCTGCATTCAGTGAAGAATAGAACTGTTATGTTGCAATGATTGATAATTTAGAATATGTAGTTTGTTTCTCGGACTTCATTTTGGCATGGCTATTCCAGTGGAGTGTAATTCTATCTGTGTTGTACTTATATGTATGAGCAATCTGCAGCTTGTTCTGTGTTTGAGAACTAATATTAGGATAATTCTTAAAATCAACAATGTTATCTACATTGTATTTTCATTCTTTAATTTCTTTCTTGTTGAGATTTATGGTTCATGTTTGAAACTGTTTTCTTGTGGCAGGTTATTTTTTCAGCATTAGATGTCCATGTTAAAAATATTGCAGGTACATATTCACTTGAACATAAAAGCATAGATGACCTTTTTGACTCTCTTTTCCATTGCATAAACATGTTGATGTTGGAAAATCAAAATTGTGGAAAGCTATTGCAAGAACTTGTACTTTGCATCAGCACCTTGCAGTCCTCCATTTGCCACCACATGCTGAAAGAAGAACAGCAGGTAGTCATTTGTTCCTTTTCTTGATGATTTTAGTCACTTAAGTTGCTATTTCACACTGTATATCATCTGCCAAATTATTTATTCTATGACATCCTCTCCCAGCCTCTACTACTCTCATTTCTTAATTGTTTTAAGCCAAGTCCTTCCTGAAAATTTTAAAATACGATATCATGCCACTAATCTATCCATTCTCCTTCTACATGTGGATTATGATGCAAATTAAAACAAAAAGGGGTTTCAGTTTCATTGCTATATTTTTGTTAAAGCATTAAAATTGAACATAATGGACTAAGGGGAGGATGACCAAGGTTTGTACTAATTGATGCTGTTCAACCTATAATATATTGCAGGGTATTCGACACATTTTTCCTTCAGATTACCACCATATCTTTGTAAAGTAATAGCTTTCTCTATGTTTAAAGTGAAGTATTATTGGATGTGGAGTAAAGGCTTTTGTGCTTATTATATATTCAAGTGGCCTTAGAGGGATGCCAAGATCCATTTCTGGATCAAATTCGTATGTCCAAATGTGCAAGAGAGAACAGAAATGCTATAAGTTCAGAGAAATGTGAGGAGAGGCCAGGCCAGCTGTTACCATGTCGCTAACTTGGTTCTGGAACTGGCACCTGACAAATGCTGGTGTTTGCTGTTTTTGAAGATTGTATAATCTAAATATCCAACTTTTGCAGCTTATGATTATTAAGTGCTTTGTGTAATTTGATGACAAGGAAAAAGGAACTTCATAACATCTGCAAACAATAGTTAGACTAGGGAAAACCAAAGTAAAGGCTACTAACTATTTTGAGATGTGTTTACATCATTGTTTCATGGAGACCAAATGCCTGTTCTTAATACCAAGTACACAGTGATGATTGTGTGCATCTATGCAAGGGGTGCAGGTTTTTCCATTGCTTATGCAGAATTTCTCGCCCAAGGAACAGGCTTTACTTGTGCAGCAGTTCATTTGCAGTGTTCCTGTAATCCTGCTAGAAGCTCTTTTGCCTTGGATGATGTCCTTTATTTGTCCTGAAAAGCAAGTTGATGTTACATATTGTATGAGGCATATTATGCCCAATGAAAGCACACTGCAACAGGTACACTCAACTACATTTTCAGCCTACTTTGAATTAACTCTCTGATTGTAACTAGTACAATTTCTTTTTGAAGGTGCTAGTTTCTTGGCTTCACAGGGACTACCAATGCTTTTCTTGGAATCTCAACAAGATTGGAAAAGGATCTCATGATGAATCTGCAAGAATGAAAAACAGACCAGAACCTCACTCCTCTAAGCAATCTTTGGGAGAAAACTGGCTATGGAAGAAGCAATATTGCGTCCAAACAGATGTTGGGAACAGTCCAGTTAACTATCTTCATCTCTGGCATGGTGCAATCCAGATAGAATTGAATGAAATTCTTGAAGAGTCACGTCAAATTCGAGGCTCAAGCTGTTTCCCAGACATAGATTCAATAGTTGTAAGGGTGAAGTTTCTTGCTGATGTCATTATCTTCTACAGGTAACTGATGTGGCTAATGAAGCACTTGTTTTTGATGGACAGTCCAATTAAATTCTCTTTATATTATTTCCCTGTCTCCGAGTATCTGTCTCTTCTTCTCTTGTCATTTTTAAATCACTCTGTCTATTTCATATCTCTGATAAGATGTTTCTGGTTTATAGCAATGCATTGAAGACATTCTTTTATCCCATATTTACTGAAATTGGAAACAACCGTGGGTCCACTTCGTCTGCAGAACAGGCCTCCCTTGAAAGCTGTATTGAAAATCTACACCGGTTGCTACACTGTAATGATCAGAATAGTGTGCCTTTGTGGAAGTTTGTAGAGAAGCTTTGCCAGGAACTAGGGAATTTTATGACAGTAACTGGTAAAGAGTTTCACTTTCAAGAAACAGAGGTACTTGGGTTTTAATGTATTGTGTTGTCTGGTAAAAGTTGCAGAAGACTTGAATTTCAATAAGCTGTGATCGGTTAATACAAAATGTCTGCCACATTATCATTTGAACATGTTTCACTATTCATTAGGTTTTCCCCTTTATTAGCAAGAACTGCAGCATTCCAACACAGCAGCACATTCTTTACATGAGCCTTCACGTGATGCCAATAGGACTGCTACGATGCACAATTACTTGGTTTGCAGCACATTTATCCAAGAATGATTCCAGGTCAATTCTTCACAGCATAAACCTGGGAGATCCTTTAGCCAATAAATCTTTGGCATCTCTTTTACTTGAGTGGTTCAGGAATGGTTATTCAAACCCTGTTGAAAATTTTGGGACTTATCTGCAGAAAGTATTCAAGAGCAGGTGTTCTTTTCTGCCTGAACGAATAACGCAATGTGAGGAATCCAGCCCTACAAAAGCAGAGCCTGTCTGTGCCAACAAGGGCAAGCAGTTACTGTCTTGCTCTGGCTCCCACAGAGATGATATCTTTGAGACATCGTACTCTAGTGAAATAACTCTGCAAATATTATTCCCTGGGATGACGAAAACTTTGCAACCTATTACTAAATTTCCTGGAGAAGCAAGTTCCATATATCCCATTGTCAAGGAACCATTACCGATAGACCTCATCTTTTTCTTCCATAAGGCTCTCAAGAAAGATCTGGATTCCCTAGTTCTCAGTTCAGCACAGTTGGCTGAAAATTTCGAGCTCCTCGTGGAAGTCTGCCAGCACTTCTATCTCCTGCAGTCTCGATGTAAATTCCATAGTGAAGTAGAGGATGAAATTGTGTTTCCAGCTCTGGAAGCAAAGGAAAAGTTTCAAAATATTAGCTGCTCCTATGCCATTGACCACAAGTTTGAAGCCAAACACTTCAATGAAATTTCACTCATCTTAAATGAGCTGTCAAAATTGCAGAATTCAGTTTCTAATGTTGGTTCAAACATGCAGGATGAGGAGATGGGGAATCATATTCAGCTGTGTAAGAAACTTCACAAGGAATGCAAAGCAATTCATAAATTGCTTGTTGACCACATTCACTTTGAAGAAATTGAACTTTTGACCATCTTTAAAGAACATTTCTCTGCCCAGGAGCAAGAAAAGGTCATAGGAAACATGCTAGGCAGATCTAGAGCAGAAACTGTACAGGATATGATACCCTGGCTATACAGATATTTGAAGCCAGATGAGCAGAATGCCATGATGTCCTTATGGCGTAAGGTCACAAAGAATACAATGTTTGATGAATGGCTGAGAGAATGGTGGGAATGCCATGATATAGTTCATGTGGCAGAGGAGTTGAATACATCTTGTACTGTAGATCCTCTTGAGTTTGTCTCAAAATATCTGTCTAAAGAAGTTTTTGATAAAGGTGAGATCCCCAGCAACAAAGGCCTTCCAATTTTGCAACAAGAATGTCTTGTTGCTAATACTGAAATGTTAGGAAAGTGCAGTTTGGACAAAAAGGAAAAGGTTTTTAATGAAGATAAAGAAACTTACGAATGTTCTGGATATGGAAAGCTGCTTAGTAAGGATAACTGCAAGAGAGGCCATGAAGTGGCTGAAGTCACATATACTATAGATGAAACAAAAATTCAACAAACTCAATCAACTTTGGAGTCCAGGCATCATGAGCACCTTCTTACACTGAGTCAAGAGAATCTGGAGGCAGCAGTTAGAAAAGTATCGAGTGATGCATCCCTAGATCCCCGAGAGAAGTCATATTTGATACAAAACCTTCTAATGAGGTTGGTCTCAAGAATCTCTTATTATTGGAAATATGCTGCTACGAGAATCAAAATCTATTGTTCTTCAAAAGATTGTTGTCTAGTTTATTAACATCATAAAGTGTTAGCTAATTTTCATTCCTTCTAACCATCATGCTTTAGCCCAATGATCACCGTCTCAACTCTTGAAGAGGTTGGGGGGGGGGGAGTAGGTACTTGGGGACACTTAGCTTTCCTTTAAGAATTGAAAATTTTTAGCCTTAGCACCTGGAAAATGGTACCAAACCACAATATGATGCACTTGCTTTTGCTACATATTGGATCACTGGAATCACATCAAAGCTTTCTATCATGGCCAAATAATTCTGTAATTTTAAAATGTTTACTTATGTGAACATGCACAACAGGATCAATGCATCTTGCAGAGTCTCTTTTTTGTGATGCCTGTATATCTGCTTTGCACTACTTTTATGACAGTAGCATCCTTGCTGTTCCAGCCGTTGGATTATTCAACGACAAAAGTCTACTACGGAAGTAATCAATCCAAATGATGGGCAAGAAATTCGAGGCCATCATCCATCTTATAGGGATCCTCTCAAACTAATATTGGGCTGCAAACATTACAAAAGAAACTGTAAGCTTGTCACTGCCTGTTGCAACCAGCTTTATACTTGCATACGTTGCCATGATGAGGACGCTGAGCATTCAACAGATAGGTGGAATAACACTGGAGAAACTTCCCATCCACTTCATCTTTTATTTCTTGACTCTCTTTTCTTAACATTTTTTCCTCTTTTTCTTTCTACATCTAATACTTTTCAGGAGAGCTATTACAAAGATGATGTGCATGAAGTGCTTCGCTATTCAGCCCATTGGTCAGACATGCTCAACTGTCTCCTGTAATAACTTATCAATGGCAAGATATTATTGCAGGATCTGCAAATTGTTTGATGATGAAAGGTGAGACTGTAATGGATGGAAAATAACTTTACACCAACTGTTTCTTCATGGACTTTCCTTGTGTTGCATTTTGCATTTGCAACAGTCTAGATAAGTTTAACACCTTGCTTCTTAATTTATATATATATTTTTTTACCATCAAACATCTGTGTCAGGGAAATCTACCACTGCCCTTACTGTAACCTTTGTCGAGTGGGAAAGGGATTGGGCATCGACTACTTCCATTGCATGAATTGTAATGCCTGCATGTCGCGGTCCCTTTTGGTGCATGTATGCAGAGAAAAGTGCTTGGAGGACAACTGTCCAATTTGTCATGAATACATATTCACATCCAACATTCCAGTGAAGGCCCTTCCTTGTGGTCATTTGATGCACTCTACCTGCTTTCGGGTACCTGGCTCTAATATTTTTCCTTTTATCTTCCTTGAGGTTTTACGTATGTGTATGTTGGAATGCCATGTAAGAGTATGGAGATCAAGTTATGAGAACTGCAAGTTCAGCCAAGACCACCAGCTCTAGTTCAGTTGAGTTTACCTCCAAAGTTTCAAAAGTTAGTTGAAGATTGAAGACATTAAAATTGCAGAGACTTGGAAATCAATGCGGCCATGTTTTCTTGTAATTTGAAATTTCTTATATTAGTGTTTGAATCAGCTAAGTTAGTCTTTGATTAGACTGCAATTTTTGTTTAAGCAAGTGTGGAAAACAAAAAGTAGACATTGAGCCCTGTGTTTTTTGTAAGAGAAGCTAGGAGATCAGTAGCTGTTACAAGCTATTTGCATGCCCAAAAAGCCTCATTCTTACTATTTACTCTCTCCTACATAAGGAGCTAAGATTGAATGAAAAATTTAAGTTGTTCTCTGCAACTCTATCTCTCTCAGATTTTGTGTTTCAAAATTGTCTCCTGACACATTTCAATACCTCAATTTCCTTCACTTTCCTTCAGTTTATACCATTTTATTGGTGGTTTTGCTAATGCTTCTAGGACTACACATATACTCAGTACACCTGCCCAATCTGTAGCAAGTCACTTGGAGACATGGAGGTCAGTTGCTACATGTTTTCCGCCAGTTGCTGTTATGATTGAATTTTTGTTTCAACTGTTTGATATGAAATTGTTTTAGTGGTATGTACCTTTATGAGCCAATTGGACGGTTGGGGTAATTAACTTGAACTTTTGTTCACTTCATTTAAGGTGATTTTGATTTTTTACGATATTCTCATGAGTTAAAACTTGTTTCTAAGCTTGTTGGAGCTTATCATAAATAATAGTTCAATTCAATACCAGGAATTTGCTTGAAGCCTTCAATGGTTAGAATGTCTTCCAGGTGTACTTTAAGATGCTGGATGCATTGTTGGCTGAAGAGAAAACTCCAGTAGAGTATTCTGGCGAAACTCAGGTTGATGATGCTCTTGACACTTTTTTTTTTTTATTTTATTAATTTTATATTTTATTATCCCGTCAAATGTAAATTTTGTTAATCTGTCCAAGGGTTGCAGGCGATATTATGCAATGATTGTGTGAAGAAAGGAGCTGCTCCTTTTCATTGGCTTTATCACAAATGCTCGTACTGTGGCTCGTACAACACCAGGCTTCTATGAGTTGCTACTGTGGCTCGTACAACACCAGGCTTCTATGAGTTGCTCCAAAGCGAATGTCAGTAACGCCCTCATTTTTTGAAATTCAAGAACGTTAGTAACTTCTTTGCTGTAGGCCAAAAACGTGGAAATCCATAGGTGTAATATTTGCAAACTCTGATATTGCTTTTGAGGTTATTATTTAAACCCCAACACATTTATCAGGATTATGCTTTTTGCAATTTGCTATTTCCTTGGCTTCCACGGCATTAAGTGCTGATGCTGAAACGTTGCTGGAAGGTTGAAAAGGACCTTGCATTTCCAATCCGAGCCAGAACACATTTCCTCCATGAGCTAAGCATTGAAAATTTCTTGTTACCTATGCACAAGGTCCTGTAACGACAGCCCATTTATCAAATACTTCACATAACCAAGCACCAGCCTCCGGACTCCCCGGAACAGTACAAAGCTGTATAGCATATGCATGACGGATGCAAGGACTCCTTCGCACATATGGAAACAGCGTGATTTATCTGCCTAGACGCTAATAAGCAAAATTGGATCACCGTCCAGGCATCCAAAAGAAACTCCAGCTATATATATTAATAATGATGTGAAATTAAGAAAGCATAATCGACACTTCAATTAAACTGCAGATGTTGAAAATTTTACTAACAGTAAGCAAAGTAAAAGGAAATTAGGATATCAAAATTGTAAGATTCTCCCCTCGAATATCGGTTAAGGGAAAGACAACAGCAGAATTGAAATAATAAAGTGTTTGTTCCCTGCGTCTTCCCGATGAATCGTGTGCTACGAAAGCTGGATTTTGCAGTGGCTCTGCAACGAGTTGATGGATGATCTAGCTTACTGATCATCAATTTGACACTGGTAAGACTGAAGCGTGCGGCAGCACTCTTCAACTCATTCTCAGCAACATGCTCGATGCATTGCGTTGTGTCCTTCAGTGATTCCTCAGAGCTGCAACAAATTAACGGTCAGGTCAGGAATCCCGAGATTAATCAATAGGAAATGGAAAGCAACATGACCAATAGATTCTGTCAACTACATAGGCATATGTTTATAACTAGCTTGAAACATTTCCTTCTAAACAAGTTCAGTCTGTAACTTCAAATATAGAGAGCAAAGTTGATGAGTCAGAGATATGACCGAACAAATCAGTACCCTCCTGATAGTTTGGACAACAGCTTAAACGACTAACAAAAACGGGGTAATGAAACAAAAATTGTTCCTCGAATCATAGGCCTCCTTAGAATCAATATATGATTGCGTGTCATCAATAGTGTAAAAAAATTGGGTGCATCTCATCATAGTCCTGAACAACTTCTTGTTGGACAGCTAGTTTCTGTGTGGCAACTGAGTGAGACTGAATCGCCATTGAATTGGTGTTACTGTTAATAGCGTATGCATGCTGAACCAACGGAGAATTGCCAGCATTGTCCTTGGAATCCAAGCAAATGGAGCTGTAACCCACCACATAGCTGTTATTGGAGTAGGATTGCTGTTGTGCAATAGGCAAGGCAGGCACAGCATTGTAATGAGTTGTCTGGGGAGTCGGATGAGCAAAAAGGGGAAGGGCATTGCTTGGAGGCGCCATGCCTAGTTCTAGCTGTGAAGGCACGTCATCGGTCATACAGGAAATCTGATTCTGCTGCTGATCATGATGGTTCTGCCTGTACATCTCAAGCTGTGAAAGAACTGCATGAAGCTCCTCTTCAGACTGCCAAATCTGGTATCGCAGTTGATGGATAAAGCCCAGGCAACCGTGAACAGGGTACCTGTCACGAATGTTGGCTTGGCAGATGATGGAAGTCATTGCATCTGTCTTTTGAGAAACATCAACGCTCTTGAGTATCTTAACGATATTGCTTACACCAAATAACTTGTGGGCATTTTGGAACACCTTGGGCTGGTCAGGAGGAAAGTAAGGTGCCAAAAGACACTCTGGGGTGCACTTCTTCCTGTGGTACTTGCACGCAGCGCAAGCTTGGCTTGTGCCACCTTTTAGGGTCATGTTTTTAGCATCCGAATCTTGTGAGAACCGGTTTGATTTTCCAAACTGAGAACAAGCGCAAATGTGTTGCCGCTGTACTTGTAGTACAAAAACAAATAGATAAAGGAGAATGATTTGATGGAAATATGAGAACGCGAGAGAGAGAGAGAGAGAGAGAGAGAGAGAGAGAGAAGAGTGCTGTTGTTATTGTTCTTGAAAATAAAATGGGTAAAACATTGTTGTGCTGAACAGGTCTGATACGAGCGGATTTGCTGGATATGAAGAGACTGAGTAAAAGAGGGGATAGCGGATTTGAGGATTTGAAGAGAGAGAGAGAGAGAGAGAGAGAGAGAGGGGTTTTGGTGGTGGGATGTTGTTTTTTTGTCTTTTGTTTTTTTTTTCAAGTACTCTCTGACCCTCGAGGACAAATGTTGCAAGTCTAGAGAGTCGGATTCTTTTGGGCCATTTCGTGGTCAAACCATCCAGTCCACACGTTACCCATATTTTATGTTACGTAGCTTTTTTTTTTTTTTTTTGAAGTGTTTTGCATGCAGCCCTATTTCTACTTAACCAAATTTACATTTTATTTTGAGTTCATCATCTCCCCCGTTCGGCTGTTTGACAATAATTTCACACCGAAAGATCCACAAATCCCAATGAATTTGGGATTGAGGTTTTCTTCTTGTCGTTATAATCAAACTTTTGGTACTCATTGTTTGTTACCAAATTATTGTGCAAGAGTCTTTGTATCACGTAGTTGTCCGGACGCCCAAAGGGCTACTAGCCCGTCGGCAACCTAATCTTGGTTCTAACCCAAGATGAAGTCTTTTTTCTTTTTTCATTTTCACCTATATTTTTTATTTTTTGCATAAATGGCTACCACATACTTGCAAGGCCCAAGAAGAGGAGAGAAAATTTGGGTCACGAGGGCCCATACAACTGGACGCACTGACCTCAGTTGTGATTTAGAAGCTACTTATTCCAGGGGGCTCAATACGGTAAACCCCATAGATGAAGCAAATGGCGAGCGATGGACTCCGAGTCATTGGTACAGAATAACATATTCCCACATAAGCGATGCATTTAAACGATGTTAGTACCGGGCAGAAACTTGCTATTTAATAATAACCGAGTTGGAATTCTGATTCCAACAAACAGACAACCCACCATCAGATTATCGCATGCTTTAGGTGTTTCTTAGTCATTGGTTGACACCCGACTCTGTTTGATACAGTTTCTACGGTTACCAGTTTTCCTATTCAAAATGAATAAAAGCCCCGCCCACAATTTTAATATATATATATATATATATATATATATATATATACATATAAAGTCCGCCATTCAAGATGCAGCATTTTCCCATCTCAACGTTGAACAATATAACAGAGAGAGAGTAGGAAATAATGGAACAGCAATGGAAGCTCTTACAGCACCCTGAATACAGTGAGTAATAAATTGCCAGAAATAAAATCCAATGAACGCAAAAACAGAGCGAGGGTCCTTGTGCTGGGAACTCGGAACAATCATGCCTAAAGAAAGGTGAAAGAAAGTGCAAGGCCAAAAGGATTTCTAGATTACGGCACCGGCGTACAAAAGGTGTATCTACCAAACTTTAACACCATAGCTATACAATAAAGTATCATGCGATTGGCAAGCAGCACTGTATCCAAAAATGGAGAATAGGCAGCCATAAATTGCCTATCAATAACTCTTCTGATTTGGAGTCCAAGATCCACAGGACAACCATGACTATACAGAATCTGTTAAAAGGGGAATAATATTTTCAAAAAATAGGACAATCTAGCCAAATGTCTGTATCTAAACACTAAATTCTCCATCACCTACAACTGCTATCTCCTAGAAACAACAGGGAGCTAGTTGCCACTATATAACTACTGCATAATATCCTTCAATTCATCCACAACCAAGCAACTGTTATGGCTCCTTTTTCAAAACAAAACCAACTTATTGGAAAGATCCGGCAGAAGGGATGAGATAATCCTATGGACAGAATCCCAATTACTCCGGCAAAAATATCAGATGCATAGGTGCCAAAAACTACCCTTTCAGGCTTTTCTAGTGACCAGGTTCTTCACATTAAAAGAAAATTTCTGTTGATACACCATTCTTCCCCGAAAGACCAAGTTTTCCCTACAAGTTCTCCTTGCTGTTATATCAAAATTAATGATTTTGTATCGCATATTTCTCCATACGAAAAATTAATGTCCTTCAGAACCATGCTGCAAGTTTTACCGTTTGATGTTAACATGCTGAACTCCGAGGCATTGCTCAAATGACACCTTCTGATGTTTAACATGCTGAACTCCGAGCTCCGTACAGTGGCTAATAATTCAAGTAATTCCACCAAAAGATCTAATTTGCAGCTTCAAAGAAAAGAACCTGAGGTTGCAAGTGCCCTCTCTTGCACATGGCAAGAACATCAGCCCAGTTACCGATAACCTAGATATCAAATGCAAATTGTAACACTGGAAACCAAAGCATAAAAAGGAAGACATGATTTGCAATAGAGGGAGATTTACCTTGACAGTTTTGTCATCATACATAATCCAATGTTCATGCTCATGACTATAGGCGAAGCAATGGTAATGTTTCCCATAATAGCAAACCTGAATAGATGTTAAGAGTGACATGAGAAATAACAACAAAGACAACATGAACAGTTGGCGCTCCATTAGTAATTTGCCAATCAGAAAACCAGATACAGTCTGGGATACCACAGAGGCAGTATATGTTGAGTGGGAAAAGAATAAAAGTTGCTTACACCAACCCCATCCCCACCCCAAACCTCCTTTTCCCCACAACTGCCGAAAAATTAGAAGAGAAAAAGGGGTTTCCACCAAGCAAGTCAATAACTTTTTGGCTTCACATTTTCCAGACAAAATGTTGAATGTGTGATTACAAAGTACAATCTTTTGAGATTGCCAGGGCATTCTGTCCAATTAATTGTGGTGTGCTCACTTTGCAGCTGGTTTCATAATTGAACGTTTAGTTACTTGTTGACTTCCCAATGCACTTGTTTTAATTTCTCCCCCTTGGTTGTCACCAATGCAGGGGCTTAGAATCAGTAAAAGTGTCTTACAATTATTGACAGGATGACCCCAAAGCTCCCCAACTTACACTAGGTAAAGCTTTCAAGATCAATGTATGTGGCCAAACAATGTAACTATGGCAATTGAAGCACACATACCACTGAAACCAAGCTATGCATGTTCTTTGGATCCAGACCACGGTAGAGAACACTGATATCAATAGCAGTACTTAGAGCTGCTAATGTGGCTGCTATATCATCAGCACTTTCACATGTATTCTGCCAGCCTAGAACTGCAGAACAGAAAATGCACTTAAGGCCAACAAGAGTAGATCACCTGAGGACAATGCAATAAGCTCTTGTTAGTCAGACAAGTCACCTGTTATAAAAACATGTGGAGGAGTTGACAGAATGTGGTGGATGTAGTTGGGCTTCCCACAACCACCATTCTCAGTATCACAAACTAACTGATGATTCATCTCCACCAGGTTTAAAAGCTCGTCAAAAGAGCTTTCAGCACACATGACCTGAATGATGATGGAGGACAGATTAAGAGCCAAAACAACATTAGTGAAAATTTTGGCAGAAATGAGCTGAATGGCCACGCATTCTGGAGTGCAATAAAATATTTCTTAGTGAACCATACACGAACTAAATATCAAAAGAACTAATAGCAGTAAAAGTTCTTCACACTAAGGCTTATCAAAAAAATAATGGCATTAAGAATTGTATCAGCAGCACGTACCTTCATAGTTCGAAGGGCACTGGCATTTATATTATGAAAGAAGGAAGTGTACTTTAAATGTCTGGACTCCAAACCACATGTGTAGCAGTTCATTCGTTCAAAAATATCCATTCCAAAGAGAGCATGGACTATACAAGCATTGTTTTTACAATCCCACGACCCCACACAATTACTTTCTACTGATTCGGAATCAGAAACACTTGACCCAGAAATAAATGCTTGATGAAGGCAATCAAATATCACCGCCAATACTTCAGACGCATCATTCATCTGAGCCTGCCAATTACTATTATCTTAGGCATAATGTTTTTAATGAAGATCCTCATATATAAATTTCTGAAAATAAAACTCAGGGAGTACATACACAGGTTCTCATAATATTACCTCCTGGAAAAAATTACTATCTGGATACAAGTTGCTCAATGCTATCCTGAGAGATGTAGGGGCAACAGCTTCTCTTTGCATATCCATGGATGCAATGCTCAGAGAAGTAAATATATTGTATAATGCACAGACAACACATGGATCCCCAACATGGCCATGCTCTGATGTTGATCTCCTTAAAAATTCATCTCGAAATCGCCTTAGATGCCATAAGGACTGAAGTTATACAAGCAAAGGCCAACAACACAGGCCAGAAACCATGAGTAGGAGAAACAGAAATATAAGCAATAGAACTATTTTGAGAACCACATCATATAGCATATACCTGAATAATAACATTCAGAAAGCAATTGTATTCACCAACATCATTCTTCAAGCCTGTGCCAAACACATCAGTTCCATTCACACTTCCAAATGTGACTTCGTTTGGTGAAACAGCCAAGTTATTAACCTCCTGAGGTATCTGTTGAGAGGTCTTCAAACTTGAAATCAATGGCATTTTGTGATTTGCTTGGAGGGTGTCTGGAAATTAACAAATTACATGAACAGAATTACTAATACTCCTAAGTTGCTTTAAGGACCAAAGAAAGGAAAACATAAATGGCTGAGATGCCTGTATATGTATTCATATGCAGACAAATGCAACCTGTCATAGTTCAACCACACCTGATTAATCAGTGTGAAGTATTGGTGAGGCACCATTAACAGTAATTAAGCAAAATAAAAATCAAGCACAGAGACACATGAAATGTGTATGAAATAAATAGAGAAAATTCACTTGATCAGGCCTCATGGATGGCAGTCATTAGTAAAGAGGGATACAAGGTAGAAATGGAACACCACGTTCTTTAACCAGGTTTGATGAAGACATCAAACAGCCAATTTAAAGGCTCATTCCATTTACCTGCAATTCTAGCAGAAAGGGGCATTTTTGTAATTTTAGACAGCTAGGTTTTTATCGTTTGGGGAACTTAAGAGTCTTATTTAGTTTCTAGCTTCTCTTTCTTTGATAGGTCAAGGTGGGACTTGAACCTTGGATCTCTAAGTGTTTGCTAGCTTTGCTTATTAGAACAGATTTTTTTACATGACCCAAAAAAAAAAAAAAAAAGAATAGTTTTCTTTATACCTAATTTGTTAAGGAGCCCATATTCAGCAAGAACTAGTAGTGTAAAGAATCCCTATATATAGGTTCTTATCTAGTCGTTTTTAGGAGTAGAAAGTAAAGAATGAGTTTTTGCCTATTGGTGTTTTTATCTGGAGAGTGTAATGCTTAGTTTATACCCTAAAGTCTCAATTTTCCAGACTCTAATGAACTTTACACCTAAATTCTGTCAAATATAAATCTGTCCCTAGTTCTCCTACATCAATGGCCTAATTGGTCCAGTCATTTCCACTTCCTAAGAAGTATCTTTTCCCATCTTCTTTTTGTTGTTCACTCTAGATGCACCAAATGATGCAACGCATGTACGAAAACTGCAATAACACTGATTGACAAAACACAAAAATCTGAGACAGGCACCGAAAAGTTATCCAAGGCCAAATAAGAGGATCTTGAAGCCATAAATATAAAGCAAGCTCCGTTGAAATCACAGATGCCTCATTGTTGCATCCTTCTAATGCAAGTTTTACGAAGTTCCCTAATACTATGGTGTGAGGTATTTTGAAAAACTTAAAGAAGTACAAAGAGATCATTAATTCAGTATGAAATCAATTGCAACAATTACAACTAGGCACAGGCCCCTACCATAACAGTGAGGTTACTCCATTGTGACCTAAAAGTCACAAGTTCGAGTCAAACAAATAGCCTCGAGTCACACAAATAGCCTCTTTGTGAAAACAAGAATAAGGCTACATACATTTGACTATTCCCAAACCCCACAATTTTGGGGCCTCATGCAGTGGGACACCATTTTCTTTTCAAGCCCATACTGTAAGAAGTCACTAACTCTGGACCTCCAATGAATTATAAAGGGTGAAGTTATATTATCACGTATCTAATTGGATAAAGAGCCATCAGATCAAGATAATCAATCTTGTTTCCCTTCACAACCTTTAGTCAATGTCAAGTTTCACAACACAATCATAAAGTTTACAAAAAATGAAAATAGAAGAACATACCGAGGCTTTGACGTACAGCCTTTTTAAGATCAGCCTGAAACCTTTTCTCATCTTCCTCCTCAAATTGCAACTGTCTCAATGTTTTATTTCCAGTATCTTCCAATCCAGGAGGAACTGGTTCCACATATAGAACACCATGACAAATCAATTTGCATATTCCTTGCAACCACCCTCAAGTGGGAAGAACCATATGCAACATACTAGCACAAAAAAATCATAAAGAAAGGCCAACAGTTCAGCACTTTAGATACATTTACAATCATTCAAAAACACATACCATTTCCAACCTCAATATTATCCTTTTCAGATGAAATATGTTGATATTTTCCATCAACAGATCTACTGGAATTCCTCTGCCGCCTGCTTCTTCGTCCAGTACGTCTATCAGAAGGCAAAAGGCTGCTGTCTATAGTTCCCCCATTAGGTAGCCCTGTAAAATTAAGATAACCAAATTAACTCAAATCAGTAAGATCAAGCCCAACCTCATTTGGAGCCAACATTAAATGATACTGACCCTGGTATATTTTTGTCTGATGGGCACCACCAAACATTTGGGCTCCTGGTATCACTGCACCATCTGCAGTTATCATAGGCATCCCTTCTAAATTCTTACAGAACCCATTATTGGGGGCCATTGGTTCCTGAAAGGGTAAGTGCATACAGTTCCTTAGCCTTCCAACAGAAAGAAATAAAATCATCTTAGCATACTCTTCAGTGCTAATTTCACAAACGTATATTCTACTGAAAATAACTAGAAAATTGACAGCAAAAATAGCTCTCTAATTGTGTTGTATCAAAAGAAATTGCCTCAAATAACTAAAACTTACCAAGGGCACATGTACATGTGCTTCAGTAGAATTAGGCTTCATGTAAGCATCATTCATTCCCCCAGCCACCATCTCTGGAACGGCTAGATAGGATTTCTTGCTCTGTTGCTCAGCAAGGTGCCTTAATTTAGCCTCATTCTCAATTCGTCTTTGATATTCTAGAGTTTCTTCAAGCTTTCTTTCCTCAGCTTCAAGCTCAATTTTATGTCGAAGTTCATCCTCCTGTTGCTCCAAGTCCTCACCATTCACAGGAAGAATAGGCTCAGGACCTGGGTGGTCACTGTCAGATGCAACTGGAAATGAACTACAGGAAGAACCATTCAAACATACATCAACAGCTGGCTATGCCCTTGTTTATTCCATAATACAGACATGCAAAATATATGGATATGGTCAACACTTATTGCGAAAACAGATATAGGAGGAAAAATTTAGACCAAAGGAGGACATACCCCTGCTCGGTTGTCTCATCATCAAGTGAAAGGCGCTCACTGCCAACAGTAGCCTGCAATCAAAGAAAACATTAAATTGGTGTCATGGATCATGATTTACATTAACCCCAGTAAAAGAACCAAACAAGAACAAATTGAAACCTTAGAATCCTTGGTTTTCCTGTATTCTTTGTTCTTTTTCTTATCTTTCGTCCTCTCCTGTGCATTTCGTGAGTTATCACTTCCTCCTTGAGCACACTTCTTAGAATCAAGTGCAAGTTCTGCTAAAAATGCTTCCCTTGCAGCATCAGACTTCTCTGTAGCATCCTTCTCAGCTAGATCCTCCAAATGTGACTGCACCAGCACAGGGGAAATTAATTAAAAAGATAATCAAATGAGGTACTAGCAATGTGAGTAGCACCACAAAAAGTAATGGATAAACCAAAACAAACCCTCATGTATGATTTCAGTAGAGGTAACAAAATCAGCCGGTAGTCATGAGCAGAAACAGGCTCAAGTTTGTGTTCCAGCTGCTGCATTCCCTTAACATTTCGCATTATTCGGGCATCAATTTTGCTGAGCTGCACTATCAAACAAGTTAGAAAGGAAAAAAATTTTTTTTAAAAGAAGTCCATTTTACGCACAAGTGAGTCTAAATCAGTATACTGACCTCAACTGATAACTGCTCTTTTTGTTTCTGGATTGCTACTTCTATGCAAGTGTCCATTTGATTAAGACAATCCTTAGTTCCCCAACCATTTAAATCACCAGATTCCAGGTCACACAACTGAGAAGTTGTACCACCATAAGTATCCCCATATCCATATTGGTTGACGCTCAGAGCATCTGCTTCTTTTAATACATTTGATACGGCATCTAACTCAAACCTACTGCCAATGGGTAAAGCGTGATCTCCATTCACAGAAAGCTCCTCTTTCCGCTTTCTAAGAATATCCATGTATATTCCATTAACAGAGTCTGTGATCATCTCTCTCTTCTTACCTCCTTCAAGGCAGAGATCCTCCACAGCTTGCAACGCTTCTTCATAGCTTAAATGCTCACATTTCCTTTCACAAAGGCCCTGCAAGTGATAGAATTCTTTCTCAAGTGTCTGGAGTATCTCCATTCCCTGGTGCATTTTCTCTTCTTTTGCCTGCATCCATGATTGAAGTTGCTCACCACTTGACAGGCCCGCAAATATCCACGATAGCAAAGAATCTGCATCAGATAGAGCCACATTCCCACAACCAACATTGGAAAAAATTGAGGTGGCAGCAGCGTCAGGACATGTGCTAGAAGTACACTTGGATGACAATATATGGTCGTGCACGTAGAGATATGATGCATCACCATTAAGCATAATTTTCTCTTTAAAATCAATAGCTGGAACACCACCACTATTTGGATCATCTAGTGTACTGCTCTTGTCAGAATATCTCCCTAAACCACACGAATGAGACAGTTCCTGCAAGAATTTGAGGATCTTTCTCAGCTGGGGTGCTCCTAGAAAGCAAATGCAAATAGGCAACTGGTCCACACCATGGTTTATAAGCTGAGAACCAGAAGCAAGAGTCTGCAGTTCATCCATTGTAAATTGTATCACCTTACTAAGATGGCTTGCAGCAAGATATTTATGCCTAATAAGTGACTCAAATAGAGAATGAATTCTGTCCAGGAGCTTTGCCCGCTCAGAATCCTCTGAGGATGGCCAGCTGTCAAAAGAATATGCCATAGACCCCAAGTTCCCATCACATTCTTTAAACTCAATAATGGAAGCCGCATCGGTGTCATTGGTCCCTGCAGTACAATCATCAAAACTATCCCTCAAATTTTCCTTCTCCAGAGAAGAATCCCATGCATCTTTGAAGCAATCATCACACTCATCATTCAGATTCCCTTGGTAAATACTGTCAATGAGTTCAACATCCCGACATTTCCCTTCATTGCCTACAATCTTAATAGTAGAGGAGATATCCAATGGCTTCCAGGAACAGTTAAGAATCATCTCAATCCATTCATTGTCAACATTCTGAGGCAGAACTGCCTCCATTTTTGGCATAAGGTTCTCCATGTGTTCTTGCACAACATGATTTATATGACTCTCTGAATCCACAAACTTCTCCATGCATCTACAGCACATCCAGAATCTCCACGTTTTATTCTCCTCTGCAAATGCCAATGCCTCATTCAAGACCTCTCTCGCCAATCCATTCTTTGACGACCCAAAATAACCCTTCAAATCATTGACCCTGATTTTCAAAAAATCCCTCTTCATATCCACGCTCATGGAGTTCCAATAGGAATGTACACAATCCTTCCTCTCTATGTTACTTCCTTGCCTCCTCGCATTACCCCCGTACTTTCTCCTCTCTCCTCTCTTGTCAGTCCCACTCAGTACCTCTCCTCCTTTATCATTCCACTCTCCCTCAGTTTGTCCCAAACTAGTCTCTGATTTCTGCTGCAAAAGTCTGGCAGCAACAACCCTAACTTCAATCTCTTTCCTTCTCTCTTCAGGTGTCTTTGTGGCTTTTTTAATCTCATTTGGCCTCCTAGTTTGCACTAACCTAACCTCCATTGGATCCTCAGTGGGTCTCCGTAGAGGAATCAACCTAATCTCTTCCCCTGTCCCTAAATTCTTCATCCAAGTAGAAATCGAAGCAATGCTGGCTTTCTGCTTCAAGCTCCTCAGCTCACTCTGCACGTGAGCAATCCTCGCTTCTCTGGTGGTTATCTTCTGCTGGCTCTGGTCTTGCAAGCTCTCCTTCGCGGGATCCACTGGATTCTCAATCTCCAATCCTCGGTCACACTCCCTCATAACTTCCTCGTACTCCTTCCCTTCATTCGCTGCCTCGTAGATCAAATTCGCATAGAAATGCGAGAATTCTATGGAGTTCGGAGACAGTTCCGCTGCTCTACGGGCAGAGTCAATCGCGCTCTTCAAATGCCGCTGTTTGGCGTTGGCGTCATCGATTATGGAGGCCACCTTGACGCACACCGTGCCCTGCACGCGGCAGACTAGGGCAGCGTACGGCGAGTTATCTCCGTGGCGAGAACACGATTCCTTCATGAGCCGGAGTGCTTTGGTGTGGTTGCCGCGGCGGAGCGCCGTCAGCGCCCGCTCGCATTCCAACTTAATTGCCCAGTAAGACGAACTATCTGATCCAGTAGATACGGACGGCTCGATCTTCACCAGGGGGAGGTTACCAAGATTGGGCGACGGCTCGGCTTCATCGAACGCTGCCGCCGTCTCTGCCGCCTGAGGCGGCGGAGAGTGTTTGGAGCGAGGAGCGGCGGCGCGCTTCTTGTGCCCCATAAACTACAGGCTCGGTCAAGGCAATCGAATTCTCATGCATACACGCGCGCGCGCGCGCGCGTATGTGCGAATTGGTGTGCTTTACAGGAGAGAAGACGACCGACTTACTTGTAGATTCGTGACGGCGG
The DNA here is from genome assembly GCA_019804595.1 of Bruguiera parviflora. Classification (NCBI taxonomy): domain Eukaryota; kingdom Viridiplantae; phylum Streptophyta; class Magnoliopsida; order Malpighiales; family Rhizophoraceae; genus Bruguiera; species Bruguiera parviflora. The sequence continues at coordinate 2,640,490 of CM034045.1, forward strand.
GCAATGAGGCCGGCAGGGATTTCACAGGACTCGCTGCGGGTGACGGCCACCGGAGACTGAGGGACGATCGGCGTTAAAGTCGAACAGTAAGAGAAGGGCTGCCGACTGACAGACAGGCACCTACCCCTTGGGAAGAGGGCGAGGCTTTGATCAGAGATAGAAAGAGAAGAAATAAAAATTAAGGGGAATTGTCCATTTATATATAAATGATATAATTAGGCCCAAATATTATTATTATTATTATTATATATTATCAATTAAGCGTCGTGTTAAGTGTTAATTTGTGTTTGATTGGGGGTCTCTCTGTTTTTCTTTTCTTTCTTTCTCTCTCTAAAAGATGTCTTTTATCAAAACGAGGCACGTGATAATAATTTCGAGTTTTAATTAAAATTAATTAATAAATAATAATCGCACGTATTATTTAACCGTTGTTTAGCTGAAAAATCAAGATGCATGTTCACTTGACGTATACATCGTAATATTCCATCGCTTGGGCGGGGAAAATGGGACACCTCCTCTCTCTTTTTTTCTTTTTCTTTTTTTCTACTTATGTTTTACTGCGAGATCACTTCGGGTGCGAGAGATTTTAGTAAACCAAAAGAGTGCAGCCACTCACATCATCTCTTTATTTAAAATAAACATTTAATGATACCGTTAGATTCTCGAGAATCTTTGCATCATCATCTTGATTCCTATCAATTTTAAAGATAATCTTGCATTTAACATCTCTTATCAATTGACCGAAAGATTAGATGCACAACTTATACAATGTCACGGTAAAGTCACGAAAAAACTCTATTGTGTAAAATTTATAATGTATTTAGACGTTATTAAAGTTATAAATTCTTTATTTTCTTATAGTTATTCATTTAAGTCTAATTCACACAACGTTGCAAAATTCAAAAAATTGGCATTATGTAGAAATTTATATTATGTTTTTTTATTCAACCCCGAACTACTTATAAAATGAACAATGATGCAAGTTTAATTTTTACATTAAGCTGAATAGTTTATATTTTATAATGTCCATTTGGACTTATTATTTATGCATAGTACAAGCTTGATACATAATTAAAATAATATCAAAGTACGGTCAACCTTTTACAAGGCTAAGATATTGTTTATAATATATATATATATTTTTTATATAAAAAAAACATGTAATATAACATTGCAGAGGCATTATTGTCAATTGATACGACTGACCAAGAATTTCTCATGATTTTGAAGTAATTTATTTCTATTTTATTAGAAAAAAAAGCCCTATAAAATGTTCGATGCTTAAAAAAGCTTCATACATGCACGAGTTAATTTTTATTCTATGGGATGACAAAGAGTTAAAAAAAAATAAAAAATAACATATTTACGGCGAGATATTAACCATTTTGACTTATTGTATCTGAGGTCAAAGGAAAATGGATCCCGTGCGTCAGACCGCACGCGTGAAACAGACCCGCCCGCCCCGTGGGGCAGAGCAAATCTACATGTGAGGGTCCATTTATCCACATATATGTATATATATATATGTACCCACAATTTGATTTTCCAGCTTCACGATTTGATTGTTTTTAAATCTCAACCGGAAAGCCCACCTCGCCAGGTCATGTATTCCACGGAACAGAAAACTTATAGGGAAAATAATATAAGCAGCAAGAATGTTTGCATGTCATTAAAAAAGGGATTGGAATCGCCCATAATTTACTGCTTGAGAGGATAATCTAATTAATAATTTTATTTATATTTTAACTCGTATTTATATTTATTTTAATAAAAAATAAATTTAAATATTTAAATAAATAACCATAAAATTCTAAATGTATGTAATATTGAGAATAGATATAAAAGAGTTTAGGTTAAATTTAACAATATTTATATAATGAGCTTTTTATATTAAAGAAGTTGAATAAAATGATTGCATATAATTTTTAATTTTAATCTATAAATATAATAATTAACTATTTTTTTGTAAAAAAGAGAGTTGATTTCAAAAGTGTCGGCAAGTTGCGCATCACGACAAACGGGATCAGGATAGTGCCTGAGAGGAGACGTTGGAGCTCAAGAATGGCTCATTTGCCGCCCTAATAGTTTGGGCTACCTGTGGCTCCACAGATAGTTAGGTAGGTTGCAACTTTCTCGATCAAACAGTCCACGTACCCATCCATTTGCAGTTTGGCGCTTGATAATTTAATCGGGCAACACGGGTAAGCTTCGGTCTTCCGGGCCCAAACGAATTTTAATGTCCACCGTGCTTTTGTGAAGCCCGCGCGGAAGGCTGAAGCCCAAATGGCCTACTCAGTCGAGTTTTAGCTTGAAAAACCAAATTTAAGATTTTAAGTGTGAAGGACCAAAAAAAAAAAAAAAAAATCAGACGTGATAAAAATTGTCCGTCTCTTCACTCTAATTAAAATAAAAAAAACATGAAATTATTAAATACAAAATTTAATAATAGAGTTGCATAAATATGCCAGCCATTGCTGCACTGACTGCCTCACCACTAGGGACAAAAAGTTAAATATGTACTCTCATAGTGTTTAAAATGAAATAGTCCTCTAAAATAGAGGGAAACTCTTGTTCAAATTATAAGGAACATGATCAAAAAAGGCATGGCATCTGGGCACATGAGGCCATCATTTTTGGATGGGCACCTTTTAGTTGCTTAAACCCTAATCCCCATCCAATTATAAGGAATTGAGGATAGCACAGTTGCAGACCAAAATTTATATCAATACCATTCTGGTGCTTTTGTTTGTCCACACCACTCAATTTGTTTAGACCATCACGGCAACTGTCGCGTCATTTACACAATTCTCGAGCCTTTGTTTTCGGCTGTCGGGTAAAGGGTGGTGGGGGACGGGCAAGCGAGACTTCATTCAGAACGAGGTAGCCTTCTCGTAGTGTTTTTTTTTTTTTTGGTGGATATTGATTGCCGAATACCGTCATTTTCCAAATAAACGGCCGTGGCCTGTACATTGCTAGAGAGCTTCTTTAGAACTTGAGTTTCTCCACCTTGGCTTGCTCTCCTCCATCCCATCAATTGGCCCTGCCATCTACTCTTCCAGTTCTGTCGTGTAAGAAGCGGCAGAATTGGAAAATAACATCATAAATTTTTTAGGATAATGGTTTCAATCAAGTCTAAGGAAAGTCAACGGGGGAGTTGTTGACGCTATTCTGTTGAGAATGATTTTACAACTAATCCAATAGCTCGCTGTATCCAGAACTAGGAGAGTGAGCAAGGCATAGAAGTTTCGTTTATGTTAACTTCAATCTATAATAATTTTTTACTCCATGCGAGTCATTCAATGGACAGTTCATAAGCATTGGTTAAATAAATTAAATTAAAAAAAAAGAAAGAAAGAAGAAGAATTTTGGCTCAATCATTCAAATGGTAGATAGACAAACAAATCCCAATTAAACAACAAAAATAATGTCCAACACAATTGGCCCAATTTTATACAAAAATTAATGTTTCCCCTTGGAAACTGATCACCAACCTTCAACTCCCAAATGAAGGGGATTTGGTTTGATTCGCTGGTTTATTCATAATTTTGTTTTCATTTAGTTTAGAGATTTTTTTTTAATCAAAAAAAAAAAAAAAGGACTGATGTTCTAAAATACGTCAAAGAGGAAGAATTGTTGCCTGTTGCACACCAAACAATAGACTGACACTTTTGACACTAACCTCATACTTCATAAATCTAGTAAAAAAATTAACTATTTTTATAATTGTGTATATTCAAAATATAAGATTAAATTCAAAATTTTGCGTCAAACGAACCATTCCTTTACCGCTATTCATTACATTGATCAACACATTTATATTGCATTATCACATGCACAATTGTAATTGAAATCACAGTTATAATGTATAATGTATAGGCTACCAATTAATTTAAATTAGTGGTGACTTTACTTGTTTGATCTCCCAAAATAAAAAATAAAAAATAAAAAAATAAATAAATATATATATATATATATATCATTAGTCCCGAGACACTAAATTAAACTTAAATTAATCAAAACTTTTCTGTTCAAGGTTACAGACAAAGGGAAAAAAATAAAACCAATAAATGTTACCTTTTTTATAAATAAATAAATTTAAAAAAAAAAAAAGAAGAAGAAGAAAAAGAAAAGGACATAAATTGGGTTAAAAAGGAAAATACAAAGAGTTTGACCGATTCCAACGGCTCAGCAGACCATTCTGTTTTTCCACTTTGCACACTCGAGGGTTGACGGTTGCCTCTAGGCTGCCGTATCTCCCACTCCCAGGTAATCTCGTTGCCTGTAAAGTGGAGGAATTCAATACCCACACCCACCGTAATTAGCTCTGACTTTCACTAATTAAACCATTTGTTATCTTACTTAATTAGCCATCATTATTAGTAGATAATAAAGGAATTTAAGGTGAAATTTCCATGAACATAATTAATAACGCAGGATTTTCAAAATGCTCCTTGTTATTCTCTACTGAACCCCGCGTTTTCTCTCCCTTGCATCCCATTCCACCCGTCTCCGCCCATGCTCCTCCTCGTTCTCCTCTTCCTCCTCCGCCGCCCGACGAAGCCTCGGTTTGACAGCGACAATCTTTAAAGAAATAGTACTATACTATGGGAAACTGCAACGCCTGTGTGAGAACGGACACCATTTTGGACTCCAAAACGCACAGTGCAGACCCCCATCACCAGCCACGCAAAAAGAAGTCCAAGGAGGGGAAAGCAATATCATACCCATATTCCGATGACTCGGTACGAAGACCGGGGTCCGCCCCGATCCCGGTTCTGAAAGACGTGGTTCCGCTCAGCCACCGGACGCGAATCGGCGACAAGTACATCATCGGCCGCGAGCTCGGCCGCGGGGAGTTCGGCATCACGTACCTGTGCACGGACCGCGAGACCAAAGAGGCGCTGGCCTGCAAGTCCATTGCGAAGCGTAAACTGAGAACGGCGGTGGACATAGAGGATGTGAGAAGAGAGGTGGCGATCATGTCCACGCTGCCGGACCACCCCAACGTGGTGAAGCTGAAGGCCACTTACGAGGACTACGAGAATGTCCACTTGGTGATGGACTTGTGCGAGGGAGGTGAGTTGTTCGATAGGATTGTGGCCAGAGGGCATTACAGCGAGAGGGCCGCCGCCGCTGTTGCCAGGACTATAGCGGAGGTTGTTAGGATGTGCCATGAGAATGGCGTAATGCATAGGGACTTGAAGCCTGAGAACTTTTTGTTTGCTAATAAGAAGGAGAATTCTGCGCTTAAGGCTATTGATTTTGGCCTTTCGGTGTTCTTTAAGCCAGGTGCGTACGTGCGGGTTTTGGATTTAAAGTTCCAATCTATCTCTCTCTTTCTCTGTGTTTTGGGGTGGGGGTTGAGTTTTGAGTTATGGATGCGTACGGGATTTTGTGGGTTTTGGGTTTGAGGACTGGGTTCTCTGTTGAAGTTTCAGTTTTGAGCTGAACAGTTGCCTGTGTTTTTGTGAGATTGTGTATGTGTGTGTGTGTGTGTGTTTTTTTGGAATATTTGGTACTTTCTTTGATCATTTCGATTATGAGGAGATGTCATCTTGCTTTACTGATACTGTTTCTGGATTTTCCATTCATTTGTCTGATCAAGTTTTTGAGTTCAGAATTCTAGTTTGTTGCTTACTTTTGGCTGGTGGAATATCTTGTCCCTTTCTTCTCTCCTTTGGTTTATCTTGTTTTTGAGCTAATTTCAAGCTCTGAATTTTGTGTGGCAGGAGAGAAATTTTCAGAGATGGTAGGGAGTCCATACTACATGGCACCTGAAGTGTTGAAGAGGAATTATGGGCCTGAGGTTGACGTGTGGAGTGCTGGAGTGATAGTTTACATTTTATTATGTGGGGTTCCTCCATTTTGGGCAGGTACTCTTTCTAGCTCGTCAATCTTACTGTTCATTCACTTGGTTACTGGAGATTGCATTGAATTGGATTTAAGGTTGCTCTCTTCCTATTGTTTTGTTCAGAGACTGAGCAGGGTGTTGCTCTAGCAATTATGAAGGGGGTGATTGATTTTAAGAGGGAGCCATGGCCTCAGATTTCAGAGAGTGCAAAGAGTCTTGTTCGGCAGATGTTAGAGCCAGATGCCAAGAGGCGCTTGACTGCTCAGCAGGTGTTTGGTAAGTTTTCCATGATCTTGTGTGACTAAATTTGGACTTGGTTGACATTTTTGCACTGAATTTTGTTAGGCAAGTTTCACTTTGGATAGCAACTTCATCTGTTTAGTAAAGCCCATCTGACAGACAATTACAACTTGAAATTATGAAGAGTAATCAACTATTGCTCTAATGGAGCCAAGAGTCCCCCTTTGGTACCTAAATGCATGTTTGGCCATTTGGAAGCAGTCCACTTTGCTACTGTCCCAGCAATTTGGTTTTAGAAATAGGTGTATGTACCTAGAAGTGGCATTGGCGTATGTCCTTGCTGTTGACAGGATACTTTTGCCATATTGAAAAAAATCGCAATGACTACCTGCACATCTCTATTCCATATTGTGTCAAAGACATTATTCTTGGTCTCTGGAGAGAATTCACTGAATTTATGAGTGTTTCCTTGCAAAAGTCTTGAAGCATTGTTCATACAAGGTTACACTGACTTGTGCTTTTATTTCCTGTTGTTGATAGAGCATCCCTGGATGCAAAACGCAAAGAAAGCTCCAAACGTTCCATTAGGAGACATTGTGAGGGCAAGGCTAAAGCAATTCTCTGTGATGAATAGATTCAAGAAGAAGGCCTTGCAGGCTAGCATCTTTCATTTTGTTTATGTGTAGTTACCATTTCAGATTCTGACCACTATATCTGTAACATGAAATTCGATTCAATACAGCTAACTAAACTTTGTCTGATTAAATTCTGTAGGTAATTGCGGAACACTTGACGGTTGAGGAGGTAGAAGTAATCAGAAATATGTTTAGTTTGATGGATACTGACAATGATGGCAAAGTAACATATGAGGAACTAAAGGCTGGTCTTTGTAAAGTTGGTTCTCGGTTAGGTGAACCAGAGATAAAGATGCTAATGGAAGTGGTAAACTACTCTCCTTGCAATTTTCCATCTCACTACCCATCACTGTATATCCGAGCTCCTATAAGTTAACTGCTTTTCTGGTTGAAGCTGAAGTCTTGTGAAATGCTACATTGTGTGTGCTGTTTAGGCTGATGTCGATGGGAATGGAGTACTGGACTATGGAGAGTTTGTTGCAGTGACAATTCACTTGCAGAAGATTGAGAATGACGAGCATTTCCGCATAGCATTTATGTTTTTTGACAAGGACAGCAGTGGTTACATTGAGTTGGATGAGCTGCGTGAGGCCTTGGCAAATGAATCTGGTGAAACTGATAATGATGTGCTGAATGACATCATGCGCGAAGTGGACACTGACAAGGTAGGGTCTTTGAGCCTCAGCATGTTTTTCTAACAATTTACGAGTACAATCCTAGAAGCACACGTTTTTTCTTAAATTTGTGCCTTTTATTCATTTGTCACTTTATTATTATTATTATTGTGTGTGTGTGTGTGTGTGTGTGTGTGTGTGTATTACAGGATGGACACATTAGTTATGAGGAGTTTGTTGCGATGATGAAAACTGGAACAGATTGGAGAAAGGCATCTCGACAGTATTCAAGGGAGAGATACAAGAGTTTAAGCCTTAACTTAATGAATGATGGTTCCTTGCAGCTCCATGACGGGCTGACCGGACAAACTGTTGCTGTCTAAACTGCGGGATTTGTGATCTTGTTCTTCTTGTGCTCGCTGATGATTTCTGTCCTATAATTGACATACTCCATACATGAACACCCAGCTCGATGATTTAGACAAAATGGAAGTTTTAAGAGTTGTTACGGTAAATATTCTCGGAGTTCAACCGGGCGGGCATTCAGGGCATGCGGCAGAAAGTTACTTATCGGCTCATAGCCTTCGGCTCCAGTGCCGCAACATAACGTCAGTTTTCGACATTAGATCTAAAACTTGTTGTATATCTATCTTGCCATGGCAATAGATGATGACGACGAAGACGATGATAATTATTATTATTACTGCGATTATCGGCGTTTATTAGGTGAACTTTGAGGTAAATGTTTAATGTAAGGCTTTAGCTTCGCGGTATCTAAGAGGAAAGGTACCAAGTTCTGGAATCAGGGCAAGGTTGCTGAGATCCCTTTCCGCATTTGTGCATCGTTGCAGTCAAAAATTGCTTAAAGAAAGAGTCAAGGGATGCGACTTTGAATGGCATCTGTTCCAAGCTGCGCAGCTCTGTGTTTGCTAGACACGGAATCTGGTCCAATGACCCGATCGACTTTATTGAACCAACGGTAACAAGTATCCAGGCAAATGCTTTCTGCAAATTCAAACCCATTTCCCACCGAGCCGTTACCTGAAGAATTCCAGAAGTAGGAGGCACTTGCGGCTACCGTATAAAGGGGAAGGGAAGGGACCCAAGAGAAGAGAGATTGAAAGAAAATAAAATTTGAATCTCTCGTTTTTTTTTTTTTTTAATTTAAATTTTAAATCTTTAGTATAAGACCGATAGACCGGCTGCATAAGTTGGGAATTTTTTTATACCGGTGGAACATGAACGGCCTTTAACTGTAGTGGGACCCACACAAGATTCTTGGCCGCCGTAGGCGTCTTTCTGTTTCGTTCGGCTCCTCCCCCCCCCCGCCAGTATTACATAACGGTCAGATTCCCCCGTCTGATATTTCTTTACAAATCTCCGGTGCCCGCCAATCCGCCGCCGTCGCACAGAGAGGGAAAGGAATTTCCAGAAATGGGCGTGGATTACTACAATATACTGAAGGTGAATCGAAACGCGAGCGAGGATGATTTGAAGAAGGCGTACAAGCGGCTGGCCATGATATGGCACCCCGACAAGAACCCGACGGCGACGAGGGAGGAGGCCGAGGCCAAGTTCAAGCAAATCTCCGAGGCCTTCGACGTCCTCAGCGATCCCCAGAAGCGCCAGATCTACGACCTCTACGGCGAGGAGGCCTTGAAATCTGGGCAGTTCCCGCCACAGCCTCCGCCGTCATCGTCTGCGTCGACTCCGAGTTATAATAACAGCCACTATTACCAAAGGCAGCATCCGAACCCGTCCTTCAGATTCAAGCCCAGGGACGCCGAGTATATATACGAGGATTTGTTTGGATCGGAGAAAAGCACTGCGGCCGCCGGCGGCAAACACGGCCGGGGGTATTTTAAGAGTAATAGTAATTATTATAGTAATGGAGGAGAGGTGAGGAAGGCGCCGGCTGTGGAGAATGTGTTGCTGTGTAGCTTGGAAGATCTGTATAAGGGTGCTAAGAAGAATATGCGGATTTCGAGGAACGTCTATGATGCTTCTGGGTATGTTCTGTTTCTGCTTCCTTTAAGAAACACCCATTTTGCTTAAAGCTTGTTGATTTTTATCGATTTTGGCTTTTATGGAGAATTAGATTGAATGGTGGATAATGTTTCTGTCTGTGAAGGATGTAAGAGTTATATTTTGCTTATGCATATGCGAATTATTTTGTATGAGTATCTCCCAACCACGGTCGCTGCTGACTTCAGAATGTTACGATAATTGATCCTCGAGACTTTTATACATCAGTCACAAATGTAGTTTCTCTAGGATTGTGTGTTCTGGTCATGGCCATTGTGGAATTAGAGACATGTAAAGTGGGTTTGGTTGCATTTCATCCAAATTGAAGTCATTATGATGCTGGCTAATTTTGCTGGAGGCAGGCGGCAAACGTGAAGTTATTTCTTGCGTTTGGTCCCTGCACAGAATATCAGCACTTAAGATAACTCTGCTATCGATGTGAGAGATCATTATATTTGTGTGCAGACATTCCCCGTCTCCTTGATGACTGCTTAGTTTCTTGCAAAAATGTGTTAACTTGGTTGAAATGTGTTGTACTATATATGAAGTCAGTTGTCCATGTTAGAGAAACTAGATGGGATTTGAAAAGGTAGTGAAGTTACGCGCACATGGAAGGTAGGATGATGGCTTATGTAGGTTACTATGAGAAAGATCGTTCTCTTTGAGGCTGAATTGGGAATGAAGTGATAAAGGAATTGCTGGAATAACTATTCAAAGATTTAACTATATGGTTGAATACCATCTCTGTCTTCTCAACTATATGAAGATTTCAATAGATACAAAGATGATGAAAACTAACCTTAACATTTTGAATAATTACACGAAAGCATTCGGTGAGGGGGCAAATAAGGAACTCAAGGGATGACAACAAGACGGTGCACCTGGTTGGCTGTTCTCACTAGTTTTTCTTCCTTGTTGGCTTTGAACCATGATTATTTTTCATCTTTGGTGAGCAACCTTAATGTTTCTACTAGCTATAGCTCTGGAAATCTTGCTGGTATGTTGAGGTGAGTGGAGGGCATCAACAAAATGTGTGGGCCTGAGATAGGATATTAGTTTGTCTCTCTAGGTGCTGATCTACTGTTGCTGAAGCATGGTTGAGTCGGAGATGACCAGTCCCAGAGTCAGCTGATGTCACCTGCCTGAAAGAAGTTAATAGACTGTAAAGAAAAGCCAAGAACAACTGTCGTTCTTTGACAGACTTGTATCATGGCAAAGCTTGGTTCACAGTACATTTAATTGCATTGATTAACAGCAAAAGGTGTCAAAGCACCCTTTCTCTTGACTGGATTAAAAAGAATTTTTTATCTTTATGAAGGAGCAAATTTAGCATAGCTAAATAAGTAGAAATTACAAAAAGAAGGATTGCTACCATACACTTGTTCTAGCCATGTCAACTGAAGTGACGAGCATAAATTAAACATAGATAGGTGATCTACGTGGTTTTCATGACTTTTGGCAAATTATTTGTTGTTTTCTTTGCTTTTTCACTTACGGACTAGGAGGCCTGTGCATACAAGTATTTCCCATTGCTTTGTTTTGTTAATCTTAGAGAAGTGAGTTTTGTGGAGTAAATTATGAAAACTTTTGCCGATCATTGCAAGTATTTATGGGTTTCCTGAGAGGTGAGATTTGCGGCTAAAAATAGAAAGACTTAGTGCATAATTCTTGACATTATGGGTGGATCTAATTTCTTTGATTAAGGGTTTATTGATTCCAAACAACTTTTGGTCTCTGCCTTTGATTTGACATACTAACACTTCCGTGCAGCAGGGTCCGGACTCTTGAAGAGATACTAATCATCCAGATAAAATCTGGTTGGAAGAAAGGCACAAAGATTACATTCCCTGAAAAGGGTAACCAGGAACCTGGTGTTATTCCCGCAGATCTTATTTTTGTGGTAGACGAAAAACCACATGCTGTGTACAAGAGGGAGGGTAATGATCTCATGGTCAACCAGGAGATAACACTGCTGGAGGCCCTCACTGGTAAAACCATTGATTTGACTACCCTGGATGGAAGGAATGTTATGGTCCCACTTACAGATATTGTCAAGCCTGGTGCTGAGGTGGTTGTGCCAAATGAAGGAATGCCAATTTCAAAACAGCCTGGAAAGAAAGGAAATTTGAGAATCAAGATTGATATCGTATATCCGTCAAGGCTGACTGCAGAACAGAGATCTGAGCTAAGAAGAGTTTTGGGCGGAGTTTCATGATAGTCAATTGGTTCAAGCAGAAGGGACTTAAATGTCTGTTTCGGTGTATATGACACGTGCGTGCATTCTTTTATAGAAGGTGAATCCTAGGAAGGCTTCCTCAGGATCAATGGGTGAATCAGGGATCATGTGTACCCTACAATTGGATTACTTCTCATAAGAAGAATACTATCAGCAATGAGGTTAGGCTCAGCTTAAGGCAATTTTTAGGCAAATTCAACCTGTGACGGGGGTTATTTCTTGCCTTCACAAACATTTGGACGCTATGTGTGTTGGATTCTTGATATTCTGTTCCTGAAGGGACGATGAAGTAAATTGATCACGCTCTTGATACTTAGAGTCATAGAAATCTTTGTATTGCTTTATTTAAGATGCAATACAATTTTCTTTTTCCCTTCAAAATTTCTTACACATGGGTGTATTTACGTTTTTCTATCATAATAGTGGGCTTTCTTATATGGTGAAACCTTTTCATCTATGTTAATCACCGTCATGCTCTGCAAGTCATTTTTTGCCGTTCTTGACCTCTGACACTCGAGAAGGTGTAGGCCCCGAATTTCCTTGGAGCCTGCTACTTACTCTTTATCGATAGTAGAAAATCTAAAATTCTGGTTTTGGATTAGAGGGGTTCTGCAAGCTGGACGAATCCCCAAACAAAAAGCTAGCTGCACATCACATAAATGGAGGGCATCTCTCTTTCTCTATATCGTTTATGCCCTGAGCCTCCAATCCTATCCCACCAAAATAGAAGAAATAAGCAGTGAAAACGTGACAGGTATTGCAATGGACATGCAATGGTGGAGTGGAGGTTGCCTTTTCACTTGAAAAATCATGTACTTCTTTTTTTGGTTTTGTTTTGTTTTGTTTTATTATTATTATTATTTTATCTCTCTCTCTCTATCTCGTTCAACAAGAATATTAAATGCAGCCCATCTTGGGATGTGAAAGTGATACGTTTTCAGTCTCTTTTCTAGTGGCATTTGTTGTGAAGTAGCAATTCCAACTGACGTAGAGCAAAGCCATTAAGCCTAGCAGTGACGCCAACGGCATGGAAGTAGGAAATAAGGTTCCAGCATCTACAAATATAAAATCTTATTACTCATGGCAGATCCTTCTAATTCTTTGTTTGCGTTCGAATGCGTCGAGAACTGCATTGTCCGTGTGGCTGAAAACAAAGGGTTCCCAAAGCACGTACACAATCTGTTAGGCTAGCTAGTCAGATATATATATCGAAAACGACATGGGGGAAATGGAGTTGTTTAAGGGGCTTCTATATTATTTATTGCTTTATATATTTTTATATTTTAACGTAAAATACTCTTATCTATATAATTTACGCTCGAAATGATACAAAAGGGTGATGCGAATCTCAATGAATGCTAATGATCAAGGCACACCGAACCAAGGCTCTGCTTCACGAAGCTTTGTTGCACTTCCAACTTCACGGTTCACGCTTCACATCACCGTCCAAATTTATGTTACATACACCCTCGCCGCTTTCCCCTTTTTGATAACACAAACATAATGGAAAGAGAAGAGGTAACGGAGAGATTGAGCGGCGTCCCTGCTCGGTACGGATCGTACGCATGTGCATTTTAAAGTATAAGAAAAGAGGTGGGGACAGGTCCAACGTGAGGCGATTTACTGAATTTGTGCTTTGTCGCCGTGTGTTGGCACGATTCCAAACGAAAGCGCATTTATGTCCACCCATTGGGACACGTGCCACATGGCTATGGTACCTTTTATGTCTTGCTTTCTACGCCCAATTGCCATTCACACGCTACCGCAGTCAGCTCGGCACCCCATTGCAAGATTCGGAAAACATTAAATTAGTTACTTACCCTTTTTTTTTATTCCAGAAAATAACAAAAATCTCCCTAAAAAATATAAAGTTGTGTGCAATTGGAGATTGCTAATTTCAAATTTCAGACACTATTTCTTAAGGTAAGAATTAAATTGATTACAATTCAAGGGTGTTTTGGAATCTTTAGCAAAAATTGACAACCAATACGAACATATTCTTCATGTAATGATTTTTTTTTTTTTTCAATGCCATCAATGTCAAGCTTTACTAATCTGGGTTGGCCCACGTACCCATCAAGCCTTGATTTGAGGAGGACAGTCAGCGAGATTTAAAGTGATTTGCACATCTTTGAGAGTTTAAGGATCCAAAAAATTTCTCTCTTTTCATTAACGATTAACTCTTAATCACGGACTATTTCACAGTTAAAAAAACAAAAATCAATATCGAAGCTTGTGGAGTAGAGTTATGAAATCAAACAAAAATCCATATTATTTGATATTTACTACCAAGCCTGTTGTTGCTCTGATTGATTACTAGCTCACACAATGGAGGAAGTTCCAGAAGGAAAGGAAAGAGAGTCCTGGAGGCCGTTGGCAGTTCATTTGTCTTATGCCTCTGTTTGATCCACCCAGACATGACAGTGCAGAAACAATAACGAGGGCTTTAAATCTTGTAGTGAATGTCAAAATGATTACAGGTTTGTTCTGTATCCTTGGTAGTGTTCTGTTTTCTGTTTCCTCTTTGCACCATGAGAGCTGTGCCGTACGAGTAGTTCTCTCTATCGCTTCCCTAAATAGCCTCCATATTTAATGTACGGGGTTTTAACACTCAATTCCTGAAGATGGCCAGCTTACGATTGCTTATGGCAAATTGTTCTGTGTATATGTTTCCTTACTTCAGATATCACAGAAACTTCCGCGACCATTTAAGGCAATTCCTCGTACCATTGATCTTCCAGTTCGCACAGCCAAGGCTGTCCTGCATTAGTACTTCGTATTTAATGTTTAAAGTTTTAACGCCATCCACTTCCGAAGGTTGCTAGCTTGCACTTGAGAATTGAATTCTGAGCTGCTGAGCATTGTAGATTCTATCAGGGGATCAATTGGAGATAGGAAACGAAACTGGGAGCCGTTTGGGAATGGGAACGAACGTGTACCCTTCATCTGCATTGCTAGGACAGGAAAAGGATGAATTTATGGCTGCTTTACCAATTGATGAGCTATAGAGAGAGCTGATGGATTTCCTGGTGTTTTCCCAGGTACTACTATTTTGTCGGATGAAAAAAAGAGTTATAATAAAATTTAAAGAATTATTTCAAATTGCATATTTAATATTTTTTAAGTAAAATTTTTCTTCCACTTATGCCTCCCCTTCTCTCTGTGTGATGTTCATCAATCCCACCAACCTGAAAACATGAACACGGTTTTGCCGGGAAAGGTAGATAGAAATCCATTTGACGGCCACAAAAAAAAAAAGAGAGAAGCTTTTGGCTAATGGATGGTTCAAATTACTGAAAAACCGGGGAACTATTGGTACTAGTCAGCAGAAATTGAAGTTTGGTTTAGTTAAGACTAGGAAATCAGGATTAGGTTCCTTCTCTTCTCCAGTTTTATGTTTTCGTTGGCTTGTTGCTAGCATGCATCATTGTTTCCACCATAGGAGCATCTTTTTCTGTTGTACTACTGGTTATGACTTGTAAAATTTTCCTTGTTTCTTGCAGAGCATAGGGGTTTCGTCTTTCATTGAAACCTGGGTAAATATTAGCCCCATGTGATTTCAGGTACCATTAGGACCATATCAAAGGATAGAGTAAAGCCATCTCTTATGCCCGACAGCTGGAAGCTGGCAGAGATTTTTGCGACTGGCATCATTCTTGGTAGTTACCTGGCAATGATGACAGTCTTATTCTTTTAGGCTGCGTGTAAAGCAGACTTCTTCCCAGTAAGATGACATTACTGACTTTGTAATGTTATGGAGTTGCCTTCTATAATCAGCAATATCTTGTGCTTGTAGCATAGTAACTTATGCTTTCCTCTGTTGTTTCTTTCTATGTTGTTTGTGTTTCTATTTTTGCATATGCATCTCTTTAAAATGCTGGGTGGGGGCATAATGGTGTTCAGAAACTTTGGGTCTCATGTAAGGCTCTGCCAATTCTTTCCTGGAGTATCTGTATAGCTGCACGTGGCTGGTGTATTTTAAGTGTAACTGTTGAACCTGTTGACAAACTACTCAATCAATTTTCCTGGCTACCTAATTTTTCAGAGGGTGTTTGGGGTATCAACCTTGGAGAAAACAGCTCATGACGTCTCCCGCAAGATTGCATCATCAGTTTACTTGCAAGTGAGCATTATCAGTCAAGCCCTTATATTTGTGACTCGATCTCGAAGTTGGTCTTATGTGGAACGTCCTAGATTATTACTTGTGGTGGCTTTTGCGATTGCTCAGCTGGTGAACCTTCTCCCTTTTTATTTCTGCTTTGAACTTCTCGAGCAATTTGACTTTTAATTTTGTGCAGATTGCTACCATGATTGCAGTCTATGCAAACTGTGGATTTGCTGTCGTTGAAAGAATTGTTTGGGGTTGGGCTGGTGTCATTTGGCTATATAACATAATCTTCTACATACCACTCGACTTCTTTAAGTTCTATATACAATATGCTTTGAGTGGAAGAGCCTGGGAACCTGTTATCGAGCAGAGGGTATGATTGGCATTTACTTTTCTGCGGATAATATTCCCCCCCTTTTAGCTCCACGTGCTTATGTGGTTCGCATTTACATGTGTTGATCTTTTGCTTTGAGTACGATTTTCTTGGTTTTGTAGATCGCTTTCACAAGGCAAAAGGACTTTGGGATGGAACAACGGGAACTTCAGTGGGCACATGCACAGAGAACACTGCATGGGTTGCAACCACCAGACACAAAGATGTTCACTGAGCGTACTCATTTCACAGAAATCAATGGCTGAATAAGCAAAAAGGAGAGCTGAAATTGCAAGGTAGAATGCAAAATTAGAAATCAGTCATCTCAGCTAGATACGCTCTATGCCTCTGCTAGTTGTTTTAGTTATGGTTGTATTATAATCTGCTCGAAGAAAACTGAGAACTGTGGTAAATGGCTAGAAACGTAGTCTTGAAGTTCCAAATAACTTTGCTAGATGCATGATACAAGAGATTCCACTTCTTGCTCTAGAAATAATGTCAGTCACATGCAAAAAGGACTTGTCAACATTGTGGCCTGCTTTAAATATAATTTGTCCATTTCTGATTAATTTGTATGTGTTTTCAGGTTGAGGGAACTCCATACCCTGAAGGGCCATGTGGAATCAGTGGTGATATTGCAAGGCCTTGACATTGATACCATTCAACAAGCCTATACGGTCTGAAAGAGCGGGCACAGGCTTGCAAACACAATAAATAATGCTTTTTAACATCTTCTAAGAAATGAAACGTCAAGTTGCCAAGTTACCTTGGGACCACAACGCCGAATATTGACACAATGATTTCTGAGTTCTGTCATCTAGTTCTGCTGCAGTTACTCTCATCTCTTTGCTTTCCTGTCATTCACCTTGCACTGCCTGGAAGGAGGAAGGCTTATCTTTGGGTCACATTATGTCGATATTTAAGGTTATAGTCTGTTGGTCCTTTCCTCTAGTGTTTTATGTAAAAAACTTGAATTGATTGGAAAATTACATGGTTAATTACTGTTGGCTTAGTATAGAGCAGATATGATAAACTTTTGAACTTTTGATAGTTATGTAATAGAATAAGTTCCAACATATTCTTCAAAGTGGTCTGTTGAGAAGCATTGGGCTGGTTTTTGCATTCATTCCAAAAAAAGGCTCCAACTTGAATGTTGCCGAGACTTGTTATCTCTTAGTTCAAGTTATGGGACGGATCCTTTGCCGTTTTCCGCCTCACTACCAATGTCTTCGTTTTCCTAATGGACTTTTAAAGGCCTCGGTTGATGTGTGCTAGGCCTTTCCATGTTTTGATTTGATATGGTCCGGTTTCTTAGTCGGTATGTGGGTGTGCTGGCTACGAACTTTGCCCTTTTTCGCTTCTGGTAGTCTCTAGGCTCATCTGTCTTATTGAGAACACTAAAATGAGGAAATTTCCAATGCCATTGGGAACCCTTCTGGTAGTCCCCAGGCCTTGCTGGCTACGAACTTTGTTTTTGTTAAAGTTTGAGAACATAAGCGGGTTAACAGAAATTATTTGCTTGTAACTTACAAGCCCTTTAATTTCCGTGTGGGAGAGTTTCCAGCAAATATACTAATGTTCCTGATGCCTAATGGACGGTTCAGTTATAGAGATGGCCTTCTATTCAATCTTTTCATTAACTACACATGAACTTAAGAAATTTCCTCATATTCATTGTTTTTGCCGATATAGGCATCCAAGAGACGAGCTGAGCCAGTGAATTTGATCTTCTGAGAAACACTACAATCAGGCTAAGGCTTTCTCTGATTGGTTCACTTCCAAGTTGATTTCAACCACCTTGGCCCCATTGCCTTTGTACTTGTACCACTTTGAGCATAATAAAAAGTAGCCTAAGTTTAGCATCCCCAAGGCAGCAATCATATAGTAGAAGTAATCCAGTCTTCCCTTGTTAAGATCTTCTGGCAACCAATTTCCACTTGCTGCACCCCTTGTGGTTTTGTGAACTATTGTTATTAATAAGCTGCTTAAGTAACTTGAACCTGCAATGCCACAATAGAAAAGAGACCCTGCAATGCTTCTCATGTTCTCTGGGAACTGCTTGTAGTAGAACTCCATGAGGCCTACTGAGGCAAATGCCTCAGTTAATCCTGCAAGTGTGAGCTGAGGGATCAGCCACAGGGCTGACATTGATGAAATGGCACCCTTTCTCGGCTCAATCCCTATTGTTGGTTTGCTTAGAGCTATAATCCTTCTCCGGTCTTCAACCAAGGCAGAAACTACCATTGTTATAATTGAGATTCCTATGCCAATGCCTATTCTTTGAAGCATTGTAATGCCACCTTCTTTTCCTGTAATCTTTCTGAAAAAAGGAACCAGGGCTCGGTCATATATTGGTATGAAGATAGTTAAACTTAGCATCATGAACACAACATATGTTGCAGCTGGGATCTTGAAGTTGCTGTTTCCAAGGCGTCTATCAGATTGAAGAGCTTGGAAGATTGCATAAGTGTTCTGTTGGACTATTGCAACATAGAATACGACAGCTGCTATCCATATAGGAAACACTCTCAACAAGCATTTCACTTCTTCAACTTGCTGCAAGCTGCAAAGTTTCCATGGATCGGCTGGTGATCCATCTGGGTTTATTTGGTCTTGAGGAGTTATGATTGCCGCCTTGTCAAGGAATCTGTAACATCAGTAGCCCTCAGATATCAACGACTATAACAAGTTATTCTTTAAATTCTAAACAGTATTTGCAATTGGACTACCTGAATTGGTCAGTGTAGGAAAGCTTGCTGTTGATGGGATTGGAAGGAATATAATTATAAAGGGAGAGCCACGGTTGCTGAACTGCCTTTAACCGCCTTTTCTTGATTGCTACCACAATAACCTGTGTAACACTAGTCATTGGGCTGCCTGTGGCTTTCACTTTGACGTATATTCTTGAACCCACAAAGAACAGAACGCAAGCAATGAACATCAGAATTGGCGGGATTCCTAAACCGATAGCCCAACTGACATTGGCTTGCACATAAACAATGAGTGTCAGGGAAACCATCTTGGCAAAAGTGAAAGTGAAAAAGTACCAATTGAAGAAGCTATTTACACCCCTCTTCCCAGATTCTGTTTCAGAGTTAAACTGATCTGCTCCGAATGCTAAATTACAAGGCCGGACACCCCCAGCACCGATTACCATTAGTCCAAACCCTGCCAGCAGAAATGCCATTTGACCTGCCGTTGGCCCTTTGCACGTGCTACTCTCTTTTGCACAGTGAGGAGGATGCAACTTGGAGATTGCTGCTGTTAGTTGTATGAAAAGCAGCCCCTTCATGTAAAATTGAGAAACAGAACAAATATTAAGGTCCTGCCATTATCCAGCGTTCTTAAACAGGAATTTCCAGTTTTGGATGCTGATTGTTCTAGTAGCAAACAAATATATCAGAGCTCAATTTTGGAAAACACAAACGATCCATGTTCTATTTCTGTTGTTTATATCTACTCTGAAGGTCAAAATCCTTATATCGTTGCATGTTAGTTTACAAACCAACCACATAAAATCCAGTTCTTAGGCTCAATTTCTGTATGTGGTATACATGAAAAATAGAGAGGTAAAATTGCAGTGCTGAAGCATGATGGTATACCAGAAAAGAGGCACATGTAGAGAATCCCAGAGTCTTGTAGCGTCCAAAGTATGTGTCAGAGAGGTAAGCTCCAATCAAAGTACCAAAGTTGGTGGTACCATGGAAGATGTTGATGATAGTTGCGGCTGTAATGCTCTTCATGTTGAAGACAGAAGTTAGGTATATCAAAAGGTTGGACAAAGTTCCAATGGCTCCCAGCTTCTCAAAAGTTTCATTCCCTGAAAAGGTTCACTCACAATCAACTGAAATATACCAAAAATCCAGCCAAAAAAAGTGGGGGTCAATTTATTCAGGTGTTGGGGATGAAGGAAAAGAAGGGTCGAAGTCAACAAACTTTGTCATCACAGACATACCTATGATGAATGGCATGGCTTTCCATCCTCTGTAGTCAACCTTAGGCATGTCAGTTGAGATCTCATGATCATCACTATTTCCCATGGTATAGTTCTCATTCTTTTGTGCGGTTTCTTTCCAATTCTGCTCCATGGCTTCCTTCTCTATCTTTAGCATTGCTTCACTCCCCCTTTTCAGCCTTCCCTTGCTTCACTCCCCCTTTTCAGCCTTCCCTTGCGTGGGCGTTCCTTTATATAATGTGAAAACAAGAATTCTCAGGGCTGCAACTTTATTGATCCCTCCTAACTTTTTTTTCTCTATCTTCTATTCGTGAAGACTAATGGTGGAGACACCTCTGTTCATCTCGTTTTCAAAAGTTCACGTCTTGTGGCTAGTGGCCTGTTGTTTTCTCCCCTCCTGCTTGTCACCGACACCCCTATTCATTTCATTCTCATAGCATATCTCTTGCCTCCACTGACAAATTGGAGGGACCATTTCCATTTTCCAGTTCCTTTTGGCTCATGGTTATTTAGACGACTGTTGACCAGCAAGTGGTAAATTTTTACTTTTCCAGTCCACAGCCAGACAAGGGTGTTTCCACATAATTGAAGGCATATTCATGCGCCATAGCATATGAAACCCATTACACTTCACAAGTTCATCTACCTTAAATTACAAAATTTCTCTTACTTTAATCAAATTTTATGTTAAAATTTTAATTATATATATATATATATATATATATATATATATATATATATATATATAATATTAAATTAACTTAATTTATATTTTTAGCAAGTAAAAATATATAATATTAAATTAACTTAATTTATATTTTTAGCAAGTAAAATTGAAATCTTTTTTTTTTACTTCCTCTCTATCTCTCTGGGTTCAAACATGATAAGCGTGAGATACATTCTCACGTCAGGCTGCGCCGCATGCCTCTAGTCGTGTTCCAGATGGTCCACACGCACTTACTTTTTAGTTGACTCACTTTTGTCAGGACTTTACAGCTGTCAAAGGTTAACTCAACGTCCCAACTACTTTTGTGCCATCGTGAATCTCTCGGTGGAAATAAGAGAGGCCGAGGCACTCCCGCATCGTAAATCTCTCAGCGTGACAGACCCGTCTCCCGTCGGTGACGAGTGGTATCAGAGTCAACTCCGACAGATTCTTCCCAATTCTTGACGAGAATGTCGATAAATTTGGTGGGAGAGAGTGTGACGGATGAATATATGAGACTCGTCTCTCACATCGAATAAAAATAAAGGAATCTTGAGACATATAAACATAAGTGCTAAACATTCTAAAAAATTACTTTTTAGAGAAAGAGTAATGTCCCGTGACCAGACACTTTCAAAAAGATGTTATTACAAATTTCAAATTAAAATATTTAAATATTAAATTAAATATTGTTGTAATTTTATCACAATATTATTATTTATATATTTATTTTATTCATTTTTTTAATTTTTTCTCTATTTTTTTAAATTACAGATAATAAATAAATAAATAATTTTTAAAATTATTAATTTAAATTATATAAAATTTTTAATAATAAAATAATATTACGTTAAAATTACGTTAGATGATTGGATTTTGAGTATTATTATGCATATTTGAAGTAAATTTATGTGTGTATATATATATATATATATAAAAAGAAAGAAATTAATAGGACAAAAATTGAAGAATCCTAAAAAAGCTTTTCAACCCACCCAAGATCGCCGAAACTGCCACCGAACCCTAATTTTCCAGAGGGAAACGCAGAATAATCGTTGAAAGGAGCATCCATAAAAACTTGGAAGGAATTATCCCCATTTCATATGAAGCAGTCGATTGAAACTGCACAAAAATTTTTAAAAAGGGAAAAAGTGAAAAGAAAGAGGGATTAAATGGACGGAAGTAAAGAGAGACCACAGAGAGTCTCTCCTGACTCTCGAGGATGGCCACAATCGCGTGAATCACATTGGGATTAGTGTTGTCGGAAGAGACCGGTGATTCGATATCCATCGACATTTGCACTTTATCCACCGACTCCCTCTCTTCCTTCTTCGCCGCCTCTTTCTTGCTGCAGTTGCGACTGAGCATCCACCGGCGGCTTGACCTTGCCTCGGCGATTCGCCGTCCTCGTGTTAATCGCGGCGCCGTTTCGGAGAGGTTTCTTATGGTTCTGAGGTGAAAATGAGATTAATTTCTGGGATTTTTGGTGGGTGTTGAAAACAATTTTTTAAGGTTTTGTTTTTCGTTTTTAGTTCTACTTAATCTCAATTTTAATGTTATCAAAATTTTTTTTAACCCTTCGAGTAAGTAGAGTGAATTTGCTTCTGAAAAAAAAAAAAAAAAAAATCCCTTCGAGTAAAAGAAAAGTGAATTTGGACTTTTAAGGTCCATTTGGCTCAAAAGTGTGTATACTCTTTGCTATGTCAGTGTGTCATGTTACAGTCAATGTTGTCTTAGATTTATTACTGAAAAGGGTCTATGATAACCAAATTAATAATTGTTAATCCTGAAGATAACTAGTTTTTTTTCGAGGTCCAGTCCTGACTACCCCACTATTAGTACCAGGCATTTGAGATACTGCTTATGTATGGTAGTTCCAACTCCTCGGGGACTAAAAATTGATGGCACTCGCTTAGTTAATTGCAAGTAATCAAGTTCCCATATTGTCCACTATTCGCAAAAACCGAGAAAATATAATTCCTTTCGCACAAAACAGTAATGGGCACAGCCGACTCAACTAGTCTGAGTACAGACGGGAGAGCCTTACTAGTGGACCAACTCTTGTGACATCCATCCCCCTCCAGGAAACGAAAAATTACAGGCACTAGGCAAGTTGGAAAATTTGATGTTCGCGCTGCCATCCCTGTTTTAGGGGCAGATGGGAAGGGTGCGGCAGGTAAAGGCCTTGCTCTCTATTTAGATCTTAGATATTGCTTTTGTCATGTGCCATATTATGCAATCTTGTGTACTAAAATGTTTTGTTTCAAGCAGGAGGTTTCTGAGACTGCAAATTCTCCATGCCAACTTCAGGGGCACTGCCATTACTACTTCCTTTGTACCTGTACCATTTTGCACACATCATAAAATAGCCCATATTGATGACACCAAGTGCAGCAACCAAGTAATAGAAGTAGTCCAATCTTCCCTTGTTAAGGTCCTCAGGCAACCAGTCTCCTGTTGCAGCACCTTTAGTCTTCTTGTGAACCATGGATATCAAGAAACCACTGAGGTAATTAGACACTGCAACCCCAAGGAACGATAACGATCCACCAATGCTTCTCATGTTCTCAGGAAATTGCTTATAGTAGAATTCGATTTGTGCTATAACTGTGAATGCTTCTGAAATTCCTATCAGTATCAGCTGTGGTACTAACCACAATCCTGACAAAGAAGAAATAGCATGTCTCTTTGAGTCTAGCCCAACTGGATTAGACAAAGCTAAAGCTCTTCTTCTGTCTTCAACTATGGCAGACAAAAGCATGGTGAATATGCCAAGAACCATGCCAACTCCCATCTTCTGGAGGATTGTGATGCCGTCTTCTTTGTTAGTGAACCTTCGAAGCCAAGGAACGATTGTGCGATCGTAGATAGGAATCCAGACAGTGAGGCCAAGCATGGAGAATACGGAGTAAGACGCGGCTGGAATCTTGAAATTAGTATTGCCAAGGTGTCTATCTGATTGAAGGGCCTGAAAGACTACGTAGGTTTGCTGTTGGATTAAAGCAACGAAGTATATAAGAGCTGTAGACCATATGGGTATTAGTCTTATCAAGCATTTCACTTCCTCCACTTGTTGGATGCTGCAAAGTCTCCAGGATGTGGCTGCCGATCCATCTCGGTTGATTTGGTCTTCGGGGGTTATGATTGCAGCCTTGCTTAGAAATCTGACAAACAGTCACTATGGCTACTTAATCAGTCATGACTCTGATTGAAATGAGAAGCTCCATATCATCAAATTTTACTTCATAGCCCTTGTATACTAATTGGCCTCCTTTGCTTGGATTAGATAATACTTTTTTGGCTGATTACCAGTGCCATGATTGTTTCATGTCATGATTGGACAAATGCCCTGTCTGTTATATGAAATCAACCCATGTGCAATGAAGAGATAAAAAATGTAAACTGATTGAACAAGGGCATTTGACGTCGGTTACCTAAATTGATTGGTGTAAGAGAGCTTGGAGTTGATAGATCTAGCTGGGATGTGGTTAAACAATGAAATCCATGGTTGGTCCGGCAACTCTATTTTTCGTTTCTTCACTGCAGCTGCTATAACCCGCATTACATTTGTCAATGCACTGCCATCTGGTTTCACTTTCACATAAATCTTTGAACCCATGAAGAATAGTACGCATGACAAGAACATCATAAGTGCAGGGATCCCTAAACCCAAAGCCCAGCTGACGTCCGACTGCACATACACTATGGCTGTTAAGGAAATCATCATGGCAAAAGTGAAGGTGAAATAGTACCAATTGAAGAAGCTAGCTTTTCCTCTTTTTCCTGACACAGTTTCAGGGTTAAATTGGTCTGCTCCGAAGGCCAAGTTACACGGCCTAATGCCACCAGCCCCAATTACTAGAAATCCTAGCCCACCTAGTAGAAATGCCATCTGCCACGGGGTTGGTTCCGGGCAGTTGTTGGCATCTGCTGCTCCGCATTGTGAAGGATGCAGCTTGGAGATTGCAGCTGTTAGCGTCAGTAGCAGCATCCCCTACAACCAAAAACGGAAATCAACTGAGTGTTAGAACTGAATATTGCAGTAGGCGGCTAGGCATGCTTCCAAAACACTTTTATTTGTACCACAAAAGATGCTATAGAAGCAAATGCCAATGTCTTGTAGCGGCCAAAGTAGGTGTCACAGAGGAATGCTCCTATCAGAGGAGCAAAGTTGGTTGTGCCATTGAAAATGTTGATGAGAGTTGCGGCTGTGATGCTTTTCATGTTGAAGACACTGGTAAGATAGATCAAGAGGTTGGATAAGGTGCCTGTAGTCCCCAGCTTCTCAAAAGCCTCATTTCCTGCAGTTTATTTTTCGAATCAAACTCAACGATTAGCCAAAAAAAAAAAAAAGTGGGAAAAAGTGTTAGAATCAAAAGAACATCAGAATTCTTCACGGCCACCTACCAATGATGCAGGGCATGGCTTTTATTCCTCTGTAGTTCACCTTAGGCTCATCATCAACAGCATTCTCTTCCTTCCCCATCATTTAACAGTAATTTAAACCGTCTCTTGCTCTTACACTAACACCAGTAAGTGTCAAGGAGACGTTATGCAAAGTTACGGGCTTCCTCTCGACGAATTTGTGTTCTCTGGGAATGAATAGTCTGGCTGCTAGAGCCCCGAAGAGAGGGTGTTAAATGACATGCTGAAGAAGCTTTCAAGTGGAAGCATGCAAAGCGTGAGGTAACGGAACTGCATTAGGAGCGTGTATTTTGCCTCTTCAAGTGTGCGTTTTTGTGCTTACATATATTCTGGAAGCCTTTTCTTAGCCCTGCCTATACGTTCATGTGCGTTAAATAAAGGAAGAGAATTGTAAAGAAGCACTTGGAATTCTTTCCAGCAGCTCTCTTCTTATATAAGATATAAAGGATACATCTTTACATGCATGGCAACGAGGTCAAAAACAGTATCTTTACAAATCTCCTTGAAACAAGTTCTTATGTTTGTCTGTATTTTTAACCTAATGCAATTGACCAAACTAATTCCGATTTAACAACAACCGAAAAAAAAAAAAGAGAGTAATTGAACAACACTAATCACAGTAATTCCAACAACAACATTCTCAATTCTTTAACGATATAAGTAGGAGGAGCTCTATGTTTCTGTCAATAGACCAGTCAACTCAAAAGTTCAAACCACAGATACCACCGATTGAAATCATGGCCTCTTGATCATAAAGTCCCTCAAATCATATGAGAAACCAGTATGTTGGGTGAGACTGAAAAGCGAATCGTATATTAAAGTCTTCGACAGTTTTGATTCTGGATTACTTTTCAAGATGGTTCTATCGTGATTAAGAATTTGAGAAGCCATATGCCCAAAACTGAAACTATCCATAGCTTGGGCATGATTTGTACTGAGCTCCATTCTCCCATCTGTTTGTGTGAGTTGGAATTCTTCGTTTGCTTTCGGAATTTTATGATTGCCATCAAGAAAAATCTAGCCGAGAACACTGACCAAGTCACCTAAACGGACAATGATGTTTACGTTTATTAATTGACAAAATCCAAGTGAGAGTTGAACTTCAAATTTGCTTCTTGTAAGAAAGTGATCTGCCATCTTCAGCACCAAGATTGGACCCCCACGAAGATTGCTGGTCTACGCACACTGCATGTGTTCACACCCACAGAGACAGAAACGCACAAAAAAAAATAGCTTTCATTCTGGAACGTAGACCAATGGTCAACAGAGACGACAACAATTTTCTGTAACAAAAGTCTAGCTCCGTAATTGAGCAAGATGATGAAAGTGACCCCAAGACTGAAACCCCATGATTTTCTATCTCATGTCATTTTGTACAGTATTCCCATGGCTGTCAAGCATGTTGTTTAGAGTATGATTATCCGAATTGACCCGTTGAATGCGTTATTACTGATGAAGATTGGCCGCCCACTGACCTCGTGCCTCATGGCAATCACAAGGGCGCAGCCTCCCCTGTTAAAAATTTGTTCTACTTCTCTCTCTTTGTTTAGTCAATAGAAGTTTTGTACCACACGGAATTTTTCCTAATTGCAAAAAATCAAGTGATTTTACTCGAAGTATTCGTCTTATTATACATATATTTAATGACTTTTTTTTTTTTAATCTAAAACTTATTTCACCTGCATTGATTATACAGATGCCAAATACAATGAGTTGGAACTGCACAAGGGTAGTAAGCCCAAAAATTCAGGCCCTGGGCGTATGTAAAAACCGGCTCATAACTCTGCCGTGCCAAGAAACCGGCCGGCCGGGCATGACGACCATCATCATTTCCATCACCTGCCTCAACTTAAGCCGTATTCCTCTCCAAGGTGCACGAATAATTACGCCATATGTAACACAATCTTTGTGCTAGTAGTCGGAGGGAACATATTATTTGATAATGCGATTAATATTAATCTGTTTCTTCCAGAACTAAAACCGGCACAAGCTTGAATTCAACTATATATATATATATATAAATTGGCGTCTTTGGCGTTGATGGGTATGGAGCTGATATGAGTACCCTCAAAAATAGAGAGAAAACCGTGGAGTGTTAGACGGTGAAGCCGACATTGATACTCCAATGCCTGGGTTATCAATTGACAATAGGAGCAGGTGAGACAAGTTGACACATAGACAAAATTAGGGTATGATGGCAGTGAGAAAATTAGGATATCTATAAGGTCGAAAGGGTCGAGCCTATAAGTAACAGTCCCAATTGATGATCTAGTATATTTTTATTTGTATTGACTCTAATTTGACTTTTAGTACTATAGATACACTTAAATTAAAAATAAATTCAAATTTTTTAACTAAATAGTTGTGAAATTTATTGAAATTACACACCCAATAAATTTATTCGAATTTAATAATATTTGTGTGGTAAATTATGTTTATAAAGAAAAATTAAACGAGAATAACAATGAATAATCCTATAAGTATTCGTTATTATTATTATTATTATTATTTTAAATTAAAAAAAATTATATTTACCGAAGGGAAAAGAGTCCTCAACGAGAGAGAGAGACGGCGAGTACGGGGATCCAGTGCCATCCGCGCGCCGTAGCAGCACCCGAGTGCTGGCCAGGTGTTTGCCCAGATGGGGCCCGAGCTGCCTAAACCAGAAGGAATGAGTTTGTCTAGCTTGGTGGTGTCGGACTGAAAAGCCCATTACGGGTTCATTCTGGCCCACGGGTAATAGCCCTAACATAAGTAGCGTCGAGCTGGCCGAGCAACGGGAGCTTAACGTCCGCACGTGCATAACGTGCATTCACAGTTCACTCCAACCAACCAATGATTCTCCCCGACCGGATTAGCTTCAGTTTGAAATCGATATTCAACCGATTCTAAGTGCACGTTTGGAACGTTACAGATTTTGCCTTTTTTATTGGGCAAGTAGGATGGACGGAGACGGTGAGTCAACTTCTGTACCGAATGGGTTGTCGAAGGCCGAGCGCGCGCGCGGCGGACGCTGTTCCGGTTTCTTGCTAGTGAGGATGCTGCGTTTATTAACGGCCATAATTTGACTGTGGATGGTGGATCGAAGGGCTCGACGTAAGCACAATTGTGTGAGGATATAAGAATAATTAAATCTTTTTTAACACGTCTAAGAATAATTAGTGAGTCTTTTAAAAATACTTATTTGCCCGACTTCAAGTTTGCCTTAAATCATGTGCACCGTTGATTTTATTGGCCCATATACCTATAAAATTATTCATTTTATTATATAAATATTACAATTTGACGTAAATTTACATTATTTATTCTCAATTAATTGATCTATTATTTATGAAAAGACATATTAATTATAATTAATTGTTAAAATTTAATTTAATATGTAATAATATTAGCTTTCATCTAACTTTATGTTTAATTTTTAGGTGTGTGCGTGTGTATATATATATATATATACTTTTTTTGGGGGGGGGGGTTAAATCAAAGGCTACAATATAGGATTGCTCATCGAGTCATATTTGGTTTGGTGTCATTAATTTTGAGGCAAACTAAGAAGCCTCATCAAGTCATGGCCCGTGGTATGACTATTAAATACATGCTAACCATTTTAGAATAATTTTTGTCCCCATTAATTGAATCATTTTTTGAAAATGACACCCACAACTTTTGACCAAAACCAGCTGTGCCATCCTCACCCTAACAGCAAGGGTTTTAGAAAATAAATGATATATTTTTTTCCTCAAGCTCTTACCTGTTGCTTAACAAAATATTGTGTAGTCCTCGTTAATCAGCATTGGACTTTCGGCATGGCAGGCCCAAAACCTCTAGGAGCTAGAAAGACTTTATTACTATTATTATTATTATTATTATTATTATTTCAAGTTTCTATGAACTAGATTTCAAATCTTTGCTAGGAAAGCATTGCATTTGTTACCACTCGGCTGCCCTTAATTGGTCATGAACATCTGATGGGTTCCAGTTAATCAAGGTGACTCTGTGCAAAGCTGCTAAATTTATAAAGAAAAAGACAAAAATAAGTACGAATGCTGCCAGCAGAAAATGGGTTCAAATGTTATCTGCCCAAAGCTTCTTGAAAAAGCGATCGTAAGCTTTGGGCCCGTAAAAATCCCACGAGTCTCCTGCAGAAGGGCGCTGCATCAACCAACCAACGCCCTGCGCTGCGACCAATTCATCAAATTCCTTCTACTTTGTGAGTCATCTCATCCGTTTGGGCACCCATAGTCCCGGTGAATCCGTCTCAATATTTCTCAGTTTTCTATCGACACTGCACTTAAAGTTTTCGGATTTTAACTTAATGAAAAATCTCAATATTCTCCACACCTTTCCTACCAAATCCATATTGAGATTGCCTAGCACCGTCGTGCCATGTGCCTAGATTCTGGGGCATGACCTAGACTTTAAATCAATGCACAAAATAAAACATACAGTTTTGACACATAATTTCAAACAAAAATATCCCATCAACTTTTGTCTAGACAAAAACAAGATGACACAAATAAATTGTCGTCAGAGTTGGTACAAATATTTTAGTCAAAGATTCGAAAATTTTCTCTTAGACCACTATCCTCCTAAATAAATTGTGGATCTTAGATTTGTCATTTTTTTGTGACACTCACCTAATTCTGGATTGGCATGCTTTCAAAAGTTGAAAGTATAAATTGACAAAATTACAAACTTTTGACTCAGAATACAAGATTCATAAAATTTTTGACTCTGATTTGTCTTTATCCTACTCAATTCCCTTGTTTCTTTTTATTTTCATTTTCTAAAAAATGTAATACTAATAATAAAATAAAGAATTCAATATGATTTATGTTATATTATTATAATTATTAAATATATATTTATACTCTTATCAATAAATCAAAAATATATATTCAATAATTATTATGTGATATGTAATATATTATTGAACGTTGTCTTCCAGCAATAAGTGAGCCAAATGTGCCTTCAAAAAATTTATTACTCTATGTGTCTGCAATCTTTTTTAATAAAATTATAAATTATCAACATCATTTTTCATTTCAAATAAATAAAAAGAAAAATTGTGTCGTATGTGAACTTTAAAATGAAAACAAAATCATTCGAGGCACTAATGTGCAGATCTTTTGAAATTTGAGTGCGAAAAGGAACCAACACACGAGGAGCCCGAGGGCTAACTTTCCCCCCATTTGTGCTGTGCCTTTTCGCACAAGACAAAATTCGGATGCCGTAAACATCACCATTAGCATTATCTTCTGTAGTGCCCAAGCCATCATTTTGATTTCTTTCTACCTCAGAGGTACTAGTTACGACTTAATGGCAGAATCCAACATGTCCAATGGCAAGAAGTTGGCAGGCAAAGTTGCAATAATCACGGGCGGCGCAAGCGGAATAGGGGAGGCCACTGCCCGTCTTTTTGCCGATCACGGCGCGTTTATGGTGGTTATCGCCGACATCCAGGATGATTTGGGACGACAAGTAGCCGAATCAATCGGTGCAAACAGGTGTAGCTACGTGCACTGTGATGTTACGGAGGAAGAGCAGGTGCAATCTCTAGTGGATTGGACCGTGCAAAATTTTAGTCGGCTAGATATTATGTTTAGCAATGCTGGGGTCGTAGGAAATTCAGATCAAACCCTCCTTGATCTCGACCTTTCAGCATTTGACAGTTTGTTTGCAGTTAACGTGCGAGGAATGGCTATATGCGTCAAGCATGCAGCGCGTGCCATGGTGGAAAGGTGCGTGAGGGGAAGCATAGTGTGTACGGGTAGCGCGGCTGCTAGACATGGTGGTAGAAAGTGGACTGACTATTTTATGTCGAAGCATGCGGTGCTGGGGCTAGTTAAGTCGGCCAGCATGCAGCTGGGGGCGCACGGGATCAGGGTGAACTGCGTTTCTCCGTCCGGGCTGGCGACGCCAATGACACTTCGCGCGCACGGGAAGAGCGCGGAGAAAGTCGAGAGTCTGTACGAGCAATCCACGAGCTTGAAGGGAGTTGTGTTGAGGGCGAGACACGTGGCGGATGCCGTGTTGTTCCTTGCGTCCTGTGACTCTCAGTTGGTCACCGGGCTTGACCTGGCGGTCGACGGTGGCTTCCACGTAGTCTGATTCAGAATAAGGGCCGCCACCCTCGGGCCTCAAAGTTTCTCCCGCGGCGATGCTTTAACATCTCCAAGCTCTCTGTTTTGTCTGTTTTCTAGTTTTCTTGCTTTTTTTTTTAAATTTTTATTTTAATTTTTTTAGACTTGGTTGGGCTCGACTGGCATTTGGGAAAAGTGCAACAATGTCTTTCGCTCTCTCTTGGTGATTTAAACTGCCTCGCATCCTCTGGCACAATGGTTGAGCTCCTTTGCTCCCAAGATTGAATTTAATCGCTACCGAAATTATTCGGCCTCTAACTTCCGAAGGCTTTTGAGAAACCACATATGACGTGATGACATAACAAAAAGGGAAAAAATAATCCAAGCCACACATGGGACATTTTTTTATATCATGCTCAAGATTGAAAATTACTCCACCCAAGATTCCATATCCGTTGGCAAACCTCGAAAATGTATGCTATGGGCGACAGAAATTGTCTTTTCCGTACTGGATTGGGTACTAAAACTAGGTGGAGGCCACCGCCTCAACCCACCTTTGTGCCTTGTCCAATGCCCTTTCGAACTCCCCAAAAGCCCACCATTTCACGGTTCTTAACGGCCGCGCGTCCCTTTTTTTTTTAATTTTTTTTGATATATATATATATAGGCGTTGAGGTATCAAAACCTATTATGAAATCATGGCCGGCTGGTGATAATAGAAAATGACTTAATTGGTCTAAAGATCAACAATGGGAAGAAGTGATTGTAACCACAGAAAACTGACGGACGAAGAGTGAGTGAAAGCAAATAAGGGACTTGTATCATCGAGGAAAGGGGGAATTGGGTTGATCTGAGACACGGGCATGCAGATGACGACTAGAAGTCCTTGCTATAATAAAAACTGCATCTGCATGAGACCCACATCACTGACGCCACCAGCATGTTTGCATTATGGTTTTCCATTGAATTCTCCTATCTTTGCCAGTTTTCTTGGTCAAAACAGGAAGAAAAATTTGGGAAGGTATCTGGGTATAAATTCTAAGATTAAAGAAGGAAGCTTTACAAGGAGTAAAAAACCTAGTGTTGTTGTGGCATCAAGCAATGTGGCTGCGCCTCTCTGGGACGCCTGGAAACCAGAAAAGAGTTCTCCTGCACCATCTCTCAGTGACATCCTGTGGCCTTCTGCAGGTCACAGTGTGTGTGCGTGTGTTTGCTCGAAGATTTTTAGTTTTTTCTTCTTTTTTTTTTTTCTTTTTTCCTTCTTGGTTTGATTGCTCCAGAATTGATTAATGTAAACAGGAGCATTTGCGGCAATGGCCATACTGGGAAAGATGGATCAATTACTAGCTTCTAAAGGGATCTCTATTACAATAGCGCCCTTGGGAGCTGTTTCTGCTGTTCTCTTTGCTACTCCTTCCTCCCCTGCTGCAAGGGTAAACTTTCCGGCCTTTTCCTCTCCTGTTCTCGTTTACTGCTATAACAATTTATGAACGACGCCGTTGTGCAGGCTAGCTTCTCTATTGTCCAATTATCCCCCTGCCTCGTAGTGCAGCTCATTGCAAATCACGGTATAATCTAATCAAATTAAGGATGTAGCTGGATATGGTTACAACATTAGGCTCTGTCCACATAAATTCACGGACCAACTGCCCCCTTTTTTCTTTTTTTTTTTGGCACAATGCAGGTTGCATCTAAATCAAATTAATTAACAATTTATGAGATGGATTTAGTTAACTATGTAATGGTAGCTTGTACCGTTTTTTCAAGAGAAATTGTCCCTTGTTTGTTTAGAGTGTAGTTTCTTGAATTAAAGCCATGAATACAGCTATTGAGATCTTACGTTATGCAAAGTTTCCTTGCCAACGGTATCTCTATAGTCATGCTTGATCTTCACTGCTTTGAGGTGGAAGTAATTTGTTGTGAGATAGAACTGTCCTGCACCTTTGCAGAGGTACAATATGTTCATGGCTCAGATTGGTTGTGCAGCCATTGGTGTTCTGGCATTCTCTATTTTTGGTCCTAGTTGGCTTGCTAGGAGCACTGCTCTTGCTGCATCCATAGCATTCATGATCTGCACACGCGCCACCCATCCGCCAGGTAGTATATATAGACTTCAATTGTCTAGACAATTTGACAATGAGATCAATTTCATTCCTGTATCTGATACTGAAATGCAAGTGATGTGAACCCTTATGAAGCTGCAAGCTTGCCACTTCTATTCATTGATGGAGCGAAGTTTCACCACCTTAACTTTTGGTATGCTTTGTTTCCTGGAGCCACTGGATGCATTATCCTTTCTTTGCTTGTAAGTACTTGGCTTTCCTTTAATCTTCTTTCAAAACTTGAATTGGTGCAATGAAGTAGAAGCAAAATTGATGTTTTAGAATCCTTTGTATAATTGCCGCTGTGGCCACCATTTCTTATTGGCAAGTTCATAAGTGCAAACTTGCCAGAAATTGAGTATGAAACTCTAAAATGCACTTTGGTGGAATTCCCATTGAAGCTAATAAAGGTTGGACAAGCCATCCACATTTCAAGATTGATTTCACGATGGGGGCAACTATCTTGTGGGAGATTCCAAAATTGGAAATGTATTAATATATGATCTCATCTAGTAATCTGGAGGGCAATATTTCTGCATTTTTCATTTTAGTCCTAATTTTGGTTTTCTCCTTTTTTTTTTTTTTTTTATTTCACATTGTTACTGCATTGGTTGCCATTTGTTAAACTCATGCTCAATGACAGATTTCTCACAAAAGTCATTCCTTTTCTTTTCAATGTTGCAGCAGGAGATAGTCTTCTACTTGAAGGGCAATGTCAAATTTTAGTGCACAAGCAAATGCAAACAATTCCAGGTTCGTCTGTGCTTCTGTAAACGACTTGGATTGCACAGCAGCCGGTGATTGATGATGGCTTAACCATAGTAACATTCAAGCAACCTCTTCCAAGTTTAAGTTTTCTCTCGAGGAAAGTTCGCAACAAAGAGTAAAATTTACATGATTTTTGGTGCGTGGAAGCATATGATGATGCAAAGAAGCTCAAGGCATGTGACCACAAGAGAGGGAGTTCGCCTATCCAGAAATCAGGGAGACTAATTCCTACAAAACAAAGAACGAAATTCTCTTTGCACATGTACATTGGATCGTCTTATTGCAAGCAAATTTGGTCTTCATTCAATACAGTGATAATTATATAAATTTCTCTCTGAAAACAGACAACTGGTGTACAACAACGAAACAATTGCTTCGAATTACTTCAGAATTACACCATCTTGTGCTCGTGTAAGGGAGAGAGGAACCGGGAGAAAAAGCAGAGGGCCATTTTATCACTTGTTACTT
Source organism: Bruguiera parviflora (assembly GCA_019804595.1). Classification (NCBI taxonomy): domain Eukaryota; kingdom Viridiplantae; phylum Streptophyta; class Magnoliopsida; order Malpighiales; family Rhizophoraceae; genus Bruguiera; species Bruguiera parviflora. The sequence goes on from CM034045.1 coordinate 2,675,076, forward strand.
GTCTATGTAGAAACATATTTGTCTGCTCATGCCGATAATTTCAAACTTTTCTTACCAAATTGTGTTGAATGTTACCTTATTTAAACCATAGCATCTAAAATATTACTGTTGAAAATGAGATACGCAAATGATGCCGGTTCAATATAAAGAGCGTAAAATGTAGTTTTTCTCACCTTTTTCTGTACTTTGGAAAAAAAAATTTTGTTTTTCACTTCTCGAGCACAATTACGTAATCGCATTTTTACTCCAAATTTTATTTATATCAGTAGAAGAAATATAATTAATATATGTATATATATATATATATATATATTATATTTACCATATGCCTATTTAATTGTGTCTGCTTATTATTTTATTTTATTTTTTACGGGGTCATATTTATAAAGCCCAGGTCATCCATATCCCACCGGAACAGCACGTGTAATGTCGGGCCACAGAACTTTTGATCCGTACACGTGTGCATCGTCGGTAGGAAAGCCAAGTGGACAGATGGCACCTGGTGTCGTCATCATGATATGCCTTCTTTCTCCTCTTCTCTTTTTGATTGGGTCTTATTGATAAAGTCCGGGGCATCAATATCCCATCCGAACAGCACGTGTAATGTGGGACCAGAGAACAGAGCTGTACACGCGCGCATCAACGCGAGAAAAGTCAATCGTGTAGATGGCATTGGTGTCACCATCATGATCGCTTCTTTCCTTGAAATGCGGCCCCACCTAATTGGTGGTGGGCCCCATATTTTTATATTTTCATTTTGACCCTAAACATCCACCAATCACATTTTGCCTAATACAACGATGCCACGTTACGCCGTCGACGTCCGAAGCTGTGGGGCCTCTGACAAGATGGGAAGAATCCAAAATGGATGGCTGTATTTGATAGTGACCGTCTGTGATTGAGGAGATCCTAGCCATACACGTGGAAGGAATCTGTCAGAACTCCTTCCACTGGGGCTTTGACGTCGCAGTAGGTAGTTAGTATGAGAAACCTGTAAAAGCGCCTGGACTCAGCAGAGGACACTTGGCAGTAGATTAATGGCCATAAGTGATTTGGGGTCGGGCACTTAACAAGATAGATCTCGAGTTTTTTTTTTTTTTTTTTTTCAATCTTAAAACGGATTGAAGCGCATACAAAAAAGAGAGATTTAAAAAACAAAATTCAGACTCTAATCCTTTTTTTCTCTTGGTCAAAGAGTTATCAACTAACTGTTCTAGATAGTTAGTTGACCTTGAGATTCTCTACAGGCCAAATGTAATAAATGAGATTTAAAAAATAAATAAAATTTAATTTTTATATGAAAAATATTTTTTTCAATTTAATTTTATGCATTTATTAGTGTTTGAAAATAAAAATTATAAAAAAATATATCATTTTACATAAAAAGCTCGAGATAATTTTTTTTAATGTAAAATTAAGATAAAAATCTTTAAATTTAAGAAGAAATGATAAAAAAATTTTCAAATATTAGATTATTAGGATGATTGAGAGAGAAGGAAAACAAAACTTACTAGGGAAAACTATTTAAGGATGTACTCGTTGGACATATGAAATAGAAAGGGAACTTAATTGTCTCTCCAGAGCTTTAACAGCTCATATGGCCAAAAATACGGAACACATCAACAGCTAAAAGCTTACAGCCTTTCCAGGCGTCCATGGACAAGTTGAACTCAAGATCCTGACAGTGACCAAGCCAACAGTGAGAAGATTCCATATAAGAGCTGCATTTTTATTACTGAGGGCAGCGATCAAAGAACAAACTCTCTGAGACACATCGAAAGCGTGGTGTACATCATGTTCTGAAGTGAATCCTAGGTAACGAGCACATATTATTTAATTTACAATTTCGTACAGAAAAGTTACATGGACGAGCTCCAGAAAGCAGAAACACCAACAAGAACAATGCTACAGAGGGGACAAAATGAGCTCCAACAAACATAACACGGCACCCCATTTTGATCGGGGTAACATTCAATTGGATTTATTACGATTTCTGCAATTGTTCCAACCACAAGCTTTAAACAAAGACAGACAGAAGCCAGAGAGATGTATACACCGATAAGAGTAACTTAGTATGACCAGGACCAAAAGGCATTATCTTCAAAACTTGCGGGTGGGTCCGAGTAATTAACATCTTCCAGCTTTGGAAAGACATAGGAAAGCAGCAGGTTCTTGCTCAAATTATCATCTTCGTCTTGTGATAGATCTGACTGGGCTGGTTCAAAAACATATGAAGAATCACCGGCCTCTATTACTGGAGAGCGAATGCCTTCAGCATAATGTAGGCTTTCAAAGTCAAATATATTGCTTTTTGTTAAGCTAGTATCTTCCTGTTTACAGACCAAGATCAAAAATTTGGATTCTTCACTTTCAGAAGCTGAATCACCAATCTGTTTTTCGGGCAGTTCTTGAGACGTGGTGTCCTTATCAGATGATTCTGAGTTTCCATTCTCCTTCTGCTTCAGAAGCAGCTTATTTGATAGGAAATCAACCTGACAAAAATTGGAACAATTACACCACACTCCAAAGTTAGAACCCAAAATTTAGCATTGAACACTAAACAAATACCTCAGCTTTAAGTTTATCCTTCTCTTCAAGGAGACTGTCATAGTCAGACTTAAGGTTGTCATAGCTAGCTTGCAGTGCATCGTAATCCCTCTCCATTTGTTTTGTCTTCCATCTTGCCCTGCGGTTCTGAAACCATATGGCGATCTGCCGAGGCTGCAGGCCAAGGTCCTTCGAAAGCTGGATTTTCCTTTCAGGTTCCAGCTTGTTCTCAACCTCAAAACTTTTCTCCAGAAATTGGACTTGATTAACAGTAAGCCTCCTCTTTTTTTCGGGCTGATGAAAATCCTCATCAAAATCCTCATCTCCATACCCTTCCTTATCAAATGAGTTGAAAAAAGGCCAGGGCAATCCATTTGCTTGATGAATATCCTCGAAGCTCACCATGGACTTTGAGCCTAAAAAATGATACACACTATCATAAGAGGGCCGTCTTTTGACCTGTCATAAGGACTAATTACGCAAGTTAGCATCCTATTTCTCTGGTTGAATAAATTATATTGGTTACTTCTTATAATAAACATCACAAACAAGTAAACTAGTGAATCCCAAATATATAGTGGTCAGTTGAGCAACAAAGTCTAGCAGACCACCAATCGAATCCATCATTGCGTTACAGAGTAGACATACAGAAAGCCAATCAAGATCCAAAACGAGAGCTTGTATGACCCCTAAAGCAAATGAAAATCTCATCTTATTGAAGAATATAAAGCAAATAACTAAGACTGTATACAGCAGTGATCCACTCAAACTCAGTCGTGCTTGTTAAGTCAAAGTAGCATCAAAAGTGAAATTTCCAATTTTCCCTTTTGAGAGACAAGGAAGAGAGAAAACGGAATGAAGGCAGACGGATAAAAAGCATCAAACTTTCCGATCAAGAAGCATCCTTCGTATAATCAACGGTTTAGCAAACACTAATTTCACATGAAAATTCAGCATCTTCACCAGAAAATAAATTAGTAGCATAAAAGATATAGAAAGCAGAAAGAACTGCGAATATGTATCCAATCCGTAAAATAAGAGAGAGAGAGAGAGAGAGAGAGTACCACGAAACGGCTGAGAAGACCCGGAGGAAAGGAAAAAGGATTGAAGAGGCTGAGAAACACCACAAGAACCTCTTCGATTTTGAAACAAAACAGACAAATTCGAACCAGAAGAACTAACGCCACCCGCCATGCTTTAAGGAAAATAAATCCTGCCTACACAAAGTCAATCAAGCTGCCGTCGCAGCTCTGGTCAATCAATCAGACGGCAGGGACTCCACGATTAAAGACTTAACACTAAATGGTTTTTGGGGTTAGTTTTGACTTGTTTAAGGCTTGTGGCGAAAAAAGCTCGTAATAATGATCTCGGTGATAAACGAAGTGTGCGAGCACTGGCACGAGATCACACCCATCATCAATCAGTAGCAGAGAAAGTCTGTTCTTTCACTGGGAGAGAACAGAGAGACAGAGAGAAGAAGGGAGATGGGATCTGATTGTTCTCCGAGGAGATGTCAGGCGTTGGCCGCTGTGAGAGACTTCAGAGGTGAAGTTGTGAGAGAGAGAGAGAGAGAGAGAGAGAGAGAGAGAGAGAGAGAGAGAAGAAACAGAAGTCTCCGTTTCCGAGAAGTAGAAGTTGCAGGGTTTATAACAAGTCCAGTTTCAGCAGGTGGGCCCATTTGAGAGACAGACAGATAGAGAGAGATCTGTCCATAGTAATCCCCGTACTTACAAACTTGCCCCTTCCTGTGTCTTCCATGACTTCTGGTGAGGTTAGTTTCCAGACACTGTAAAGGGAAAATTAAACTTTGATGACTCGTCGAGAATTTTTAAATTACAATTTTTAATTTTTTTGGGGGATAAATTTAAAGATAATAAATTTAATGAAATAAAAAAATATATATCCAATTCATACTCTGATGTGACATTGGGTCCCACTGGTTTGTCTCTGTGGGTATATCGAGAAAGAATTTCCCACGGATTGGCATCTGGTACTACTGGATAGATTTGTTCATGAATACCCATATGAACATTATTGGATTAACGAAGGAAATGTGCGTCAGCCTTGGATTTTCCATACTTTATTAAATGCAAAGAACAATTTTAGCTCTAACATATTGAATTTACAAATGATGTGATAATTGAATTTTGTACGTTAACCAGTACTTTTTTAAATAAAGTAATGCGAAGAATGTCAATGCTTTTCTTTTTTGTCCTGGCAAGAGTGCAAGTGTTTTCCGGCACAAGTAAGAGCCGATGTTTTGTTTAGTGACAATGCAACGTTTCAAGATCACTGACTTCTGATCAACCCAGACTCTGGAACCATGGCCTGCCGGCCCTAGGGCATTTTATGGTTCAATTGAAGGGCTGTGGGCGCGCCTGAGGCTACTGTCGGAAACTTTCTATGCGGAAGCTGCCACCGGAAGTCCCCAAATTGGTAGAGGGTAGAGGGTATGGTGACTAATAAAAGGTTTGTGATCGATTGGAAATCTTTATGATAGATAAGGAAGTGGACAACCAAGACGTCAATTTAAAAGACTCAACACCTTTTTTGTTTTTTTTTTTACCTTCAACTTGATCGACACATGTTGGGGTGTTAGCTGGACTGTAATCTGGCAATTTAGCTCGTTTTCCACTTCCTTGTATGAACACCCTCTGATGCACTGAGTTCATAGTTAATGAAGTAATTACTGCTACTGTCTGCACTTTTTGCCTGGATTATCCTATTATTGCTTTCTATTTTAGTTCTTTCTATCTTCTCGTCTCTTCTTCTCGTGGAACAAACGGGTTCAACATAATCCTGGCCTCTCTGGCTTGACGAGGCCAATCGCAAAGAATTTTGAGTTTAGGTAATTAAAATAGTTCTACCACGTGCTTCAATCTAAACCAAACTCGTATTCAAGGATTGGCATATAGAGCTTCCACAAAAGCTATCAGGCTAAAAACTTCCACAACGATGCCTAAACCTCAGCCCAAAAGCAAAACAAAAAAAAAAAAAAAAAGAAAAAAAGGAAGGAATTGGAATAACTCTAAGGGTTGGTCAAGTTGTGAGGACTAAAATTTTGAGAAGTTTTCATTTCGAAAACCACTTGGAATTAATCTCGAGGTCACGTCCGCCAGTCAAAGGTTGGAGTCTTCCCCGGGGCAGGTGGGCAAGGCATGCGCTGGAGAGACTGCGAGTAGAAGACTCGGAACCCACATTCATAAAAAATAAAAAAAAAAAGAGTAAAAAGAACTTGTGGACCACGAAAAGCACAATGCATGTGTTAAATAGTGTTGTGTTCGTAGTCTCTGCCTCAACATCTTATCAAGTCAGTGCCTTTGTATCACCACCAACTATTCTATGTACATGGGTTCAGGCTCGTGCGCGCCTCACGTTCAGGTCAACAATGGAGGATCCTTCGACATGTTTTGTCTATTTAGCCTTTCATCTGAACTGACTGGCTTGCCTCTGGACACTCGGGGCTCACATACGCTTATGAGGTACGGTACACCCTATTCTACCGAAAGTGGACGCCACATCGAGACAAGCAAAAGCGAGACATTTAGTGATTGTAACAGCAAATCGGGAGCTCAAATTCTTGTATTAGGGAGATTCAGCACATTATCGTCACACAACACACGCATTGTAGAGGAAAAGACAATTGAATAGATGGACTTTTTTTTTTTTTTTTTTCTCTTCTACACAATATATAACATTTTTTTTTTCTTTTGCTTTGGATTTGACCCGTAACTGAGATTAAGAGGCTAGTTGAAATCCAAAGCAGTTACGGCTCTGGTGAAACCAAACTAGTTGAAATATAACGTGTCGCTATCGCTATTGTAGTAACAAGAATAACACGAGACTAAAAATTGATATATCAAGTTTTGCTTTTAAGTAATTACCGCACGAATCAAGCCTCATCCCCCGCCCCCCTTTTTTTTTTTTTTGAGCCCAATTAAGTTCTTTGTCTAAGAACATACTGAGACGGTGACAATGAGTTTTTTTTTTTTTTATAATAAAAAATAGAAATAAAAAATAATTAATTGGCTCTGATTTTGTCTTGAATTTGAGACTTTTAACTAAAGAAACAACTTACTCTCCAAAAAGCATAAATAAAAATATGGTCCTTAAGCATCCTGGGCCCTGTGATAGTGGCCCATTATCTAAACAAAATGCAAAATCTGTTGCCCTACGGGGGACTAATCACTAACTTTAATGGGGGTAAACTCCCTTATGCTTGGTCCAATGGTCTATTTCTATTGGGCTCCCACTAGACTATGACCTGGACCGATCACTGGGCTGCCACGCTAATTCATTTTATAGTATAAATTCAACGTAATTCTTCTCGACAAGACTGTAAGACATCACGGCTATTTTTCCATTCTGTTTTTTTTTGAGGGGGGGGGGGAAGTAAAAAAAGAAGAAGAAGAAAGGAATCGTTTGGGCCGATGGGCCTTCCTTTAGAGATGCATCCGTAAGACGAAGCTCTCTCCACTTTCTGGTCCTCGCTTCTCGCGTTTCCTCGTCCACGTTTGAACCGAGACGTGCAAATTGAAAATCCGAACACCGAACACAGCCTATGCTTCAACCGTATTATCCTTATTTCGCGTGAAAGGCTGACTCCCTGATTCAGAGTTGTTCCCACCAGCGTGCCACGAAACATCGGATAGCGATTGCATTGTAGGTGGGGGCCTCTTCTTTCATTATTTTCCTTTTCTTTTTTATTTTATTTTATTTTTTACCTTCCCTTCTGCAGAAGATTCTCACACTCAGCAACACAGCTCGAATTGGCAAAATCTTTATTTATTTATTTATTTTTGTTTGAGAATGGGCCCGATTATTTTTATCGTAACGTTTTATTACAGCTCTTCGTCAAACTTTTTAACTAATAAAAGTCGTCGAATAACTCAGAAGGTTTGGACCGAAGTAGTTTTTAGTAATAGTCGACGTTTCGTCCCACACAAGCAGAGAGGGGATGTAGCTCAGATGGTAGAGCGCTCGCTTAGCATGCGAGAGGTACGGGGATCGATACCCCGCATCTCCACGTTTTCCAAATTGCTGATCCGCATTTTTTACTTGATCTAGAATTGCAAAACAAGTCGATCAATTTTTATGCATCAAGTAGCCAGGGATTGAATTTGTATAGCTATGGCTGAATTGGTTCACAGTAGACATATTATGGGGCCGGCTCCCTCCGCCATATTTTCTTTCCTGTATGTAATTCCTTCAATTTTGCCGGAGCTCAAAAGGATGGATTTTTATTGATCCAAATATAGGAAGGGCGTTCCCAGGGGGCACCGGGCTCCTCGAGCAGATGGCCTGCTTTAGGGCCTGAGAGCCAACGAAAATCCGACCTTAGAAATCTTGTTTGTTGCCCTGCAATCCACCTCTCCACTGATGGCTAATAGCAGCTTCTGCCACAATTCTAACTGGATGAATGCACCCATTCTGGCCTGAGTGTTTACCCGAGCTTTTATCAATGCGAACGGAAACAAGGCATGCTGCAGGCCAATTGCAATGTCAGTTGTACCATGTGACGAAAAATTATGCTTCATCTCTACTGCAATGGCGGTCCTGGTGAGAGAGTTGAATTCACGGTACAAGGAAGCCTTCAGGGTGTCGAGTTTGTCATCCCTGCACACACATACACCCACCCACCCGCACACGCACACACACACACAAGAAAGGCTTATAGCATCAAACAGAGAAGTTAACAGGGCTAACCGTCAAATAAACCCAAAACTTCAAGGAAAAGGCATCATGTTTTTCCCTATTTACTGGATTGGTCTTTTTGGCTTGCTCACAGGTTCAAGGAACTGATTATGAAGTTGCTATTGAAGCTTAGAGCAGCACTGAATTCGTCGAATGTCCTCGTTTCTTCATCGTAGGCAAATCCCGCCCCAAGGGAGAAAAGAGCGCTTCCTATTACCCCCGAGAAGCTTAAAGAAGGACGGTATCCATTTCCCTGGAAGGATCCTTGTTGATATGCCTTCACTCCAAACCCTGCAGTAATCCCAAAGTAGTCTCGCAAGAATCTCAGTTCCACCTGTCATCGCAGCCAGTCAGCATAATCATCCTGTGCTATTTGCTATCACTTGGTGCCTAAGGACTCGGTCTAACCAAAATGATACTGATATCAACAACATTGTGACGTAGAACAAGCAGAGAGGATCATCAGAATTCCAAATTCCACTCAGTCTCATTGGTATCAAAGATATTGAGACGAGTAGTTGACAGAATTATATTACCTTGGAAGAATCAGGAATCGTAAATCTGAAAAGAGTTGTCAGTCCTGGCAAAATCTCTGGACCTGTAAGCATTCGGTAAAGATCAATGTGTCATTTATTTATTACATCCAAAAAATAAATTGATGTTCTTGTCATAATTAAGCTGCGTGGGAAGGATGAGATAAATTTACTTTCACAGGAGAGGTCAAAATTCCACTTGAAATACCGGGAATGGAAATGAGTGGGCGGTTGCGGGGCATAATCTTTGTAGAGAAGATCTAAGAAAACGAAGGATAGGGATGGAATTACATATCAAGAAAACCAGAAAAGGCAACAAGATCGGAAGAAATTAATAAAATGAAGAGGCAAAAAAGAGCAGAAGATGGTAAACCTCTGGCTTTCCTGCCAAGATCAAAGTATAGACCAGGACACTTGCCCATTTATTCCCAAGAACAATATTTGAACCAACGTCAAAACTTAATTTTCTATCAAAATGTGGGCTTAGTTGACGGGAAGAACATATACATTGCAATGGATATCACAGACAAAGAGGAAGTTTCCTCATGTACTAATAAAACAAACACAGAACACATTAGTTAAAATGAAATTTCCCAGAACCCTTCAAGCTCAGTTGTTGTCCCCGCCGCACAACAATGGTCTTTTTCTGCAGGGGTTTAGCTAAAATCATTAACCGATATGTCATCACTAACATTTGAGAAAATGGTACTTTTTCCTGAAAGCAACACCACTGATCTTGGCGGGCAGCAGCAAGAAATTGATGATGAATGTTCATATTGTCGTTACACGTTCAAGAATCGTTAAGTCAAAAGCATATTCAAAGCATCTCTTCTCGAAAATGTGGTTCCTTCCTCTTTTTAATGCTAATTAACACGGACCTTTCGACAAAATTTGAGGAAGAGGGGAAAAGCAAAATTGTGTGAGACCAAAGGGTTTTGTCTCTTTCAAGGTAGCTTTCTCATCAATTTTCCTCCTCGTAATTTTATCTTGTTTGATTCGATAGCCCAATATCTCTAGATAACGCATTCAAACCTAATATTTCGCTATTCTAATCATCTCTTTTCCAATCAAGGTGACATTAGTGGCACACCAACATTACAGATGTGTGCACGTAGATACCTGCAAGCCCGCCCGTATTAATGAGTGACGTGAGAATATTTAAATTAAGCGTAGACATGTACAATGTAACTCAAGATACATAAACAATCTAGTCATCATGCGCGACATTATGTATCCTGGTAAACATTAAACATGCACATACTGTGAATCTTGCTCCTTAATGGAAAAGCTAATCCCAAGTAGTGGAGAAGTGCAATTCCATCACTTACCAGCTCACGAAAGGCATTTAAGTACTGACCTAAGCCGGTGCATACAACCCGGGCACACAACAATTGTTCTTTTTCTTTTTTCCTTTCTTTCTTTTTTTTTTCTTTTTTCACACATTTTGCTATCCAAACAAGGATTGTCAATGAAATCTAGGCCGGCGTGCGTATATGGTGGGGTGATGATCGATTGCAATGTTTGGAATAAGGCTTGGTCCGTAATCAATGCAATTCTTGTTTCGAGTAGTAGTGCATTGGTTCCGGACCAGGCTTCATTCCTCACATAAGTCATCAAACTGGGGGCCAAAGCATTTACGGTCAATGTCCTTTATTTGTTTATTTTGGCATTTTTTGCAACCTATTCCAATGCAATTTGATTCTTAATCTTGAGATAATTGAATTTTATTCGCAATTCTTTTTCTTACATACATTTTTTAAAGTTAGGGCGTTAACGCTCCTGTAATGTAGAGTTTAGGAAAAGATTATATGTAAATAACTTTATTTTTACTTTTACAAAAAGACTTGCTATTAGTAACATTTCCGTACATTTTTTGTTAATCTAGCTTGATGCTAAAATAGGTACAATATGCAATTATAATTACCTTATACAGATATCGGCATGCAAACTGATTTCTTAATTTGATGCCGCCGAAGATCTCATTTCTTGATCACTTCCAGCAGCAGGATAATTATATGGCTCAAGAATTTGGTTGTGTGGCAGTCTTCTCAACTTCCTGGAGGAGTTGGAGAATTTCCTCTTTCTTTTTATTCAGTGCTTGCATCTTGGCATCAATCTTTTCGAGCTTGGCCCTCAGCTTTGTTGGGTCATTCTTGTCTTCAGGGTTCTTTTTCTTTTTCTCTTTTCCAGCCCCATCTTCTTTATCCTTCTTACCTTCACATTCCTTGTCATTCTTCTTCTTCTTCTTCTTCTTCTTGTCTTTCCCCTGATCTTCTCCGTTCTCTTCCTTCTTATCGACTTTGTGGGTTTCCTTGTCTTTCTTCTCAATCTCATTTTTCTCTCTGTCTGCTGTCTCTCCCATACTTAATCTTTTAATTGCAGCACAGATATTCGGATTTTATTGACTTGATTCTGACTTCTTTTCTATCCGTCAAATGTTTTAACATTTATACCATAATCTTGTCCTATATTTGGTCTTAAGATTGTATTGTTTTCCATTCAATCTAAGGATGGGTTGCTTTTGTTTGGTGCGAGAATTATGAGTATAGCCACGAGATTTTAAGGTTGGTTGTCAAAACCCCGACGTCGACCTGGTCTTTTGTTGCGTGTGGTTTTGAAGTCGCAGCATCAGCTTTTCATGCTTAGCCTCGCCGTGTGCTGGTATGAAATCCTAATTGCCTACCCTTTTTTAGTCAATTGCTAATACAAATACGTGTGCATGCATGGGGCGCTTTTATGTGGAATAGCTGGTAGCTTTACCATGTAAATTTAGAATTTCCCAACTACAATATTTTCCTTCCTTTTCTCGAATGAAAGTTTTCTTTTCTTTAGTGGAATCAAAGGCAGGAATTTCTCCATCTCTTCTCACACGATATGCCCGTACGACAGTATTCCAAAAACACAGCAGGATAAATTAAGGTAGCGATCCCTGTCGAGCACTGAATTCGATGCGAACAACCACGTGGCACAATCCCATTTCTCCCCCAATATTTCCATTCCCCATTACCCCATTTCAGATAAAATAACGAGACTTGGTATTTTCGGGTAGGACCGAAGCTGACAACTTACCTGAGACGTATAATCCCCGAAGCCTAAAGTGGTGGATTTTCTTCCAAGACAACCGAATCGAGAGTGTACAAGGTCAACGGGGAGATTGAACTGCTGGAAATTTATGGGTCTCACTGGTCCCAACAGGAACTCTCGGGTTGGATCTCCTTGGCAACCGGTTCGGGTTAACTAATAGTGAACACGAGCAGGCACCCCTTTTCAAACCTTATACAGGGTGTAACTGTGAACCCCTCGGCTTGCTGTCAGAGAAAGATACAGCGAAAGAGCTAACAACAACAGAAATTGCCATAAAAAGAGAAACCCTGTTGGATAGAGTACCTTAGGCTGCAGTATAGAGGAACAGATTTCCTGTAGGAGCCTGGACGGATGCACCGCTTTTACGCGGTCCGAAGTCCATTAAACGGGCGAGCCAGTGGCTTTATATGCGGCAGCACATGCCATGAGAGAGAGAGAGGGAGGAACAAGAAAAAGGCTCAGATTTTGATTGCCTAATCAAAATTTACCCAAGGTCGTTGCAACATAACAAAATCAAAATTAACATTGCCGATCATAGTCATAACCGAAAGCTCTGGAAAGTAAATGTTTTTTATTTGGCGTTTGGCAAAACGTGTACAGAACCATCCTTCCTTTCTCAAACTGAATAATTTTCCCATCTCTCCTAATGATTATTCCTCATCCAAATCAAATCCACCAATCCGCTGTCTCCTCCTATCAAAGACCGCTTTGAAAGACTCCCGCTCTGCTCGGAGTCGCTCTTGAAATATGCTCTGCCCGCTTAACTTGCCAATATTGCGGGCTAGTCTTTTGCTTTCTTCTTCAGGTAATGGATTAGACTTCTGCAAGTGTAGGAGGCACATACAGCAAATTAAGGGTGGCTTATAGTGCACCGGCTAAAGCGTTGTTCTCAGTTTTTGCCTATTAATGTCCTTGCTTGTGTGTGCACATAAGGTGTCGCTTGTGTATTATTTCATCTACATCTAGGATGAATCAAATGAGATGGTTAAAAAGAAGAACTTTTGAATAGCTGGTCGATAAGAAAAATGGCAATTTATAAAAAGGAGGAAGAAAAAACAACGTGGAGCACAACAGCGCAATTTTCAACAGACAAGAAGGAACGTGTGCCAAAATATTTAACAATGTATATATTCTAACAATGAAAAAGCAACCAAGATGGATCGCTTACCAAGTTGTATCCAGCACCTGGTCCAATGACTAAGGACAATATATTTGCTTTCTTTGATGCACCTATAGAAAACCCAGTATTGGCACCCTTCGAGAAGTATTCACAAGAGAACAACTATAAGAAACTTGGTATGGTCAAAGCATAGAGCAGGTGAAGGATTCACATAAGCCTTCAACTTGAACGCATCATGTAAAAGATTACCTGGTCACTCCAATGCACAGATTTTTGTCGTTTTTTATATGCTTGAATCAATCCCGAAAGAGCATGTAAGTTACCCTTCACATTTTCAGATCCTTTCACTTTATCTTCATTTAAATCATCTGACCATTTACTTTTACCCAACTCTATCACTTCACCTCCAGGATGATCCTCTTCAGCATCCCATCTTTTTTCCCCATCTTCTAAAGGAATTAGAAGTTAAAAATAATAAATTAGAAATAATGAAAATATTCTTAATGTATAAAAATTAACAGAATCTTGGAAAAGATGGGTTTTATAAATTGACTTGTCAACAGATTTGAATGAGAAGTCATATTGCACAAAGCACTGATAAAGGATAGCAGCCATATCCCTGGCAGAACATCCACCACCTTAAAGTTCAATTCAGGGACACTCTGGATTACTATTATGACTTCACACAGGCTACGATTTTGGATTACATGAAAAATCCATTATGCTTGAGACCTGCTGACTAAATTATGCAGAAGATACCTCCTCTTGGGAGGGTTTGGAATCTTCCCTCAAGTTAATGTCATGAGCTGACAAGGGCAGAAATTTGCCCAACTACTATGGTGAGAAGCTTAGGTAAAATAGCACAGGTTTTGTGTTTGTGCTTTTCTGTTCTGCAATCCATCAGAAATAATAAACAGACAGATGAGTCATTTCTGTGTTCATTCACATAGGCAAACCAAATCAACTCAGCTCAACACCAACTGCAATTGCCATATATAAGCATGAAACCAGATGACCAAAATATACCATAGGCTCGATTCTGTAAGCAAATGTATTATGTACCATGAGCTGCATCATCTTCCACGGAATGGTCATTGGTGTCTTCTGGCTTGCTTTCCTGCAATCTAGATGGGTCATTATCAAAGCTCTCATCTCCAGTGTCCATATCAACCTGGCAGTTTGACAAAACAAAAGAGGTCAAATCCAATGAAACACCATATCCAGAGTTCCTAACACCATAATTATTGAATAAGTTAAAAGCTCATAACATAACAAATATAGAATTAACAAATAGAGTCTATTTGATGCAATTCAGCTCAAGCTCAGAATACATAGTGACGATGATAACTAAATGAAATCTTCAGAGAAGAAAATTATAAGTCAACCATTTAGCAATTCTCATTTGCCATCCATTCTTACAAAGAGGTAGCACCCCACAGGTGTAATCAGCAATAAACATTATGGGAAGAGAACGTTTACTGTAAAAACCAAGTTGTGTCCAAATCTCCATGGTAACATTGAAAAACAGAAGAGAGGAAATTAACAGTGAATTATAAAGAACTTGAAATTTTATTTTTACATAGAGCTTTTTTTATACGACTCCTAATGTTCAAAAACTATCATCAAATTTAGTTACTAGATGACAAACCACATAAACAAGAGCAATGTGTCATTACTGCATATATCTCTACCTAATAAATATCAATCACAGAAGCCCATGACACTATCATGTTAGAGATGGCATTTGTTAAGAAGCCAGACTAAGAACTTTATGCTATTTCTGCTCCTACAAAGAGAAAAGGCATAATAAAAAATAAAATTACCTCTTGAATTGCACTTTTCTTCAGGTCATCCCCATGAAATAATGACTGCCATGCATCCAAAACAAATAGTGTTAATACCCATTTATGGAAATCATCATCAATTGGAAAAGGTTTCTAATTGAATCTTATGGCATGTAGAAGCACCACATAAAAGGTCAATGGTCCTTGATTAAGAATCACAGGGATTTTGTTCAATTTTACTGAAGTCGAGCTAAGCTTATACCATGCAAATCTCTTCCTGATGGATTATTTTGAGCCGAACTATGTATGAATTAAACTAAAAAAATTTTGATGTTAGGCATGACAAACCTTGATGTCCAGCCGCAGATATAATGGTGGTACATCTTCCCATTGAGCAGCCATCTTCTCTATTTCATCTAAGGTAAAACCATGTACGTTCCTAGCTGCACATCCCTGAAATTCCACAGATTTATCAATGTTGTGCTCTGGCTATGGCATGGATCTTCTGCCAAATATAAGCTAAATATCTTTTGAATCTAGGCATTAGTTAAAGCAATCTTGTAAAAAATGCCCTTTTTTTTCTCCCATAGGTGAGCTATACTGCCTTGGTGCTTTTTATTGAAGCTTATTTACATGTCAACACCAGTGTAAACAAAGCAATTTCCTCATCTCATGCATTAGTTGCACCTTTGGTGTCACTAAGAGTATGATATCAAAACCACCTGTCTGGATGACAAATAACACATATTCCAGAAGTTTATGAGAAATCTTATTCTCATCGATAGAACAAAATTATATTATACACTTACCACAGGGTCTCTATACGTAGCTTCTGATATGTAAACTTCATAGCCCGATCTCTGCAAAAGGTGATAAGAACCAGTGAACATTGAACAAAGCAAGTAATAGATAGCTATCCAACAAGGTGGCATTCATCATCAACAACAGCACATAAGTGACATTCAACAAAAGAGGAAAATAGTTCTTTAAATGGACAAAAGCCAAAAAATTCTTCATGGTCATCTCACATATCATGCCTTTAGATTTCCCTTTCCATTCCCTGAAAAACTCGAGCATGACACAGGTTTTCAGAACCCAATGCCTATTCTAGTCAAATGAAACCAAAATTATTCTTGGGTGTTCAAAACAAGTTAGGAAATTTGGGTCAAAGCGAAATGAATGAAAGCTTTAGCAATGTATCAAGAACTGAATAAATTTCTTTCTGTTACATGCTGATCAATTTCAGAATATTCAGTGGCAAGACCTCCCAAACAACCTGAGACTTGGACATAACATATAAAACTGATAATGATAATTGGCTCTTAATTGCTCGCATTCACCAACTATCATCAATTTGGATGACTGACTCATCAAAGCTTCTATTTAAAAAGAGATATTATCAATTAAAAGACTGGTCATCTCTGAAGCAGTTGTTACACATATACTAGACTAAAACTTCACCAATCAAAATTAGGCAAGCATATGTAAAACTATACATTCAAAAACCAACTTACAAGCAAGTTAATCACAATCCAATTGAATTATAGAAGAAGAATTACATGCAAAGTTTTAAAATAGCTGTTGGCCAAAGATTAGGCAACCTACGAAGGTGGTGAATGAAATGTTGGGGGCTAACCATAGCTAATTAGGAACTAGGCAATGCCCGCAAAACATCAAGCTTATGAGATGACATAAAGGTAAATGCACAGTCCAACCTCATAATAAGATGTACATGACATGATATTAGTGTCAATCTAACTAGCCCATTGCTATTAATGATTTTACAATATATTAACAGCTCATCCAAAAGCAAAAAGAGGATAATTGAGGGATAACTAAAAAGAGGGAGAAATAAAATGCTTTCACATGATGTTTATGGAAAACAAGGAAGAAAAAATTCAGTCATTGCCAATTGTAAAATCTTAGAGCTCACAAGGTGATTGGTAATTACTGATAGCAGCCATTAAACTCTGCTAGTACAACAAATGCCAACATCTCTAAGCAGCCTATTGGAATAGGACAGTTCGTGTATGAATGTATAACTCAAAGACACTGACCATTTTGTTGCAAGTAATAAACATATACTATAATATCCAACCCAAGAACTTCTGACATCTGTTAGTTTTGGATATAAGCTTACAAAAGAAAATGAACTAACAGAAGGTAGATGGGGACAACTTTTTTGATCCATCTGATGAATTTACTTGCATTATGTTTTAGCTTGGTATTCACATTCTTAATAGAGTGGTCTACTAAATTATAGTTTCATGGTGACATAACTATGAATCCAAGGAAGTGGAATATAGCAGATATTGTGCTATTGGAAATTGTAGCAAAAGAAGATAAAATGAACTGTACGTTAAGAGGTTGAACCTTGACCTCTGAAGTCAACTTGGAGGGAGAGCACCTCCCAAAATATTAGGAAGAAAGTAAAGGCAACAAAAAGTAAGGGGGAAAAGACTGAAATCATTTTCACACAATTTGCAGCCAACTACAAAGACCCCACATGAGCTACAATGGCCTGAAGCCCTTAACATAATCCCAGGGAATTGGAAAAAGGAACATATATACTCGTAGATGTTCTGAATAAGAGAGAAATGTGGTATACCTTTGCAATTGCCCAAAACTGAGCAAAATCAGCTACCCGCAGATTGCGGTCATCCACTAAGACGAGGCAACATACCAGCACAAAAGGGTCAATTGCCGAACAATAACTGCATCTGTAGTTAGTTAATATGAAAGCAGTGCACGAGCACTGCATCACCACTATATCTATAATCAGAGTAGATTTTAAGCTGTTCAATGACTTGGCAAGCCATGGTAACTTCTTATCAATTTAAGCCAGTGGTTTACACTTTTACTTTGAAGAGATTCAAAATTTAAAACAAAACTGAAAAAAATGTGTCACAGACTGATTACTGTACATGCATGGAAAATAAATAAAGATATCTTGATATTTTTATTATACCAGTAATTTATGATTGCAATTTAAAGTGAGTTGGTAACTGACACAGTGCTTCAACCAGCTAGAGTGTAACAAATCAAGCATAAGCCAAACAATGTTGTGAAAACATGAAAAACCTATGTCACAGAGCAAGGCACAAAAGTGCAACCATAAATTGCAACTAACTCCATTTTCAAAGGACTGAGCATCTCATGAATGCAACACCCTTATAACAGCTATAATATAAAAAAGAGAATGAGTTAAGTTTAAAACAAATATATCATAAATTAAATTCCAATTCCAAAACTTACTCATACCAATTATAAATGTGAAAATTCCCTCCTCCAATGTCTTTTTGAAAGCTTTCAACATGCTATCTCGATAAGCCTAACATAAAGATTCAA
Organism: Bruguiera parviflora; assembly: GCA_019804595.1. Classification (NCBI taxonomy): domain Eukaryota; kingdom Viridiplantae; phylum Streptophyta; class Magnoliopsida; order Malpighiales; family Rhizophoraceae; genus Bruguiera; species Bruguiera parviflora. The sequence goes on from CM034045.1 coordinate 2,693,186, forward strand.
CAAAAATTAATTTGAGAAAATAACAGAAAGAATGGAGAGCACATACAAAACTGTGCAGAAGTATCCTTCCAGCACACGTATCGAAGAGTATAACTATTGCAAGAAGCCTAAATTCAACAGTAGTACAGGAGAAATTATGGGAACCTGAATTTTGTAATAAATATGAGGAAAACTTGGGAATCAATGGGGGAAACAAAAGTAAAACGGTTGGAAAGAAAATAGCAATGTTAATAGAAAATGAGTTTTTGGACAAAAGATAAGGAATTAGCTCTATAACGTACATTGGAGTGCATGCTAGATAATTGGCAACACTCTCAGAGCATACAAAAATACAATTGAGACCAGATACTTTATGCTGTAACCTTTCCTGGGAAATTTCTTGTGTGTTAAATACACACATGTAATGCCAAAATCAGATGGATGCCACAAAAGCATGCAAACTAAGAACTGATGGCCACTGCCCATGTTATTGTCAGTGTTACCTCCTCCATTTCAGGTTCATAACAATACTCCATGACCTTCTTCAACGTTGGTTTCTTGCCTCTTACTGAGCCCAATGATTTTGATACATCACCCTCCCCAACCTTTCGATGTATAAGACAACACTTGTTAGCATTTTAATTACTATGCAATCCAAAATAAGAAAGTTCAATGTTCATATGCATCAGAACAAGGAGTATGAATGAAATTTAGCAATTTTATGTGCTTCTCGGTTGAAAACAAAAACCAATAACAAACCTTTTCAACTTCAGTCATGAAATAGTCATCCATAGAATGAATTCTTGGGGCCTTTCCACCATTTTCAACCTCAAGGTCACGCATTATCTTCGCCAAGTAGCTCTTACCACTACCTACAAACATACCAAGTAAAGTATGGCTAAGCAAAAGGCACCCCTTATTCTTCTTCAGCCACATTTCATGAAGCACATCATTTTCCCCAACCTATTGGCAGCTAAAAAGAGGAATTCAGTACTAAGGGCTAAAAGCTACCTATTGAAGCAATCTCACCAATTTAGGACCAAACCTGATGCATAATCCATAACGTACAGCAGATTTGCTTCCCATTAAATTTTGCTTTACTTCAAGGAGAAAAATGAATGCATCTTTGCCCCAAACTCTAGCCCGGGAAATTGCAAAGATACAAAAGGATCAAACAAGCTACCTGGAAGCCCTCGAAGGATGATAACAATATGTTCAGGGCGGCTGGCTCGATGAGGTTGCTTGAACAAGCAGGAAGCATCAACAACCGCAAGCTTATCCGGAGATAATTGTTTTGGCAAAAAAGGTTGGTCCTCTCCCAGGTACTGCCTCAATGAAATTTTCTGTTCCTTGAACAAGAAGGTCAAGAGATTTAAGTTTTAACAAAAAGCCAGGCCCCTCTAAAACAAGCAAATACAGACACAAACCAACCAATACCTCAGAAAGAAGGCTCGTTGACACATGTGACAGAGACTTATTATGCAAGTAAGGATTGTTTTCCAAGGAGCTAATGGGAACAGGAAACAAAGAAAAGGATGTTTTTGGTGGCGAGGAGTAAGAAGCTTTGAGCTCTGGCCGAGGGTGTTCCAATGGAGGAGGAGGAGGAGGTGGCGGCGAAACTGGCAGAGGAGGCGGTGGAGGAGGAAGATGACCCATAAACACTCTCTCTTCATTCGAATTCAATGCACCATACTGTCCCACTCGAGGCATATTGGGTCCCCGATTAGTTTCTGTTACCTGCCTCGGATCCACCAAAGTTTCCGGTGCAAGATAATCAGGCCGCGGCCTCATATATTGCGACATTCCGTATGGCTGTGGAGGCCGATAATACTGACTTTGTTGCGAATTCGGATATTTGACACTCTGCGAGTACGATTCATCGAGTGCTGTCGGTTGATTTGAACCGTTCGGCTGAAAAGGACAGTACATATCACTCCCGTCACTCCGCGGACCATTCATCTCTGCATTACCCAAACCGCCAGTGCCGCCGTGATCGCGAATCAGCCTCAATCTTCGCTCGTCATCGGACGATACCCTCCCAGGATACACACCGGATGCCATCTCTTCAACCCTAGGCCTCTTGTAGCTCCGATCAACATAACCATTAATACTTGCGTTATAGCCGTTACCATAATCCCTGTAATCTGGACTAGGGTTCGGATGCCATCCGTCGGCAAGATAAGGGTCGGGCCGGGAATATTCAGGCGGCGGAGGGAATCTAGGGTTTTGATTGAAAGGAGGAAAGGGGTGTTGGTGGTCAGGAAAAGGAGGAGGAGGAGGAGGAGGGCAGAATGGGAAGTGAGACATTGAGCACATAGGGCAGACGTTACCATAAGCTGGCATTGGCCGCCATTGATGTTCCATGATCCAACTTCTGAGTTGGAGTTAGCCCCCTCTCTCAATTTTCTTCAATCTTTTGATTCTTGTTTTTCAACGACGAAGCCTGCCGTATCGAGCGGCCGATTGAATATCTATATTTCTATTTTAATTTATTATTAATCATATATGTAAACTTGAAAAGAAAGAAAAAAAAAAAAAAAAAAAACAACAACAACAACAACAAAAGAGGAGACTGAAAAGACAAGAAAGCCCCTAGGAGAGGTCAATAGTCAAAACCCTTTCCAATGACAGGGAAGGCTGTGATTTTCGGCTAAATTTTCTTGGGAGCCAAACAGTCATTACCGATCCAAGAAAATAATAATTATTATTGTTAGAACTTAAATCAAATGCCCTTCTCTGCGGCGGGTTCGAACTCGGTGTAGTGTGATATTCTTCTGTTGAGTGCCGTTTAGATGGAATCGAAGCCGCAACAAGAGGAGAGTGAAAGCTGGATTCCAGCGAAAGGAAAGCAAGAGACTTTAGGAAGAGGAAGAGGAGGAGGAGGATCAAGCAAAGAAAAAGGAGAAGAAGAAAAGAAAGGGAAAGGAAAATTGACGATAGAAGGGTGCCCAGTAGAAGGATTGTCGATCGGAGGGCACGAGACTTGCGTTATTTTCCCAACTCTCAATTTGGCTTTTGATATTGGCCGGTGCCCACAACGTGCTATCCCTCAGGACTTCCTCTTCATCTCCCACGCTCACATGGATCACATTGTCCGTTCCGTCGCTCCTTCTATTCTCATTTGTCATCTCTCTCTCTCTCTCTTATTTTGCTCTGTTTTGTTTTGTATTGCATTGTTCAGGGTAACTGGAAAACTCACTCAAGAGATGGGAGGATTTTGTTTTGTTTGGTTTTTTTATTTGCAATTTCTTAGGATGTTTTGTATAAGATTGTTGTGGTGAGATGGTTGTTGTTTGGTTGCTGAAGATTTGGGCAAATGTGGGATTGATCAGAGTAATTTAGTGTTGAGTTTGAAGTGGGGTGATTTTGGTGTCTGCCACTGAGTTGCAGGATCTTGTTGTGTGTTGTGTAGATCATTGCTAGTGTTGATGTACCATTTAATGACACGATTCGATTCTGTCAGGGAGGACTGCCCATGTATGTTGCAACGCGTGGCCTGTACCGAATGAAGCCTCCAACAATTGTTGTACCAACTTCCATCAAAGAAACTGTGGAAGAACTTTTTATGGTGCATAGGAAATTGGATGGGTCAGAGCTGAAGCATAATCTGATTGGTCTCAGTGTGGGTAATGTCTTTTGTCCTTACTTCCTGCATACTTATTTCAGCCTCCAATGATTTACAATCTCATACAACTTTCAACCTGTAACTTTCAGGCGAGGAGTTTTACTTGCGGAAGGACCTTAAAGTAAAAGCATTCCGGACGTACCATGAAGTGCCAAGCCAGGTAAGCCTGATTGGTTTTGAAGCAACCTTCTTTCATTAGCACGAGAGATTTGTAAAGTTGCTGATTGGCATGCAATTTGGTATATCTAGGGTTATGTGGTCTACTCTGTGAGACAGAAACTAAAACAGGAGTACCTTGGCCTTTCTGCAAACGATATCAAGAGCTTGAAGTCATCAGGTGTGGAGGTCTGTTTTTACAGGCACCAATATAAATAGTTTTTATGTGTGGTTTGAGTTTGTTTTCTTTCTTTCTTTTGACTTCAAATGGTTGATTAGTGATCTTTTCAAACTTGCATTAGTTACAATGACATGTTATTCATTTTTAATGTCTCTCCATTTGGAATTGGAGGAGCATAGGCACTGGAGTAGACCGTGGGTTCTCACAATCATGTGACTGAATCAAATTACACATGATTTCCTTCATTTATACATGTTTCTCAATTACAATTATGGCAACTGTACGCAATTTTAATTGTCCTAGTTGTCACTCGTTAACAAATAACAGAGTAGTTTCTGGACTAACAAAATTCTTATCAGAGTTAGCAAACTTTCTTAATTTTAAAACATTGCTTTGAAAAACTTTTATCCAATTTAAGTGCCATGTGTTCTATAATGAGAAACTATTTGTACTTGATTCAAGGAAGGAGGGAGGGAGAGAGAGAGAGAGAGAGAGAGAGAGAGAGATTTGTCTTTTCTTCTGGAAATTTACATCCTATATTTGTTGTTTTATGTGCCTCAACCATATTGCTTGCACATCATGAGGTTGGATTTATTCTTGGCAGATTACCCATACGGTGACTATGCCTGAGGTTGCCTTTACAGGTGACACAATGTCTGACTTCATAACTGATGAAAGCAATATAGATGCTTTGAGGGCCAGGATTCTTGTTATGGAGGTGCATCTCTTTCCTCACTTCTTTTTTCATGTATTTGTCTCAAAATATATTGACTGATTGACTATTTATGCCTATTGTACTAGCCGTTTGCTTGGTTCCTTCCATTTATTTGTTCTGATTCCCACAAACAATGTTTTTCTTTTTAGTTGCTGAACATCCTGAACTGGATTCACTGCCATGTAAATTCATTAAAAAAATATATAACCAACTGTACCATTGGCAATCACAAGAATAGATGCTTTTTTCCCCCTTTTGGGTATAAATAGATGTCTTATTTGTGCTTTGTGAGCTATTTGCATTTCAAGTCTGGTCTGGTATGCCATTTCTTCTGGAAGGTGTATGTTCAACTTCTTCCAGAAGGTGCCATCTACATTCAACCAGTATGGTTGCATAAATGGCTTACTGATAGTCTGTTTCATGCAGAGTACCTTTGTTGAAGACACAGTAACAGTGGAGCATGCACGAGATTATGGGCATACTCATCTATCAGAGGTATAGTTTCCTATGCCTTTACGTGACCCTTCAGTTCATATATTCTGTGGTTATTTGATTGTTCTACACTTGGATGTATCAGATAGTTAAATGTGCAGAAAAATTTGAGAACAAGGCAATCCTTTTGATTCATTTCTCTGCCCGTTACACAGCAGAGGTACATTCTCATGGCTCATAAGTTTCTATATCAATTGCCACATTCTGGATTAATGAATTGTTTCATTTAGAAAAAGAAAAAGGGGCTAAGAACCTATAATTTAGGAAGTGTTGTTTATGTAGTCTAGCCGATGACTCATTCAACTATGTGTTTATTTTTCATGGCTCTTCTTCTCAAGATTTGAATCCATAACCCATGCATCTCAGTATCAACTTGTGGTCAGAGGATGTCATTTTGTTCATAGGAGTACCTGGTTTCCATTATCACAGTTTTTTCAATGGATCTTCTACATTTGAGCAAGGCCTTGTTACTGGGCGATCGAATTTATGGAGTCCTGAGCCCTGTACTGATTTATACCATGTGAATAAGAGTGTAAATTGTTATTATTATTATTTAAAGATTCATTCGGTAGTGCTAACTAGTTTATCTTGTCTTGCAACAAAACAAGCAGTAACCTGTTTGTACGGTTATGTTTCCCAGGAAATCCAAGAAGCTGTATGTAGACTTCCGCAGACATTACGGAGCCGGGTTTTTATGCTTATGGAAGGATTTTGATGAGATTCCGGACTGAGTCGAGGAACGCACTTCGTTATGTACCATTTAGCAAGAGGCTGCCTGTATCTTTTTAATTTAATGGCAGTCCTAGGTGGTGCAGTCTGCAGAAGAATCCGATGGAATCCATGTAGTGTAGTCTCGGCTAATAGCATTGTATGGAGGGAGGTGGTTGGGCAATAAAGAACATATCATTCAGCAAAGTTTGTGGAAGATCACGAAATTTTATCTCATGGGCGCAATGGTTCTTTGTTCTGCTCTATGTGAGGAGTTATTTCCTTCAATTTACCGCATGATTTATGAAGAAAGGCTGTTTTTCTTTTGCAGTATCCATACGAGGTTATCGGACAGCTTTTTCAGTCCATTTTAGCAGTGGAGAATACAACAAATATAAAACTCCCCGCAAGATGTCTGCCCACAAGGACTCGGTTTTCCACCACCCACTAGGAAACGGAGGTGAACCATAAATAGGCCAGAGCCGCCAGACTTAAGTATATGCGAACACCTAAGATACTCGACAATGCAAAGCAAGTCAGATGGTTCAAGTTCCAGAGCATGTTTAATGCTTGGACGAAGCAGATCAGACCTCTTTATTTAGAACATGTTGTGTCACAAAATCATCAAAATTTTATAATGAGGGGACACTTGTCCCAGGTACGGATTCCAAAATTATCGTTCTTCGCATTCCTGCCAGAGTTTCCAAGCACGCATGCCACTTTAGGTTAAAAGTCTTTGGTTTCAGGGGACATCAACATTCAACAACATATAGGCTCTCGATTTTACGCTATTGATCACAATGCAATGACATGACTGGATGACTTGCAAAAGCAAATCAGGACAGCGCAGACACGAAGTTTTTATTTGTTTAATTCCTAAAACACAAATAGATCGAAGGAAATTCTGCTCGTCGATGTTATTTCCCATTGGAAATGCCTTTTCTGGCTCTTTTTGCGGTTCAAACATAAAAAGCTTTTCTTTTTTTTATTTAATGAACTCGGCTCCTCAGGTAGACGGTGGAATTTCCCAGTGCTTTGGCAAGGGACCAAAATCATATATGATCTCTCTATGGCAAGACCAGACAAGTTTTATGGCTTCTGGGGTTCCAATCCCTGCACCTCTGGGGTCTCCAGCTGGTCCAAACCTGTCACACACGATTTGTATTTGACACAAAGCAACACACACAGCTTGCTCTTGTAAGTGAACTCTCGTGACTTTTTACCTACCAGTGATTCTGGGGGGCTCCGGTTGTTCTTCCTCTCAATCCAGCATATGTAGTCCCATTTACTGATTTTCCAATAACTTCCTGCAAATTCACAATACTCAATAAACAAACTTCTCTAGATCCACGTAGAATCATATTGTAATGTAAATTATTCAAGATGGTCCTGTGTTGCATGGAAGGCAAGGTCCATATGGTGCAATGAAAAACTATGTGCATTTTCTCACCCCCAAAAAAAAGGAAAGAAAATGAAAAGGAGAGGAGCTAAAAGAATCCAAGCAATGGCAGATCAAAAATTTAGAACATTATAGGTAGTCTCTGCTTGTCCAATATCAGCAGAGCAGGTTGTACTGAGTCATCACAATAAAGAAACAAATGTTTTCACTTTTCTTTGACAATTGAAGGGAAAATAAGATTTTGAGCATTGCCTGCAGAAATAGAGGATCATTTGAAACCACGGCAGCCGTTAAATGTGCATGCATTCTCTCAAGAATGTCCAAAACTATTGGAAGTTGATCTCTCTTGTACTCTGAAACAATCTGGAAAAAATTCAACACAATAATTGAAACATATCTCATTAGGTGGCACAAATCAGAGTCTCCTGGGTATACCTCATATACAAGCTTTTGAGATCATTGTCACACAAACAGTTCAACTGGTAATTATAGTGCTTGTATCCCAGATTCATATCCATAGCTGCTACATATTGCTCAACCCTTCTCATCGACCAAAGGGTTATAATATTTTGAGAAGCCTTTATGTTTCAACTCACTTATAATGTATCCGTCACCAATAAGGCTATGGCTAAAGTCTTACGGCAATGATTTGTCACCTAGTAAAAGACTGCAGTAAAATCATAGTAGATGGCTTGTTCCTTCCAACTAAAACAGGATTCCTCATCTGCAAGTAATTACACGGTCCAGCAAACATAAAAGTTCAATAGAACTAAGGAGACAATTTCAAGAAGGCACCCAGTTTACAAGGAATGCAGAAAATGTTCTGACCAAACAAAGTAAGCATTGCAAGTGGAATGAAGCTTGATCAAATCCTGCCACCAAAAGTAACAACAAAAGAAGAAGTAAGACAATTATTTACCTGGAATGGTCCAAATATTTCTCTTGTTACAAGCTCAAAATTGACATCCTTCACTATTTCTTCAAGAGGAACATATATAGCAGTTGGTTTTATAGCACCATAGATTGATGGAATGGAATGCTTTGTCAAAGGTTTGCCACCAAAGAGTAGCTTTGATCCTGATATATGAAGCAATTTATTCATGTGGTCTAGCATTGCTTCAGATGTAAGCTGCAGTGACAGAAAAGCAAACTAAGATTAGCAAAAGAAATTATAACTTAGAGGAAGCATTACCAAAAGCTAAACTCGATTATCAAACAATTTTGAGAGGAGGAAAAAAGAATAGAAAAGAAAAGCCACATCACACATATCAAGTGAAGAGCATCTTTCTGGTGGTACAAGTACGATTCACACTTACAGTAAGAACAGGGCCAATAGTTAGATCTTCTAACTTTCTTCTCTCAGCAAGCTCCTTCATCTTGGATATAAGTGAAGTACCAGACCAATTCTGCAATGGTATACGAGCAGTTTAATAAGAAAGAAAAGAAACAAGTTTGCAAGTTTTCAGCCTCGTGATATAAACTTGCACAAATAGCATACTAGAAAAAACACAGGTACAGCTGACCTCATGCATGAATAGAATTGATTGCGCAGAACACTTCTGACCACTACATGCATAAGCATCTTGGTCACAAACCCAAGCAACATAGTCCACCTGTCATTTAATAACCAAAAAAAGAAGTGATTTAACAGCTTTGATTGACAAGGAGAAGCAACTGTATCTAAATTTATTCCATGCAGCCACCAATACCTCATTAACATCAGGTCCTAGAACTTTCCAGTCAAATCCTGCATCTTCTAGCTTTATACAACCCCTCAAGTCAACAGCCAACTTTTCTGCAACTCTTGAGCTACCAGTGAAGAGGGTCATCCGCGGATTTGCCTACAAAGGTAACATGAAGTCAATTATTCAAACCTCCAGTTTCCTTAAAGGCCCATCCGTAAAAGTTATCATCACAGATACATATTTACACTTATTGCCATCAACAATCAACACTATCTTGTAGTTGTTATTTTCTTCATGATAATTATTTGTAGAATTGCACCCAATTACCATCATCTCTCACCCACTGCTATTAACATCAGTATGCTACCATTTGGTCCAAGAAGAAAACATATTGTTGACAAGACAATCTGCGTTTCTAAGAGGTTCTTCAAGTTTGTATATGACAACACTTCATCTATAACACAACAACAGATGAGGGCAGAAGAAAGGCTGATATCTCAGCCAAGAGTAGCTGGTCATAAAGGTAAAAATAAACATGTGAACTGAGTATCTCACATAATTAATGAACCCACCTCAGTCATGAGCAAATAAGTCAAAAGTTGATCATACAAAGATGAAGATAACCAGCAACGGACAATCTGTCAATATTACCTCTCTGATAAAATTGATACTAATTAAAGTGGTATCCCACAGAACCAACCTCTAATAGAAGCTTGTTCATTGTCTTCCCATCAGAGTTTATGAAGTCAACATCTTCTTCAGGCAAACCACAATAATGAAGCAACCTCATCATTTGTTCCATAACAATGCAAACCTGTGAAATTCATTGATAGAACAAAACATGTCAAAGTTGAACTTTACAGGCTTACTCACCAACCAAAAAGAAAAATAAAAAACAGGATGCAAAATCATAAAATAAAAGAAAATTGTGGAATCAATATTAGCACAATTATTATGAAGTGAGTGGGTTAGCCAGAGTAATGCCTACTAATCATTATCATCATCAGCTTCTTGCTCATTCAACATATAAAGATACTTATGCTTTTTAGGAAAATAGATTGTTTTTGTAATCCCCTAATCCTACAGTTGCAATCTGCTTTCTAAATGGTTATGATAATATCCTTTAAGAACATATTAGGATACACCTCATCAATGCAACAAAAAATACTAATCTTGTTGTCTAAGTAAACTATTGTAGCAACAAAGACTAGAACTTTATGCCACTGACAGTACCAAAAATAACTCCCACTATCTCACCTTGCCATCAACTTTCAAAATGGGTTTGTTGCCCATGTATAATGCACCCATCAACTGCAGGACAGGAATCTCCAGTGGGAAATTGAAGGGGGTAATGATTGCAACCTGCATAAGAATTCTTTTAGATATGTAAACACTGACATAACATAGCTTGTGTGTGCATACTTTGGGAGCAAGCTGAGTTTTCAAAAAATACAGTTAACAAGTAAGCAATCTATGAAGAGGCATGTACAATTACATACTTGAGTGACATGAACTAAATCAAAGCTCAATTGTATTTGACCAATCAGATTATCAGCCCATTGCAGAGCTGCAAATTAGTAACTCTACAGTCCCCCATTATTTGCACTTTGGCTCAACCATTACAACCACTAAAAATCGTCTTCTTGTTCCAATAGTCCAACAAATTGAATAAACAAATACTTTAGCATAGATATTACTCTTTGACTGCAGCCTATAATGCATAAAAGAACAATCATCTGAGACTCACCATTTTTAAGGAGTGAAAGAACCATCTTCTTACTTTTCTCAGCAAAGGAAAAATCATTCTCCTCCTAATTAATTATCAACAGAAACGCCATAGAGGAAGTACTTACTGGACCATAAGGCCATCGGAAACCATTACTTTGCTGTCCAAGATGATTTCCAGGTACCGCAAAAGACCTTGCCAGGAAACGAACCTACCGGGTATGCAATGGAATATGAGAGAGAGGTGGAAAAAATTTAGAAGAAATTTTCTATAGAAAATTGTGAGAAGGAGCAAATCTTATAATTCATTTGACAACACAACCCATTTACTTTTTCTGGGGGCTGAGGCTTTATTCCTCAGTTACAAAACCATGCATAGTTTCAATAGGGTAAGTGAGATCATTGATTCAAAATGGAATAAGTCCAACTTGAATATACTCTACTAACTGTATTAGGCATCGATGCAGCAATTATTCATTCTCCTTGGAAACAAACTTAGACATGAACAAGGACAGCTATCTTGATCTACCTGATCACCAGAGAAATTCTCCAAAAATTTTTGAGTAACTTGAACTTCTCCAAGAGCTTGCTGGTAACTCTTTGGAGCAACCCTTTGTATTAACCTGGTGAAGTAATCAGAAACCTGAAAATTCATGAAAAATTATGGCATCGAATGTTACCAATCTAAAGAGAACATAAAAAGCACCAATAAATCTTAATTTGACAGCATGATGAGATGAAAGAAAAATGTCGTCCTTGCAAATAGAAAGTGTTACCTTTGGCAGAGAAAGCATGTGAGCGGCTTTTGCAGATATGTCTCCATATAATAGATATCTGCATACAGCATTGATCAAATTCTATTTCAATATATACAGAGGAGTGTTGATGAATAATCAATGTATAACCTATCACTTTGCAATTTAAAAGCAACAATATTCCAATGAGGAGCAAAGCAAGAACAAAAACAACAAAGAAATTAAAGAAGCAAAGTTAGAGGGAGAAATGGAAAGGCAACAAAAACCTTTCGGGTGACTTAAAGGGATTGTGTAGTCCATGCTTAGGGCAGTTGGACAAGCTCTCCACAAATGGCTGCATAATTCATCCAACAGTTTGCAAAATTCAGTTCTAATTCATGTACATTCACATATAGTAATTATTGTTTTGGGTAATTGCACTTCCGTATGCAGGAAAGCTGAAACATCAGATGGCAGAAGAACATGGCTATATTTGAGGAGAATTTTCCTTTACTAATTTGGCGAAAGCATATGTTGTGTTCTCAAAAAATTTTAAGTCTAATGAATTCCTGTTTCATCTACTACAAGGAGTATTTAGAGTATATACCTGAATTCCTGTTTTGTCTACATTAGCAACTCTAATGAATGGCTCTCCATTTAAAGGATCCACAATTGTATCCCAGTGTGAAGATCCTACCCATTTGCCCTGCACTAAAAGTAAAGATATTCTATGTTTAACCTTCAAATATCAGTTGATTGTGAAGATCCTTGAAATGCAACCTCTCTGACAAACTCCAGCTCAAGTTTAGTGAAGCTTCATGATGTTCTATACTATTGAGTGCACAAAATTTAAGCTTCAACTGATAAACATGTACAAAGTCAACCAATTTCCACCGAGAGAATAAAAAAGAAGTTGATCCTCATTTTCTTCGATTTCCATCTAAAAGCCACTTACTCCATGCTAACTTTTAGAGTTCAAAAAAGAAGAGGGTGGGGGGTTCAAGCCTGTTCTCACTGAGATAAACTAGCTCCTAGTTCGACAGTTCAAATATGCCACAATTATTAGAAGCAAGTTACTGCTACTAAGTAATAAATGCAGCTGAGATACTGCCAGTACCCAGGTTGTGTACTTCTGCCGGTTGAGAACCCGATATTTCTTCAACCTCCACCGTTGAAAAAGGCAACGAATGAGTAGATCTCCTACACACAGAGAAAAAACCACCACATTATGCACAATAAGTACTGAAAATAATTCAAAAAGAAAAGGGAAAAAAAAAAAAACAAACAAACCAGCATAGATAAACCTGAAGCAAGCAATTCTTTTTCCTCTGCAAAAGAAGATTCATTTCCATGCAGGAGAAAAATAATGTAGGACAGAGCACAAGTCACAAATATTTCTCCGAATCAAAATGCAAAATTGAACCAGAAAAGGCCGACCCATGAAAATTGATAGTTATTAAGGGGGCAGCCTCAATAAACTGCTCAATCAGTTATCAAACAGGCTTCGTGTCACAGAACCCAAGTGAGAAGCAATCCGATTGACTGATACGGACACAAAAGAACGTACCTCGAGAGATTGAATGAAGCAAGCCAAGTTATAGCCTGTTGGGGGGCTCTCGCTCTCATTTCTCTGCAACCCAGAAATTTATACATAATTGTCTTGCGAGTAGAACAGCAAACAACGAGGACAGTCCTCAGCACCCACTATTGGTTTCGAGCACCAAAAAAAAACCTCTCTTTTCGGTCCTTTCTAATTCTGCCGGCTGTCGAGAACAGACAGCAAAGGTTTCAATGCCACTTTCCTGTCAGTTTTTGAGGTGTTTTTATACGCTTTTGGCAACTCTGTTGTATGGCTGCCTGCGTCACATCCCAACAACTGGTATCCGTGTTTGTAGAGCGCGGTGGAGGCGCATGATAATGAATCGTCTATAGCTTACTTCCGCTTCGCCGATCAAAGATTGTCTGTTGCGATTCAGGAATCTTTGTGAAAATGATGGTGGCAGTTCATGGATCGCGCTGTGCCGTCCTTTCAGCGCCCCATCCTGGTGGAGAAGATTGCGTGCGCGCACTTTAAGGCTGACAAGTGAGCAGAGCCTGGAAAGCGATAAGAATGACTGAATGAGTGATAAGCGTCACTATTTCAGGCTGCATTTTTGGTCACGAGGACGATTCAAAATGATTTTGAGATTTAATAAATTAATCATTTAAAATTCAATTAATATGTAATTCAAAATACTCAGTGAAAGTTAACATCCGCAATAATCGGCCCGAGAATACGGTCCGACCCGACCTATTTATTTGTCACACCTCTGCATTTTTCGATATTGGAATACTGCACTCTCTTTTTTTTTTGTGGTTTTGATGGGTAGTAAATAATCCGAGTTCCCTCTTGGCAGCATGCGTCTATTGTACTCGATCGTTCGATTTGACATTCCTATAGATTGAAAATGGATAATACACAGACCGTGGAATGACTCGTAGGACTGCCATGCCAGGCCCCATCTGGGCCCGCGGGCCACAAGGAGCCCTTAACCTGGATCTCAGGCTCTGGCCTTTCGCATGTTATCGTTAAGACACAAGCACGTGCCCGATTAACCGAATTACAAGAAACCCCACGTGACTGCATTACGGTGAGGAACACATTATCTATATGCATTTTGCAAGGATACCCCTAGTTAAAAATCTAATATTTATCTTTGAAGATTTTATGTGCAAATTCACCGAGAGAAGAAAGAAGAAAAAAAAAAGTCATGAGATTTACGTAAAATGAAGAGTTATTGTTATTATTATTTTTTTACGTAACCCATAATCCAATGAAAGAAAAAGGGTATATAAGTGGCATATTACTAATCCCAAGAGCGAAAAACTAACGAAAGGTGGCCAAATACTTGGAATTGCTAGTTCTGACATGACACATGGCAATATTAATTTATCATTATTCGAAGTCCATGATCGTACATTTTATTGTTTATTTAATAAACTTTTGAATAGAAACAAAAAAAAAAAAAAAGTCTAAAAGTAGCACATTAATAAAAGACAAAGGTGATGCATGAACCAAAAAGCTAACAAAAAGTGACCGAATGCTTGGAATTTTTGGTTCTCACGAGGCATAGCAAGATTAACTTACCATTATTTGAAGTCCACGATCCATCATTTTATTTTAGACATTCAATAGCAAAGTACCCGTTGAAAACAGAGACATTGCATCAGCCATTTCTTCTCACGAGATAACTTGGGTCTAATACAAATTAAACAAATATCAAGTGGTAACTGTTTGGATCACAGTTTTGATCGTTTAATTGCATATCTTGTTGCAAATTCATTAGCGAGACCTAACTGGTTGACTTCGAATTGAGTTGAACTTAATTAGCTACATTGAATACGTCCCATGGAATTGGGTTGAACTTAATCAGCTACATTGAATACGTCCCATGGAATTGAGTTGAACTTAATTAGCTACATTGAATATGTCCCATGGACAGCCATATATATTTTTACGTCATCAATTCATTCCATTCAAAACAACGGAAATAATTACAATTTCCATCGACCAGTTTTCGTGTTAATGACGCTAATCTACTGTATTGTTTAAGGTTTTGCTTAAGCCAACCTAGATATAAAACTCCAAGATAATCTTGGTCAATATACACTCCATGGACGTGGCCTCTGTAATAAGTCGTATGGATGTGTAGGTAATAATCATCCAATAAAATTTAAAAAAAAAAAAAGACAAATTGATCTTGGTCGATGTTAATATTCAGACAAAAGCTGTATCTCTATATTATAAGGACGACCAATTAATTACGAGTGGTTCCAAATGTTCTAGCTTGCTGCATCCCCTCAACATGCAGGGTAACAGCTAACAAACCCTCCAAGGCAATTTCTAATTGATTAGGCTGTCATTCCCAATTTGTATATTTTTTGAGGACAGAAAATGGGTTGGCCACCTGACTTCCCGTGCAGTTAATCCGGCCGAAATGATTCTAAAAGATTTACCGCGAGTTCGCTCTTCACTCACTCAAAAAACTGGGGTTACTTTTCATTTTTGATATTTGAATAACAGGCCTGATAAGTCATAGGAGGTGTGCTTATTTTTCAACTTTTGAAAATTCTATTACAAAGTACAAGTGGGAATTCAATATAGGTCTTATGGCACATATGGAAAGACTAAGCTACACACACATACTAGCTAGCTTTTAATATATGAGAATATAACCAAAAAAAAAAAAAAGAAATTTAGTTATAAACAGTTCAGTTATCATAAATAATTATATAGTCAACCAAACAAATTAACTTAATTTTGTACGATGAGAAAAGTTTTTTTGGTTTTGGGAGATGTTGAGAGATCCAACCCCAACTCCCTCAAATTTTGATAAAATATGAGTTTTAATCTTAAAAACAAAATAATAACTCTGTGGTTATCAAGCCTCTAGGCATATTAAACTTTTCATTTTGTGTTAAATGCTACCTTAAAAATTAGACTCAAATTAATATATATATATATATATATATTTGTAATTATTATAAATTATATCAAAATTTTATATTTTATTAATGTAAACTTTTAAGATATATATTTTTTAATAAATGTGAAATTTGATTATTATGCGATATAATAAAATTAAATTAAACGGATTAAATCTAAGTATCATACTTCAATAATAATTGGTTGTAAATTGATGAAAGTAAATATATAGAAAGTTTCAAATTACTAAGTGAAAATAAGAAGATGAATCAAACTTTAATACCATGTTAGCTAACATTCTACAACCTTAAATTCATAATAGGTTTTTGTATTTTGTGGACGCGGGACATGATGCTGCTTAACAATTTGTTTGAAAAGCAAGAAAGGTCCATTAGAAAATGATGAAAATAGACTATTAATTATAAAAAGCATAAGGACCTTTCTTGTCAAAATTCCAGCTCTCGCTCCCGCCGTTGAAATGAGAAGACGCCCACAGTGTATATCTAATCGGTAATATAACCTTCTCCAAATTCGTTCAAATTCGTTTTATAGCCTTTT
The DNA here is from genome assembly GCA_019804595.1 of Bruguiera parviflora. Taxonomy (NCBI): domain Eukaryota; kingdom Viridiplantae; phylum Streptophyta; class Magnoliopsida; order Malpighiales; family Rhizophoraceae; genus Bruguiera; species Bruguiera parviflora. Next base: position 2,709,608 of record CM034045.1, read on the forward strand.
ACAACACGAATTCCCTTAAACCACTCAGAATGAAGTTATAAGCAATTAACCTATAACGTCTACAAATGATATAATTAATATATGACATATTCTCTTATTTATTTAAAAAATTTATATCACGTTATACTTATTTATAAAATAATATTTTATTTTATATTATATCAAATAAAAAGATTTTAAAAAAACCTCACTTATAAGTAATATAAAGAAAAAAAAACTCTCTTTTATCCATATACATAAAAAAAAATATATCGCTTCTTATTCTTTTTTTTTTCATATATTTATTAAAAATTATTAAATTAATCATATTAGTTCTTATCATTACTATTCAAACATTATATTTTTTTATTTAATTTATTTATATACAGAATATCCAACTCCAAGAATGACGTATAAACGAAGCATTGACCTATTAGAGATGTGAAACCTTAAATAAATATCGAAAGAGCTTGTTTAATTAGGGTGCATTCATGCATCACTCATTATTGTGATAAGTATGCTTATGTTTTTTTTTTTTTCATTTCTTTAATAAAATAGATAAGTGTGGTAAAGAAAATAAATTCAATGGTCCTTATGGTTATGTGTTTCCTTTTCACAAATTCGACGGCAGAAATTTCAAATTATCCAGTCAAATATGTTTCTTAGAGAGATTTATCGATTTTCAAGTGCAAAATTAAATTAAATATAATTTCAAAGATTAACATTAATTTCAGAAAATGTTTTGATTTTTTCTGTGACAAAAGAATAAGAGCATTTATTTCAGTTTTGTACATAAAAAAAGTAAAAGAAAAACACAGGGATCTCTATTTCATTTTATTGTGTTAAAAAGCCATGTCAGCAAATACTGTTTCATGTATTGATTTATATAGAGTTTAAGTAAGAGGACGAGAGATTAACAAACAAGGTTTAAGAAAGTAATTTAGACCATCGGTTGTAATTATACAATAATAATAATAATAATAATAAATTAATTAATCATAATTAACAATTTAAATTATATTCCATCCATTAATTTTGTGCAGTCTTTTTTTTTTGTCGATTTATGAATTGCACTGTCAATGTGAAAGCATGTGAGCCGCAGGGTTGCGAGAAAACCAAATTCTACGGCGGCTGTGGTAAACAGGTACAGGAAGTCTCTTTTTATGGCCGGCTAGCCTGGTTACGCTGGGGGAAGTCTTTTTAGGGTACTAAAGTCCCTCTGTAAGAAACAAAATTTAGGTCAAAAAGATCATCAATCGTCCAAGTTTCTGGTAAGCCGTCCCTTTGAATTTGACAAAGACGTTGATACTTTAAAAATGGAGCCCAGCGATTCTTTTATTATTATTATTTATTTATTTATTTTTTAATTTTTATTTCTTATCCCAATGTCGGCGGGCCTTTTTGGGCTGCGGCCCGGAGGAATTCTTTCCATTTTTCGGTAGGTGTTTTTAACTTACGCGTTAATGTCGTATTTGCTCCATATTAGTCATTAAGAGAAGGATAAAAAAAACGATTTTTTTTTTTTTTAAAGATTTGTCCACTTCTCCACATCTAGAAAAAATAAAAAAAATAAAAAAATAACTGTATTAATTCTAGCCAACTGGTATCATACATAAAGTGACTTGCAATATTTCAACCTCAAGATTCACAATTCATTAACCACTGTTAATCTCATGGACGCAGCAGTATATAATTGACGAAAAAAGACGTATATTTTATGTATTGAAATGCTTTTCTACGATCTTTGATCTTATCTTACAAAGAATTTCCACATATTGAACGGAAAGAACAAAAACTTTATGGACCAAGCCACCGACCATGTAGCTAGTAATAATTAATTATACTGGAAGGAAAATAAGGTTATATTAAAAATAAAATATATATATATTAAATTTTGTTTCTAATATTATTTTACTTAAAGTAAAATTTATTGTCAAGTTACAACACATTTTTTTAATTAGATAAAATAAAAAAATATTTAATTAATATTTATATTACTAAAATCAAATACTTGATAAATTTATTTTATTAAAATAATATATTTTTATTTATTTTTACATTTTAATTAAAAAAATCACTATATATATATAATAATTATTAGATTAAAAAATATATATTTTTGAATCTAAGAGATATAATACTTTTAACATATATTTTTTAAAAAAGATATATTTTTACTGATTATAGAATAAATTAAGCAAATGTCTAATTTTTATTTTAAAAATATTTCAACAAGCTATTTTTTTAAAATTAAAATGATGATAATATTTGATAAAGGCATATGACGTTATATGATTACCAAGCATGACCATCGCAACGGCAAATGTGCTCAATGTGAAAGGAAAGTCAAATGAGATCTGGTCGCTATCACAGAACATTCATTTTTAATTAACTTAGATTGAGACGCTCTACAGACATTATTTTAAACGAAGCCTTGGCTGAATTTGCGCTCCGTCGACCGGTCCTGCCAATTAAATACATGAAGGAAAAGAAAATGGCTGATCCAAGTCCTCCCCACAGTGTTGGAAAAAGGCCCATATCCAAAAGAAAAATAACCAGACTTTGCGGTGCTTTTCAACGTCAAGGAAAAAAAATAAAAAATAAAAATAAAAATCTAACATTTTCTATTTGAATTATTTGTATTTACTCAAAATTATTATTAAATTTAAGAAGATTTTAATTTAATTATTTTTGTTTACTTGTATTAACTATTTTTATGTCCATTTAAAATTTTGTTTCTATGAAATGTTATTATCGTATTTGCTCCATGTTAGCCGTTGAGAGAAGGAAAGAAAATTGTTGATCCAATTCCTCCCCACGATGTTGAAAAAAGACATATGCAAAAGTAAAATAACCAGACTTAGAGGTGTTTTTTAACGTCAAGAAAGAGAAAATAAAAAAAAAAAATCTAACATCGTACTTCAAATTCTTTTAAGTTTGGTGAAAGAGATATTCAAGCTCTTAAATTTGACATTTAAATTCTAAAATTGTTATGTATAACTTAGAAGTATTAAATCAAGTCGTTATGGTTATAATATTGTTGCAACAGCTCGATTAGTGAAGATTTCATACATAATTAAAAATAAATGTCATTCTAATTAGTTTAAAATTGTGTCAATTTAGTTTATAAGTTGACGTTTAGATTTTTTTTAATTATATTTTAAATTTTAAGTAAAAATTTTGGTCGTGTAAACAGTTTTTCGTTATATAAATTTTTTTTTCCTAACTCTATTAATGAAGTGATAGGACATGTACATTTTTCTAACTCTATTAATCATGTACTTTTTTCGTTATGGTTGTAATTTTTCGTTGTTGTAATTAACGTTTGAAGTCCTCCATTGATTAATGCGTAAAGAAAAAGATACATGAACAAGGTGGGGACGGGCCTAAAAACACTCGAGTCCTGTATGTTTTTATATTTTTATTAATGTAATATTCACGTAATCAGATATATATATATATATATATATATATATATATATATTATTACACAGTATTATTATTATTATTATTATTCACATATATTTATTTTTTAATATTACGTATTTTTTAATAATACTCTGCTGGCCCCACCCCGTCTGCCCCCATGTCCCACCGTCCATGTAGCGGGTTCCAATGCAGAGAGTCGATTGCATGCGCGGGCCAGCTGCGTCTGTTCTCTAGCTAATATTTGAACCCAGTATTGACCACGTAGGCCTTCACTCTTAACAGATGAGGCTAGAAACTCCAGTCTCCCTAGGGCTACAGGAGAAGAAGCCAAACTTTGACCGTGAGCAGGTTTGTGACTTCTGTACGCGACGAACGAAACTTCAAAGGTGGGTAAGGTCCGAGCATCGCGGCTCGAGCTGCTCTCTCATTGTTTTTTCTTACCTTCTCTCTATGTCCATACAGATTGTCTTAATCAATATTTAATGGTCCAAGTTGAATTCTCCAATTCTTCGTCCGACGCCGAAGCCTTAACGCAATTGGATTAGGGCGTTGACATTGCTTTAGTCTTTTCTAGGAAAGGTCGCGGAAATGAATTTGTCTGAGAAAAAAATATAAAGGTCAAATACTGCAGGCTGCTTGTATATATAAGAGAGAGGGGGGTATTTTATTGAGATGGAGGTTTGGAAGGAGAAGGCAGAGAAAATAGAAGAGAAAAGAAATGGAGGATGTCTTTAGAAGATCTGGTCGTGGAGATGTGGTGAAGGAGGAGAAGAGCTCCGTTGACTCTGCTGGCGGCGATGAATCTGCCTGCAAAGAAGTGGTTGTTGCTAAGGTGGTGCTTTGACTGATAATCTCATTTCTCCCTTTTCTTCCCTTCTTTTTTTTTTTTTTTCCTTTTTGTTTTTTTTTTTTGTCTAAATTCGCTCATTCTTTCTGTTTGGATTTAGACAGAGAGAGCTTTTGGTTTTAATGTACAAAAGGGTCTTGTATCATCTTGTTTGATATTTGTGGTTGCTTGTCTGGAGTTTTCAACAAAAACAACTCAAGTCTCTAAGGATAACATGCAGAAAGTTTCAAACGAAGGACATATAGGGTTTCATCCTTTGTTTTTTAGCATAATTTATCACGTTGTTTTTCTCGTTCGGCTGCTTGTATCACTAAAGATACTCAAAGTTTTTTTATTCTAAATTACTGGATCTGAAGCCAACATGACAATTAACTTTGAATTTTTTTTTTTATTTTTATTGCCTCACGTGTTGAGATGAGGGTTTACAATGAAAGAATCAATCTCCTTTTCTTTCTTGATGAGTTACTGGATCTCCGAAGAAGAAAAAAGATCTTGGCAACTAAGACATTAACATCAACATCATCTGTAGATATTTTCATTAGCAAAAGCAAATTACTGGTTGAAAATGGTTTAGCGAATGACAACAAGAGATTTTCTTTTTTTTTTTTTAACTTTTCTGTATAAGATAACGAGAGGGTATCAGGAAAGATCTGCTTATCCAACAGTCATTAACAGGCGGTTTATTAGTCCCAAGGTTTTACTAATTAATCTAACAAGATTGTATAGCTTTTTTTGGGGGGGAGGATGACATTGAAATCCTCCATCGCTTCATAAAAAGACATTCAGTCAATTATATATGCGACGATTCGGTCCATTCTCTTGTATCCTATAACCAATTCGCATATATGCTTGAACAGGTAGCTGCTAAGGAGGACAGATCCGCTATGGAAACTGATCCAAAAGCACCTTCTTCAAGCCAAACGGAAAAGGTAGTGATTTAGCAAGCCTAAAGTTATCAACAAGTTCTTTTTTCTTGATGAGGAATTTGAGCAATTTTACTATTCTTTGGTTTCCATGAGCAGGATGCTCAGCTTGAATCTGCACGAGCCGAAATGGGCGAAGCAAGGGAAGAAAACCAACGGCTAAAGATGTACTTGGATCGAATAATGAAGGATTACCAGGCCCTTCAGGTGCAATTCCATGATATTATTCAACAAGAACAAGCAAAGAAATCTACAGATACAACCAACAACCATCAAGCCTTTGAAGAACTCGACCTTGTTTCCCTGAGCCTTGGACTTTCAAGAGATCCCAAAAAGGATAATGGGACAAAGAATGGTGAAATCTCTGGCAAAGGGGCAGATATTGAGCAAGTCGAGAAAGGGTTGTCGCTTGGACTAGACTGCAAGTTCGATGTGTCTGAATCTGATATAAGTGAAAAGCGAAGCCCTTTAAACAGCTTTGAAGAAGCAAAGGAGGAATCCAGCCAGACTTCGCCTCCCAGTAAGGCTCTGAAGACAACACGGAGTGTAGATGAGGAAGCCCTGGAACAGAACCCCGCCAAGAAAGCTAGGGTTTCTGTGAGAGCTAGATGCGATACCTCCACTGTTAGTATTTTCAGATTTAATATTGACTTGAAATTCCATATATACGTGTGTCCATATTAGTGCTTTATTAAGCTGACAAGCCTTTTCTAATTTATGAAGATGAATGACGGATGCCAATGGAGGAAATATGGACAGAAGATTGCAAAAGGAAATCCATGCCCTCGAGCATACTATCGTTGCACTGTTGGGCCATCATGCCCAGTGAGGAAACAGGTATCACACTATATATAGCCCTCTCAATCCATGCAAAAATGTAACTATTTTCGAATTCCAAATTGCTTCTTTCTATATTTGGTTAGCTAAGCCAAGGGTGAAATTGAGACCGTATGTGTATTGCGCGCATGATCTCAGTTTTAGAATCCGGTATGTAAAGTACTGGATTTCGAATCTTAGTGAGAAAAAATGAGCCTAGGTGCATGAGTCCATGCTAGCAACTCGAACTTTGCATGAAATTCGTTTTAAAAATTAATTACTCTAACAAAGTTACATTCGTGGACATTTCAGGTGCAAAGATGTGCTGATGATATGTCCATCTTAATAAGCACGTACGAAGGAACACATAACCACCCACTTCCAGTTTCAGCCACGGCAATGGCTACTACAACTTCTGCAGCTGCTTCCATGCTATTGTCTGGCTCGACATCATCATCCAGCTCCTTAACTGGCTCAACCCCATCAGCCAATACCACTGCCTCTGCTCTCCATGGATTGAAGTTTTATCCATCCGATAACTCAAAATTAACTAATAAGCCATTCCACATGCAAAACCCTTTTCTGGCTTCATCGCCTTCGTATCCTACCATCACTCTTGACCTCACTTCAAACCCAGCCTCCTCTTCCTCTCCCTTCAATAGATTTTCTTCAAGCAGCTATCTTCCCGTTCCAAAACTCCCTTACACAAGCAGTCTTAACTTTGGTTCTTCTGAATCAAGAACGATGTCTTGGGGCAACGTGTTCTCTGGTTGTAGCAGTGGTACTTCTCAACACTACAACATGAACCAACTTGGAAGCTTAAACCTTGGAAGACAATCTGTAGATAGCACCATTTATCAGTCAAATTTGCAAAAGAATCCTCCTCATCAGCTTCCCTTGCCGCCAGATACCATTGCTGCCGCAACCAAGGCAGTCTCAGCAGACCCAAGTTTCCAATCTGCCTTGGCAGCTGCCCTCACATCTCTCATTGGCACTAACAGCACTGGGAGGAGCGGCACCGGTGGTGGCGGTGCAAATCTGGGAAGTGGGGAAAATTTTGCACAAAAGTCGAAGTGGGCTGAGCACTTTACTGTAGCTAGTAGCTACCTGACAAGCCCTAAAGGCAATGCATGTGCATCAAGCTATAAAAACAAGGCTACTTCAAGCAGTCCTGAGCCTGGAAGTTTGGTATTTATGCCACCTTCGTTACCATTTTCTGCTCCTGAAGGTGCGTCTACCTCTCCCGGAAACAACATAGATCACCACGCAACTTAAAGATTTCAAATTTGAATAGTGTCCTTGTTTTCATTTTGGTTTTGTCTTACAGTCAGCCTGTATCATACATGCAAACGATTGTGCAGCGAGATGGTAACAGAAACTAAGCAAAAGAGCGTTCAATTCGGCGCTTTCTTGATTGAATATCTTTTGTCGTTTAATTATAAGCATCGTGTCGCTGTTCATAAAAAATTGATGGCATTGTCAAAAACTAACACCCGTGCAATTTATTATTATTATTATTATTATTTAATAACAAAGTTGCCTAGTTACAACATTTCACCTAGGTAATTAACACAAAGTTTAGAAATTGAAATCACCCAATGGCGCGCGACAACCTGGTTTTTACGGGATGAGGCCATATTTCATGACCGTTTGTCTCCGCATACAGGCAACTTTTAATTTCAGTGGATCCTCAGGAAAATTCAAGTCAATTTATCTTTATTTTTATTTATTTTATCAAAAAAATAAAAAGATTATAAATCTGCAAATATGTTATTAATTCATAATGTTGAACTGTGATAGAGGGCATAAATGTTGTCGACAAACTAGCGTGAAATAAACGCATAGAGATGGAATATTGACAGGCGATGGAGTGGACGTGGGGATGGGATAAGAAGGAATAAAGTGAGTGTGCATCCAAAGCCTATTCACGCTATGGTGACACTCGAAAGGGTTGCAAATTATTATTTTTCAGAAAGGGTCCCGTTACGGACCGAGTTACCCCTACTCTACTATGATAAGTACCTAATTTTTGAAAAAAATTAAAAAAAAATATTAAGTATTGAAAAATAATTGGGATCTCTCTGACTTTTGGCCCTCTAGCTTCCGACTATTTTTCTATCAAAATTATAACGCAATAATAATAATAATAATAATAATAAAATCAAATACTTGTGTGTATATATAAATCGCTCTCTCTTTACCCTCCGTCTCACGTCACGCACACGCGCCGAAGCACCGAAAGAGAAGTTGGGGACAGAACGAGGGCCGGCTCCGTCTCGTTTTTCCTTTGTAGCTCTCGCTCTCTCTAGAAGCAGAAGATTATTATTCTTTTTCTTCTTCTTCTTCTTCTTCTAGATTCTCTCATATTCATCTCGTCTCCATTCATAGCCTCGATTTCTTTGGTTTTATTGTAATTTTTCTTTAATGTTTTCTTGATTCTATATCTATAATTCAATCGAACTCGTCTTGGCTTAGCTTAAACCCTAGCTTCTCTCTCTCTCTCTCTCACCGAATCTTCCTAAAGTAAGTTTCGATTGTCTCAATTAAATGATTTGGGGTAATTTCAGCTGTTGTTTAGATCCGTTTGATTGTTGGGAAGGCATGGAATTTTTGCTGCCTTGGTTGATTGGATATCTAGGTTTAAGGGGGGGTCTAGTCCATTTGTTGAATTGTGAGATTGATGATTGAAATTCTGCAATTCGTAACTTGAAACCGTTCTTTCGTTTGGAGTTTCTTGGATTTATTTATTTATTTATTTGTTTTTTTGTTTATGCGTGTGTTTTTTCGGGATCACTAGGTCTCCGATTACGCTACTGAGTGTATAGATGTGTTTGTGCTGGAGTGATATACTTGAAATCTTGCATCTTTTAAATGGATGTGAAATAAGATGTCTTGGTGCACTTGGTTGCTGAAGTTAAAATTTCGGGGCGGGGGGAGGACTGGCAAATGACACCTTCAGCTTTTCCTCTTGCTTAATTGTATAAAAATCGATGGTTGGCATTTGCAGGTGGTGGCCATGTCAACGCCGGCAAGGAAAAGATTGATGAGGGACTTTAAGAGGCTGCAGCAAGATCCACCTGCAGGGATCAGTGGCGCACCACAGGACAACAATATAATGCTTTGGAATGCTGTTATTTTTGGGTAAGTTTAAAAATGAATGCCATGATTGCTCTCCATTGGTTTGACTGTATACCAGATTATAACTTATAAGCCCTTTCTTGGCCTAAATTGCAGTCCTGATGATACTCCGTGGGATGGAGGTGAGTAATACTTGCTCTAAAGCTTGTGCTTGAAGAAAGGACGCACCAAATGAGTGAATTGGTTATGCATATGCTCATTTTGTGTGTAGGAGCACTTTTAGATGTGTTTTTTCATGTCATTGATAACTTTCCACAGTGTTTTTAATTGGATTAGTTTATGATGCAGTTTCACTTTGCTTGGTCAATATAGAAAAATGGTAATGCATCTCAAACTTTTAATGATTGGCCCAACTGGATGGAAATATTGTATTAACTAAAGTAGTTGTAACCAAAGGTCTGTGCCATATGCAATGAAACATTTTTTTTTCTCCCTTACGGAATGTCTTTGGCCATTCTAACTATAGGTAACTTTGAACATTCTCTTCCCTTTCCATAAGCCTTAGAAGTTGGTGGATTCTTTGGCAATTTGACCTCTGGAAATGAAGTAGGGGGTCAAATTTGAGGATCATGCTTGGGCTAAAGCTTATTTGAAGATCATAAGTAAATTGTGCTGATCTTAGGCATTTTGAAACATGTTGTGAATGATCTCACTAAGGTATCTCAAGTTTTTAATTGATTTTGAGCAGAACTCAAGCAAGTATTGGAGTTTATTCTGTTGAGTTCAAGTGTTCGTTGCTTTGTTGCCTTGATATGTTAGGTTAGTGATTGTTCAGTTTGGTTTTTCAGTTGATTTTTGATGACAGAAGTCAACATTTTGTCTGCTAAGCATTAACAGACTAGTGTTTGTCCATTCTACACTTCCCCTTCCCCGCAAAATCTCTATGTGCTAATAACTGATTATTTTTTATTTTTTATTTTTTGGGTGAAAGGATTTTAATGAATTTTTAACCATCTATTTCATTGTCAAAATTTATAATCTACATGGAAAATTATCTTTTGAGTTTTCCAGGCACATTCAAGTTGACTCTTCAGTTCACAGAAGATTATCCAAACAAACCACCTACGGTGCGATTTGTTTCCAGAATGTTTCACCCTAACAGTAAGTTGGAATAGGAGGTGGTAACTATAGGCACATTGTATTTGGTTATTGCTTCAGTTATTATTTCAAGCTGAAGCTTCATATGGGTTTGACAGTTTATGCAGATGGAAGCATCTGTTTGGATATTCTTCAGAATCAGTGGAGCCCTATATATGATGTTGCAGCTATACTCACGTCCATTCAGGTAGTACTGAGCATATACTTGTACTGCTAAATTTTGCAAGTTCTGATATTTTGTTTTTGGACACTACTAAATATCTGGGGATTATAACCACAAGTACTGAACCTTTTACCAAGCAAAATTTTTTAGCCTATTCTTTATAGCACATCAGTGTGGTTTGAACTTAAAATAAATTTGGAACTATGAGCCTGTGTTGCACACTGGTTTCTCTGACACCATGTTACCGGGCCAATATAGAGATTTAAATACTTGTAAGAGAAACAAGTATCACTCTTTGGACTGAGAACTTTTATTTAGACATGCTATTATTCATGGATGTTTTATGACCTTTATGGTCATGGTTTCTAGCATGCAATAATTTCACTCTGCTGCCTCAACATGATGGCCTCTGCCCAAGAACCCAATTGCACATCATTTTAGGTAATGATAATCATAGCCATTAACAATAATGTGTATGTTAATATTTTAGTTGTGTTTGTGATGGTTGCTAAAATACTGGGTGCTGATAATGGCCTAGCAACAATAACATGTTTTTGTTTGGGTGGTTGCCTGCATGAATGATCTGCATTATGATTGAGGCTATGTGTTGAATGTTTGCAGTCATTGCTCTGTGACCCCAACCCCAATTCTCCCGCAAATTCTGAAGCAGCTCGGATGTTTAGCGAAAACAAGCGTGAGTACAACCGTAGGGTTAGAGAGATTGTGGAGCAGAGCTGGACAGCAGACTAACCCAGCCTTGGTGATCTGGAAAGGAAAGTCCAAGTATCAATGGAGGTTTCAAGGCATGTGCTGAGTAACATGCCCGCATTAACAATCCAAAATTATCAACTTTGTGTATTGCGTAGTGTTTCTTTGTATCATATGAACGCCAGGGCTGCTTTGTTTCTCATTTGACTTCCCCAGCATTAGGCTTGTGTAAAATAGTAATTTGCGTAACATTTTGCATTGAATTATTGTGGAACTGCTGGCTTTGCTATAAAAGTTGAAGTTGTCTTGTTTGATTCCATGTGGAATCAATTAAGATAATGAGAAATGTATTGCAATTTTATTGTCTTTGAGGGGGCACTGGTCAGGATGGGCGATGGTACACAGGTGGGTCTGACAAGTGTGATAGACGCCACGATTGGGTTTGGTCCATGAATTATTAGGTTTGGTGCATGGTTGCATCTGACATCAGTATAATGGAGTTAAAACCACTCTGTTTGGGCCTGGGAAAGGTGAAATGGAAATTTTGTTAGGAAGTTATAAGTACAACATGTATCCTGATATGCAAAGCATGCAAGAGGGTTACCCAGCTAAATCAATGATTTATATCCAACTGAAAACACAATAAACACCAAATAAGGGATCAAGAACACCAGTATTTAAAGTATTAGACAGACAAATCCCACTCTGAAATGCAATTACTGAAAATTAGTAGAGGTCTCACACCAGCCCCTGAACAATTTTATCTTAAAACCTTTTCTATGCTATGGAAACTCCTCCACTGAGGAAAAAACACTGAAGACAAGCCCAGCACATATAAGATATCGTTCAGATATTTTGCCACAAAATCCTTGCTCACACGACTTCAGTTAGATTGATCTCTTCGGCAAGCAAAGCAACCTAAAAGAAAACCGGATGAAAGAATATCAGATAAAATCATCTGACAAGCCTGAATTTTCTATTGAGGAAATTGATACTAACTGCAGGGCATACTTTATTAACTGCAACATCCACTATGATGACTGCTTAATCAATAAACCATATGATCAATTTCTATTTGGTGCAGAATATGAAAGTTCAATTTGTCTAGGATAAGAACTTTACCACATTTTCTTTGTCCACCTCAGGTGCATCTACCACAGCAGCAGAAGGGCTGACCGGACCTATAGATGAACCATCAATTGTTCAAATTTCAGGATGAAAAAAGAAGAAGATAGCGTTAAAGGGAATTAATTTGTGCACTTGCCTTTTTCAGGAGCAGATTTCTTTCCCTGCCTTTTGATCCTGTCATTTTCCTTACCAGCTTCTTGCTTGGTAGGCTTCTGGGGTTTCTTCTTTGATTTGTGCACCCCGGTGTCTGGAGTAGATCTTGCAGTGGTTGCTCTCTTGTTCGAAGATCCCCTTGACCCGGTCACAATAGTACTCTTCTGAATAGTCTCTTTCTTGGCCGATTCTGCAACCGTGGAGACTTGAGTGCTATCAGCATTCAAGAACCTGGGTCTCAATTTCCTAGTTCCCATTGCGGAAGAGGAGCTGTGTACTTCATCATCGGATGACAGAGTTCCCTCTTCTGGCACCTGAGAACGGTTCTCAGAGACCTGGACCTGCTCTTGATTGTCCGAGATATCATAACTTTCAAGTAGTTCTTTCACAGTTTCCCCATTTTCACCGAGTTCATGACGATGCACATATGACTTAAGCTCATCTCGCATACGTCCACGTGGCTGGGATTGATAACAGTCACAAAGAAAATCAACACCAAAAGGCATACATTATCGACATATCTAATAGTATCCATATGAAGCCATTAACAATGGATATTCATTAACAATGGATATTTCACGATGACTAGTTATAGTTAGTCAATAGAGTACAATTCGTTTAAGACATAGAGGAATTCTTAACCACGCTGTTTGCTAAAGCACAAAGCTTCCATACCTCACATCCAGCTTCTAGGGCCAGTTTGAAGAAACCAAGTGAAATGGAGTGCTTAGCAGCTGATTCAGAGAGCTTAATTTGTGATATCCAATAGGAAGCCCAAGAAAGTGAGTTGAACCTCTTTAGGCTCGATGTTCTGGAGACCCCAGAGAGAGGCGTTTCACTTTTAGCTTGACCATGGTTAGATCTCTTTGTTCTAGCCTCGGGGATTGGAGTTATGTTCCCAGCTGTTGCTGGAACGGGACTGGCCACGGACTTTGCAGGAATAGAGAGCCTTCTGGGTGGCTTTCCAGACCTGTCCTTGGCAGAGAGATCAAGAACTCCCATACTTTTGCTTACTGCTGATGCAGGCGTTCTCCTGAAAAATAAAGTAAACCACAAAACTAGACAATCAGAGCAGGCCTTGTAAGAAAAAAATTTTCATAAATATCTAAGTACAAAAAGTGGGATGGGAAACAAGTTGATTATTCTGGGAGAATAAACTATTTCTTTCCAGATTTATGGCTCATATTTCTTTGAATGTAGCTTGTGATTCTAGTCAAGGAAAGTTGCAGTAAAACCTCAAAATTGAATTATGAAATCAAGTACTGCGTAAGTAAATCAGCATCAACTGCGGCCTCAGTTTCATAGGTGAATATGGTCATTCTACAATTGAATTTTGTAAGCAGGGAAAGTCCGAAGTTGCGAACTTTCAATGCAAGGAATAAAGTCTCTCCCAAGCAACCCCCATGGGCCCTATGATGTAAGAAAATGAAACGCTGAAACCTGGAACTCTATTAAAAATCGTAAGGAGTCCCTCCTCGAGCTTTATCTAATAAAAGAAAGCTAAACGCATGTTCCTCACGTAGGGCAATCTGCAAAATACTTATATATGTATATATATATAAACTTTACGAGAAAATTACAACCTCTTGGATGAAGAAGAAGAACTTGACAAGTCACCCGCCGCCGCCGCCTTCTCTTCCTTCGATTTGGACGCGGATCTCAGCGGGTACCGCAGCTTCGACTCCCCTTTTAAAATCAAACAACAACCAACATCACCAATCCACTAAACATATTGACAAACACGAAAAACAAAAAAAAAAAAAGAAAAGAACACAGAGAGACACGGATACAGAGAAAAGGGGTTGCTTACCAGAAACAACAGCAGTTTGCTGTTGTTGTTGTTGTTGCTGCTGCTCTTTCACGGTCTCTTCCATGAGAATTGACCAAACAGACAAAGACAACAACCAAACCCTCTCTTTCCTCTTGTGTGTCGTATGTGCTTGTTTGGCTTCCCAGAAAACTGAAACGACACAGATCCTATGTTGTAATTGTACGCGTGAGAGACAGAGAGACGCAGAGGTTGGAAGAGGGATCTTTATACTACGATAAAATAAGGACGTTCCTTATTTTATTCAAACGCCGCCGTTGTTCATTTTTACACTTTGCCGTTTAGGCGGGAAATTTGGCCAACTCAAAAAAAAAAGAAAAAAAGAAACATTTCTTTCTCCGCTTAGGACGCTATGACGGGAATCTCTGTTGCTTACTCGCTCTGATTTCGACACCTGGCAATTTTATATACGTGGCTGGCGGAACGAGGGAGTGGAACGACAAAAATTGTGCTCCGGCGGGGGGCAGGCGTGTGTGTGTGTCTGTGGCTGTGTGTGGGGTTTGGACGGGATGGCGAGGGGGGAGCTTCAAGGGGGGGGGGGACCCATCGGCTCACTTTCGAATTTTGAATTTCAAAAAAAGATCATGTGGCCGTTGTTAAGCAGAAACTGCCTTTTGACGGTTGCGATTGGAGGAAATGCCGAATAATAATTATAATAAAGATAATGGTGAGATATTCCCCACAGGCAGGCCCATTGGGGCCTCTTGATTCTCGACGTTCGTTTTTCCGGGCCCTTTATATATATATTTATTTATTTATTTATTTTATTTTATTTTATTTTTATTTTTTGGCTGACTCAAGTTTTTTATGTTTCAATGGATCACGGCGGCCTCTTGATATCTTTTGAGGGGGGGGGGGGGAGCATTACCGTCGATTTAGTTGAAAGACAAGTAGCGATTTGGATCTAAAGCTAACCGGCCTAAATTTGTGTATGCGGTGGCCCGAGAGGAAAATATCGTTGAAATGGAAAGACAGACTCAATGACCCAAAAAAAAAAAACAAAAAAAACAAAGGAAAAAAGGGAATTCAACCAGACCCGAAGTAACTGCACTCGGCACCAGCCCAACCCGACTGCTTTAAAATTTCGTTTTTTTTTTTTTAAAGGCTGACAGAAAAACAAACAAACATCCCCTGCGCTCGCTTCCACCGTAAAACTCTCTCTCCTACTTTTCTCAAACCATCAGCAGCCCCCATCACCTCAATCATCACATCAGAGAGAGAAATTCAACCCCGGCCTCAAATCGAGCGACATATCCGGTGGATTTAGAAAACTAAAATGAGCTCAATTGCAGGAGATACTTAGCGCTTATTTTATCCTTAAATTTCAAAAAAATTGAAAGAGTTGTTGTTGTTTTTATTATTATTTTTATTATTTTTATGTTTTGGGTCCAGACTACATAGCTCAGAGAGAAAGAGAGGGAGACAGAGGAAGCAAGCTCTGGTGTGGGCAGCAGATCACACGCTTCCCCACAAGACATTTTCTTCATTTCAAAGCTCACTTTCTCACTCACTCATGGTACTCTCTCTCTCTCTCTCTCTCTCTCTCTCTCTCTCTCTCTATATATATATATATATATATATAGATTTATATCTGTTCTGGTTATAAATTTGCTACTTGTTGAAGTTAGAAGTTGCTTTTTTTCTTTTCTTTTTTTTTTTTTGGTTTTTGGTTTTTGGTTTTTGGTTTTTTTGGGTGTTTGAGATGCAGGAATGGTAGATTTGGGGCTGTTGGGTGCAGCATTGGTAAGGTAAATAACAGATCTGAGCCAAATCCAATTCCATTTGCTTTGCTTTAGACAGAAGCAGTTAAATTTTGTTTGAAGCAATTTGAGTCTGCTTACTGGCTCTATTGTTGGACCAGATCTCTGCTTTATTCTCTTTCACTAATTTTCCTCAGCTTTTTTTTTTCTCTTTTTTTGCCCCCCTCCTTGTTTGCTGGTTTATTTATTTTCAATCTCTTTTAGGTATAGTGTCATGGTTCTGTGAAATTTCTGCTGAATAATAAGTAAATGTACATGGGGGCAATTTTTAGTGATTGGCTTATGATACTGAATTACTGCCACCCAACATCTTTTATTCTTTTTTATTATTTTTTTATTGGGAAGAGTCCTTGGGGTTCAGATGGGCATATTGATTTCACGATGCTTTTCACATCTCATTTTATTGTTCTGAATTGGGCAGTATTACATTCTTCAGTTTTGTAGTCTATGTCTGTTTGAATTGTTGATGAATTGAACAATGCAGGTAGTGGGTTTCAGTTTACTATCCTTGCTCACCCAGCAATGGGAAAATCACCAGGAAGATGGATCAAGAATGTCCTGTTTGGAAAGAAGTCATCCAAATCTAGCACTGTAAAAGGAAAGGAGGTAATTCTAACCTAACTGTTACCAAGGTGACAGCAAGCATTTGAAAAAGCCCAAGTCTTAAATGATCTATTCAACTAATGTTCCGAAATCAGTTGAGCAGACACAACTTCTTTTTCAGAAATCATCTCATCCCCATCTTGTAGTTGGGTGGTAAAATTAATTTCTTTCTGTCATGGAAAACTGATGTACTCGAACAGGTTTTATGTGACATGTATTGCCGACTTCTTGCCTAGCTGATATTTCAATCCCAAAAGTATACCTGGGGATTTTGTTGCTCTGTTTTTTTTTTGTTTTTTCTCTCAAAGTCATCCTCATTAGATTTGTACCTGGCATGCTTAATATATGTCATTTCCAATATGTTTGGTTTGTTCTTTTCATCCTTATTTTGATCTACTATTTCAATGACACAGGCACACTTTGACTATCGTCATGCGAATGTGGACCATGTACTTATTCTGATTTTAAAAATTTTCCTGTGTAGAAATTCGGTAATGAGAAGACAGTTGCTGCCAAAGCATCAGAAACTGATCCTACCTTGGTTCCTTCAGTGGTCTCACATTCCTCCCTTAACACCACTGATAGAGCTGGAAGGATATCAGAACTAGAGAACAGACAAACTGAGAACTTACCGCATGAGGACCAAACATATGAAGATGAAAATTTACAAGGATCCTTACCCCAGGACTTGCCACCTGATCCTGAAAAACTAAGGCTAGAGGAAGCTGCAAAACTGGTGCAAGCTTCTTTTAGGGGTTACTTGGTAATTGCCACTCTTTAAAATTCTTGTCTACTGGTCAGACATGCAAATTCTATTGTTAATGGGCATTTGAGCATTTTCCTGAAGAGTTAATGCATATACTCTCTGAATTTAGTGGTACTTGTTTTTGCTTTGATTTTCTAATTTGGGTTCTTCACCAAAACTGTTCTGTGGATTATATGTTTTTAGTTGAGAAGTCATCCAGCTATGTGCTAGGATAGTCAATGCAGTTTTTCCTTGTTAATGTTTTGCCATCTGGTCCTCTTGTGGAATCACAATGTTGAAGGTAGTGATATTATTTCTCTAGTATCCATGCTGGGAAAAGACGAACTATAAACATTGCATGCTTGAGCAGTGTATCTCCTAAATGTGTCTGGTGTTCTGTAACAATTTTTTGTGATCTTCTATTTCATAGAACTTATCTTGTGGACGTTATATATGCACTAATAAATGTATGTCTTGTGAAGGCTCGCCGGGCATTTAAGGCCCTTAAAGGCATAATAAGGCTACAAGCACTTATTCGTGGGCACTTGGTTAGGAGACAAGCTGTTGCAACCCTGTGCTGTGTAATGGGAATCATCAAACTGCAGGCACTTGCTCGTGGGAGAAAGATTAGGAGCTCAGATATTGGGCAAGAGATTTATAAAAAATGTGTTCATGTAAAGACACTGGTAAATTCTCGAGGAACCACATCAGTGCCCTGTTAATCATTCGTCATGTTTCATTTTATATCCTAAGGGGAAAAAATTTTTTCTTTGTTGTCCCTCATTTGCGTAGACTTTGATTGTGTGCAAAGCAGATCTGAGTGATATATTTTTAGTGCATATGAGTAAATATTACTGGGGTGGTCCCAGGCCCCTAAAAATCGTTTGGTGGTCCAGCACCTAACAAATTGGCAAGTTTGTGTTGGTGAACTTCAATGTTTATTCTTGTTGTTGGATCTGCATATTTTGACCACACAGACAAACTAGTTGATGGCTGTCATGTTGCAGCTTTTCTACCAATTCACAGTTTCTTTTGCTTTCAGGATAGCAAGATCATCAATTCTTATGGAGTCAGCATGTCCATCCAAATCTCAAAGATGTCAGGAAATGCTTTCGTCCTCAAGGTATGAACCATTAATTGCATGGGCTTTAATATTACTTATATTTGACAGTGGCCAACTAATGCACTCAATAATATGAAAAACCTTGTCCCAGCTTATACGCTCCACCTGGTCGTGATGGCAGTATATATTTAGAGGGAAATTTTTTCTTGAATATTTTGTGGAACAGACGAGCCTTCTTTGAATCAATTATTAGGAGAGGAGACATGAATCAAGAGGACACTTGTTAAATTCCATGATATCTTGAAATTTGTTACATCAGAAAATTTAATAGTATTTAAACAATCCTTTCCAACGGATAGGTAGTCATGTTATGATGGTTATCATCACGCACAAAGTTCTAGAGAACACCTTAACTCGTGCTCATCAAATTATGTGGCGATGGCTGCTTGTCGATATTATAATGGATAGCCTTTTGTCATGTAGAGATTTAATGTAGTTAGCCCGCTCAAGAGGATATTTTGTGGCATCCGTGATCCTATTTGAAAACATTTTGCATGTTTTTCATGGCCCTCTCCTGGGTTCGTTTCTCCAGCTTCTTGTCTCATCACCCACTGTGATGCCTTTGCGCCTCTATTATGATTCTATGGAACCAAATTCAGTCCCAAGCTGGTTAGGACGCTGGTCGGCCTCCAACTTCTGGAAACCAGTTCCACAACCTAAGAAACTTCCATATGCAAAATTGCAGAGGAAGCTTGGTAATGGCCAAACAGTGGATGCTGAAACTGGTAGGCCTAAGCGCAGCGTTCGTCGGGTTACTGCTACAAATGTTGACAACAACTTGGTGCAGGCAGCCTCTGAATTTGAGAAACCCAAGCGTAATTTCAGGAAAGTCTCGAGCCAAGCAGCTGATACAGCACAGGAAAATCCACAAAATGAGCTTGAAAAGGTAAAACGTAACTTGAGAAAGGTTCATAACCCAATAATAGAAAACCCTGTTCAGTCAGAGGTAGAAGTTGAGAAGCCAAAGCAAAGCATGGAAAAGGTACCGCGTGCTGCAGGTGATAATATATTGGGACAGGGCATGAGTAATTCAGCTGAGAAATTGAGGAAAGAAAGCACCTTGGCAACCTCCAAACAAGCTGATTTGGCAGAGAAGATGCCAACCCTGACCACACTTGATTTACCAAATGTTCATACAATCCTGGAACCATCAGAAAACAATGAGACATCAGAAGAACCACAGTTTGGCGAAGCTTTTGTTGAATCAAAGCCTTCAGTGGAGAGTGCTGAGAAGGATGAGGATGGTCCTGTGACAAATGGTGATTTAGGTCACAAGGAGGATCCAACCAGCAACGAAAATGAGAAATCTGGCTGGAAAACTTCCAGTGCATCAAAGCAAGAACGTGCAGAAAATGGGTTGCAGAGTAGTCCAATTCTCCCAAGCTATATGGCTGCAACTGAATCTGCTAAGGCAAAGCTGAGAATGCAAGGCTCCCCAAGGTTTAGTCAGAATGGATCTGAGAAGAATAACATTACCCGGCGTCATTCTCTGCCATCTTCTGCTGCTAGCAAAGTAAGCTCACAGTCACCAAGGACACAGAGAGCAGTTAATGCTGGAACTAAAGTGGGGAACAAAAGTGACCGGTCGCTGTTGGCTTCGAGAGATGGAAATGGTAAAAAAATGTTTAACTTGTATTTAAGATACTGATTCCTGTTTTTACATGGGTTGCTTTCAAATGAACTAGGTTTTGTGGTAAAGGTAACCTGTTTGCTGAATCTCACTTAATAGGTAGTCTTAGGAGGATCTTATCTTAGTTCTCAAGTCAGATTTTTAATGTTCTAACACAGCGTCGGCTATTGCTTAATTTTGCAGCAAAAGGAATTCAGGTGGAGTGGAGGAGGTAGTTTGGTTGAGCTGTGGTTTTTCAGGACTCATGGTTTTAATGGCAGTTGCTTCCTGTTTCACTCTGTACAAGATTATGTTGTAAAATTGGAAACTTGTTCTATAGCTTGAGGCTTGTTGACTCCTGAGTCCTACTTCTGCTTGTTTGCGAGTGGATGTACATCATAGGTTTTGAATTTTCGTTTTGCTACAATCATACATTTATTTCTGAACTAGGCTTGGTTTTGACTTCTTCTTGTCTATATCGTACTTCCATTTTCCTCATTGCTCTTATTTACCCAGTCTGGAAGCATCTTTTTTTCCTTCACTTCGTGCTGGAAGCTCTGTGCCCGTGAGAATAAGCTTGAGCGCTATAACTGTTCTTCTGGGATTTCAACAGTTGGGAGGAGTAGTTCCTTACATTTGAATTCAGAAAGAGATATAATTTGACACTTCGGATGGAGGTAATTCTAATCGCTTGGTTCAGAGGGTTTCTGCAAGTCTGGATATTTCCACGAATTCAATACTACTATCGAAGCCCCAAGAATTGATTCAGCCGTAGCAAATGCCAATGGATGTACCAAAATAAACGATTCTACCGTGTCGTTTTGATAAAGTCTAAACAAATGTGCAGGAAAAAGGAATCAACATAGGATCTTTAGGGCGCCGTATGATGAGACTAATCTGACTCAAGGTAGATTACAATTCCATAAGTGGGTCCTCCACGCCTTCCCCAAGGTTGATTACAATTCCATAAGTGGGTCCTCTACGCCTTCCCCGAGAGTTTAGGCGGCCAGGAGGAGCTGCAGAAATCATGGATTGAACGTTAAGATTAGTTGGAACAGGCATCTCTGCAGAGTGGCCAGAAATGCAGAGGGCACCAGAAGCATCTTGTCCCCAGTATACTTCAACCATAATGCCTCTAGGATTCTCCCGAGACTCCGTTCCTGGGATTCCAATAAATCTAGCTCCTACGGGTATCTGCATTTTCATTATAACCAGAGAAACCGAATCGGTTAGCTTATTAATCAGTTTCTCTCCCTTTGTCAGTAGTGAAACGTACTCGCATATTACAGAGCACAGCATATTGTACCCACCTGTACTAAGGCTCCAGAAGTTAAGGTCAGGGTTATCAACTTGTTTTCCGCAATGGCACTCTCCAGCTCGGCCTGCTTTGCAATATTTAAGAAAACTTCCTCAATAGTTGCCAGGCCAAGTTGAATGTCCGCTATACCGAATTCTCTTTTCCTATCTTCGAGCTCCCCAAAAGCTTCCTGTCGTGAGATTTTAAAGACCGATGAATATAAAGTAGGCAGGGTAAAAGCATGCAAAAGAAAACAATGAACAGCATGGATATGTTACTTCAGAAATTTGCAACAAAACGAAGTAAACACGGTAAAATTTCATGACTGTTTCAAGCAAGCAAATACAGTTCGGGAGAAGGGACACAAAGTAGGCATTTCAGAAGGACATACCGTTAGAGCTCTCTCTCTATCACGAGGAATCACGAAAGTCAGAAATGATGTGGTCTCCTCTGCTGGCATTACATCCAATTTCTGTGGCAATATAAAAAAAGGAGCCAAAACACAAAAGAACAAACAAACGAATTATTAAGCCTTTGCTATCTGAATAAATTATTGAGATGCTCATTTACTCTCACATTTTTAAAATACTGCTTCACAGCCTTCTGATAGATTAAAGGATCGGCAGGCCCGAACTGAGAACCTTCTCCCTCAGTGACTTTGATGAAGCTCAAATTAGTGATAAAGCCTTTCCCAAACTTTGACTTCAACCTGATGGAGGTTCCAATGCATCTGAGCCTACCCTTGGCAATTATTCCTATGCGATCACTTAGAATATCAGCTTCTTCCATCGAATGTGTTGTAAGAACAATGGATCGACCTTTCTTTGCATCTTGTATTACATCCCACACATGCCTTCGTGATATTGGATCCATGCCAGTAGTCTACACATCAGAAAGAATTCAGTAACCAATCTGCTTTGTAAATAAATCAAACTATACATATATTTTCGGGATTTTGTTCTTCATACAGGTTCATCTAGAACAAGTAACTTTGGATCACCAATAAGGGCTATGGCAACACTCAGGCGACGCTTCATTCCTCCACTATAACTCTGGGATCTGACTTTTGCTTCATCAGCAAGTCTTACTTTTGCCAATAACTCCTGAGCAACCTAAATAAGTAGAAACAAATTACTTATTATGCAACATCTTAGAACACTGCAAACAATAAATAGTGCTGGTCAAAGCAGGGTGAACTCAAGTTCTGGTTAGAAAAAAAAAAACAAGAAGGATACTCCTTCCTTTCCAGATATGTGTAGCACCTACCGAATTGATTGAAGCATGGGGTATGCCTTTGATGCTCGCAAAAAGGTGGAGGTGCTCTTGCCCGGACAAGGTATCCCAAAGAATGTCACCCTGTGACAAGGTGCAAAAGTCAGTGGCTACAAACTTAACAAGTACAAGCGTTATCACGCTTACATGGTGTTGGAAAGATGCAGACACAAGCACAAAAACATGCATACATGAAAACAGAAACAAATTTAGTTGCGACCTGTCAGCATATGGTTATGTACTAGGTATATTGGACGATAACAGGAGGAGGAGAGAATGAAGCAGGAGGGAGAGAGAGGCCTACTTGGGGGCAGACACCCATTAGCCTTCGAATGTTTGACATTCCTGTGGAGCTACAAATTGAATATCCATAAATCAAAGCTGCTAAAAAAGCATTTTGTTATACTCCTATGTTTCTCCCTTTTTTTTTTTTTGGTTTAATAATAAACCCTCTGTGAATAGGCTGAGAAAGAAGTGAACATCCTACCATCTCCAAAAGACACAGGAGTTAATCCAGTCAAGCAATTGATTGCTGTAGTTTTTCCCGCACCATTAGGTCCAAGAAGACAAAATAACTGATCTTTCGCAAAATTAATCCACAAGCCCTGCAGTAAATACATGAGTTCCCAGTGTCATAATGCTGAAACAGTCATCCATCTTCCTTTTTCTGTTAGCCATAAGGAAGAAAGGGTAGCCGCTAGCTACAAATTATATGCCATTTTTTGCTCGTAAAAAAATATCTAAATTGTTTTTCCACGGATTAACAAGGCCAGTTTGGCTGCTGAACAGCAAGGTAGCTAGATAAAAGCCATCAATCAAATGGATGCTGTTCAATATTATATTACAAAATACTCTTCCCTTTCCAAGCTGCTACTTCGTAGAGAGAATTAGGATGAATATAGAGGAGGAATAGAAAAATGACACAATTACTAGGTCAGTATCACTGAAGCATCCTCAAGTGTTTGTCAATATAACCACAAAATATGTGACTAACCTTAATAGCATGATATGGTGGAGTCTTCCTACATTTACAGCAACCATATTTTCTAGTTCCAGCATATGTCTTCACCAGTCCACGAATCTGAACTGCAACATTTGCATTGAGTGTGCCTTCACTTGTTTCTTGTTTGACAGTGTTTTCCTCTTCAAGCACATCTGCATCCTCCGGGATAACATACTCTTGTTGCATCACTGAGCCATTGCAATGGCAGATGCTACACTCTATGAAGAAACAGGGAAAAATTTACACTCAAAAAGTTCAGCTAAAGAGGGATCTACGAACCAATGAAAGAAATGGAATTTCCATTACCTTCACCTTTGTCACCACTCCTCCCCACCCAATATTTGAGAGTTAAGAAATAAAATATATGTTTTCTCATGCCGTATGCATTTGGCATTATATTGTCGAAGTAGATTGTCAAAACAATCCAAACACAGAATGTTGCAGTGAGCCACAAGTACACATCATTCTGTCAAAAGTTATAAACAAAACAAATGGAAAAAATTTAGCTTAATTTCAATGGCATAGAATGATAGAAAGAGCCATGATAGAGACACGAGACAGGAGCACCATTTTCATATATAAATTAATGGTAAATGGACCTCTCACCGCAAGGCATGATGCAACCTGCTGTCCGTTATGCAAAATTTGTTTATGGCGGGGCCCAAAAAATTAAAATTTTGGCTTACAATTGTCATTTTACAGTATTCTGAATCTGGAGGACAAGCAGCTCGCCTACTCCAGCTGATTCCAACACCTAGAGGGGTGGCTACAGCATCTGTGAGATGATTCATGGCTATGGCAAGAAGATTGGGCGGAAAGATTGACCAAAGTCTTCTAACAATGGTGTGTTGATTCCCATACATCAATTCGTTAAATGACTGCAATGATAAAATGAGAACCACAATGTACTGAAAAGTTGGAAATGAGCACATTTTTCCTACAGTGTATAAAAAAATCTTGTTGTCAATCAATAGTCAAAAGAAAAAAAAAAAAAGTTGATTCCTGTAAGCATGAAATTAATTTTATTTTATCTGTTTCTATAAATGAAGAGAAAAACGAAGACAAGATTTTGATTGTACAAGAAAAATGTATCATTTATTGTGAACGGAGATAGAATGAAGCCAAAATCTGTTCTGTTGTGCGAGCATTGTCAACAGGCAGAGTTTCCATCAACTACCACCACATTAAGATCATAGAAAGATTGAGAAGATGAGAGAGAACCTTTAGGTGTGATGGCACTGGTGTTGTGTCTAGTTCAGAATTAAAGCATTCTAAACCTTAGGTGCATTATATTCAAAGAATTGCTTATTCTGCATCTCTGGTATGAGATGTTACCTGAGTCACACAGCTAATAATAAATACTAAAAACCCCACTGTCGATGCTGAAGTTGACTTGTTTCTGAAGGCTGAAACCAGGAAGGCAAACCCAGTCTTGCATCGAAGAGACCAAAAGAAGAGAAAAGGGAAGAGTTAATATAATCAAGCACAACGCTGACAAATTGTAAGGAAGGAAGGCAGGATGCAGACTTACCATATTTAGCTGGAAAAGATAAAACACAAGGAATAGAACCACAAAACTGTTTTTCGTGAAAAAGTCAAATTGAAACATCATTCCAAAAAGTACAATGAGAAGTGATGAAATTAGCACGAAGATTCCCTCCCAGGTGATCCATGAGAACCAGTAGGCAGACTCATAAAGCCCCATCATACTCATTGCCTGCAAGTGGCAACTAACATTAAATAATATCCTCACAGTGAAAACACGGGATTCAGTAAAGGGCCAGCGATTAGAATTCTAAAGAACTCAAGACAGCAAGACGTCAAACCTCACGAAGTCTGAGCTCCTTCTCCATTACCAAAGAACTAATTTGCAGTACAAACCCAAACATGACAAATGCAAGGATAAAAATGGGTCCCACGTCATTCATTGCGGAAAATCTTTCTTTTGCCTCTTCAGCAGGATGTGAAAATTTCTTTAATCCCACAATCCAGCTAAAGTTTGGAACTGAATGTACAGAATCTCAGATTAGTAAATTAGATCAAAAAGAGATGCAAGATATTTTACGCATGCCAAAATCTAGCTCAGAGAAAAAAAAGTATTTCCCAGTATTTCCCAATTCCTACCTCCGATAAGAGACCGAGCAATTTCACGCTCTGCTGCAATCTGAAGTGGAATTTGATATTTAAACTGGATGTCTTCCTGTCGAATTGAATGTCCCAGTTGGGATGAAGATTTAGCTCCACTACAACTTGTCTGTATGCCATAGCTGATTACGGAGGAATTTATTTCTGCAAAATGTAAAGCTCCAGAGCTACGCATATGATTGCCATAAAGCCAAGCGTCTGCTTCATCTTTTGTCCTGAATGATTTGACCTGCTTTCAAGTGATTTGAGTTACAAAATTTTTCGTCGGAGTATGGAGAACTTTTATATGCAGGAAAAATTATTGTTTAAATTTCTCAATACAAGTAATCCAAACTAGAAATCAGGTCATTCGAGCAGTAAAACGAGCACTCATCCTAATATTTGCTTTCGAAAAACAAATAAAAGGAAAGCAGAAAAAAAAAAAACCAAAAAACAAACGATTAAGCACCGGAACAAGAAATTACATCAAGAACTCGTCAAATCAACGGTTAAAGTACTACTGGCGACAATATGAATTCAAAATTTTCCTTTTCTAATTATATAGCGGAACCTAAGCGATACCACGGTAGGGGATACCTTGGCGGAGGGGATGGACCTGGCAGGGTTGTTAGCCATTATGGCGGAAGCAATGCGAGTGACTTTAACGCTGCCGTTTCCACTCCAAACGAAGTCGAAGCATGGCTTTCTCAACATCAGACTGTCGCAGTCCGCGATAGGCGGCGGGACGAAAGCCTTGGGATCCGTGACCCCGGCGGTGGTCGCCGTGGAGACCTCCGACTTCTGCACGACGAAAATCAACGAGAGGAAGAAGAGCGAAGAGAACAGCCGTACAAACGTCGCCGCCTTGTTCCTCCACGACAGCAAGGCGTTCTTCTTCAACAGCGCTCCGTATTGCTGCCATGCCAGCCCCAGACCTCTCTGCAATTCCATCCTCCTCCTCTTTGATGCCTGTTAATTACAGTAACGCGTTTTGGAACTCCGCGATTTTGTAATTAACGCAGTTGACATCATTTTATTAAAAAATTTTGCTCTTTTCGGAGTGTTGCGTACTCTCTCGTAAAAGATACGTTTGGCTGTTAATTATAGTAACGCGTTTTGGAACTCCGAATTCACGCGGTTTTGTAATCAATGCAGCTGTCAGCCTGTGGCATCATTACCCAATCAGTTTTTATTAAAACTGTTTTGGATTTCCTCTTTTCGGAGTGTTGTTTCCGTTTTTAAGAGTTGGCGTACTCTCTCGTAAAAGATACGTTGGCTGTCCCGCCAACCCTCTCATTCCATGCATTTCCGTATTATTTAATAACGACATTCTGTGCCTCGTTTAATGGAAACTTTACATCGCATACTATCCATTTTAAAATATTACTATAATTGTCCCACGCGTATATAAAATAAAATTTATGCTATTACATCTAAATATAAAAATAAAAAAATTATAATAATCATATATTTTATTTATCTACCGCACTCTCCTAAGATTTTTTATAATTATGTTAAATAAACACTTAAATTACAATTATATATAATTAATATAATAATAATAATAATTATTATTATTTAATAAATTATATCTACTTATATACTTTTTTTTTATTCACATAATTTGTTTAGTTTAATTAAAGTAAACAAATAAAATTTATGATTAAGGATCATTAATTAAAATTATGTAAATAGTAAAAAGACCAATTTATCATATTTCTTTTAATAAAGTTGATAATTTTATTCTAATCATTTTTGAATTAAAAAAAGCATTTCCTCTAGCAGAAATTTTCAGCACCAACGTTGTAATTAGAAAAGAAGCCAGTGAAACAAACACAAATTTGAAATCTAATTTCAAAATAATTTTTTTCTTAATAAATTAAAATAATTTAATTTTGTAAAAAATATTAATAATTATATTCTTATAATTATTTTAAATTTTTATTAAGGAATCATTAACCCAAAAAACTAATTATTATTTGATTCAAACAATTAAAGAGATTTTTATATTTTAAGCATATGTGATAAAAATAAAAATTTTTAAGTAAAATTTAACAAAAAAATTATAATTTAAAATAATAAATTTTTTATACTCATAAAAAATAAATAAATGTAATAAATAAAATATTTTTTATATATTTTAAAATGTATCGTATAAATTATCAGACATATTAAATTTAATTTTTTTATTTTATTTATATAATATGAAAAATAAACTCAATATATTATTAACAAGAATGTTATAACATGAATATTATATTAATTGGTGTTGCTAAACAAATGTGCCCGTATAAAAGAATGAACAAAGATGTTTCACGACGGAATGTATCGTCGAGAACTGCTAGAATTAGGAATCTCATTGGCGTCAATCACAACTCCAAGAATCGATCCTCTCCTTCGGCCGAAAGTGTTTCTGCGGTGTGGCGGCGCAGCAGAAGTCAATGGCTGGACGCTAGGAGGAATAGGCATTTCCCTTGAGTGCCCTGAAATGCAGAGAGCACCGGAATCATCTTGCTCCCAGTATACTTCAACCATGCTCCCTCTTGGATTCTCGGCGGTTTCCGTTCCGGGGATGCGGACAAATCTAGCTCCTACAGGTACCTGCATTATGATTGCAAGCATAGAGAGATGCATAACAGTAAAAAAATCTTTCTTTTGCTGCAATTTTCTCTCCCTGTTCAGTAACTTGTCATGCAAGTAACAAGAGCGAAACCGGTTTGAAATTATGGTTACCTCAAGTAAGGCCCCGGATGTTAGATTTAGAGTAACCAAGCGCCCCTCGGCTGCAGCACTTTCTAACTCTGCTTTTTTTGCAATGTTCAGGAAAACCTCTTCGAGCGTTGCAAGGCCAAGTTGAATGTCTGATATACCAAATTCTGCTTGTCTTTCCTCAAGTTCCGCGAAAAAAATCTGTTTGAATGTTTTAATTGCCAATGAAAAATGAGGAGAAAAAAAAGATGGGAAACAATCATAAACAAATAGCTTTAAGTTTCTAATCTGTTCAGTCTTTCAATGCAGAAGTATTTTGATTTTGTTTTTCATTGATCCCACACATTATAATTATTGTCTTTCAATTAGTTTCTGCCAATAATGAAAAAGAGCAATTTGCAGGAAGGTAAAACTCTTGTGCTTTGACTGATCCAGTAGGATACATCGTAGACACTTGTGTAAATGCAGATCTCAACGGCTTGCCAAAATGTCATAATTCCAACACTACTAACCTGCTATCCGGGTGACATTTTCAAATATGCAAATCGTCAGTTACAAACTGGAGATGGCAAAAAAGAATTCAGAGATTCTTACCGTTAAGAGGCTCTCTTTATCATGAGGAATGACGTAAGTTAGAAACGATTTGGTCTCATCAAAAGGGGTTACATCCAAATTCTGTCAAGAGATTATGCAAATCACAACTTAATGCAGTGCAGGTTAAATATATTGTATACTTCCATGGCATTCATCAAACTTACCTCTTTAAAAAACTGTTTCACAGGCTCATGATCAACGCCAATGGCAGGCTCCACAGAGCTATACGGTGGAGTTTGTCCATCGGTGAATTCAGCAAAGCTTACATTAGTAACAAAACCAGTACCGAACTTTGACTTCAACCTGATTGATGTTCCAATGCATCGGAGCCTACCCTTGGCCACAATTCCTATACGGTCACTCAGAATGTCAGCTTCTTCCATTGAATGTGTTGTCAAAACAATGGCGCGTCCTTTCTTTGCATCCTGTATTATATCCCATACATGCCTTCTTGATATTGGATCCATGCCAGTGGTCTGAAAATTGAAAAATTAGTGTAAGAGAAACAGCTCATTTATCCAACCAGACCAGTGGAAATATCTGCGTTCACAGGAGTCTAATCTACATACTGGTTCATCAAGGATGACTAATCTTGGGTTCCCAATAAGGGCTATCGCAACACTGAGGCGGCGTTTCATTCCTCCACTATAGCTCCTTGTTCTAACTCTTGCTGAGTCAGTGAGCTTCACCTTTTCTAGTAAGTCCTGGACAACCTGCAAGATAGAATCGATGGTATGAAATGGTAATTCTTTTCTGAAAAAGTTTATCTGTAATGACAACACCTATGTATCACTGGATAAACCCCTTTCAATCTTGAGAGAATTATAATCCTGACTCCTTTCCACATTCACCGGGTACATACCATATTGATTGAGGCTGGTGGTAGACCTTTAATACTAGCAAAGAGATTGATGTGCTCCTGACCAGACAATGCGTCCCAAAGGATATCAAACTGGGATATGACGCAAAAGTCAGTCTTAACAATCTATTAGCAATTGGATGTGTGTGCAAAGTCAAGCACAAACAAACATGCTTGCATGCTACCACATAAAGAAAGCACCGGCACATAAATGAGATCATGCAGCACGCAAATGAGCATGCATGTGCTCATAAAGGTAGAGAGGCAGAGAGATCACCTGAGGACAAACTCCAATAAGTTTCCGGATTTTTGACATGCCAACAGAGCTTCTAATGGAATATCCATAAATCAAAGCTGTTATTGAAGCAGCTAGTCAAGTTTCCAATGCATTTTTGTATGGATGAAAGTCACATTTGCGTTGCAATTGTGATTGATCAAGGAAAAGAAATGAGAGATTTTACCATCACCACTTGTCACTGGTGTAATGCCAGTCAAGCAATTGATTACTGTTGTTTTACCAGCACCGTTTGGTCCAAGCAGACAAAATAACTGATCCTCAGAGAAATTCATCCATAAACCCTGAGAAAGTACATAAATTACAAGCCAGAATATTAAAAGATCTGCAAATAATTAGAGCCCAATAAAAAAGCATTTTACTGGTGTCGTCTGCATTTTTATTTTTCACATCATATGATGAAAAAAACCAATGGCGATCGCCGAGAACATCCAAGAATCCTTAGGAAAAAAAAAATGTATTGGAAGGATGCTCAAGAATAATCTTCATGGAACTGATGCAACCTGCCTGAAGAATAGCAGGATGCAATGCCCAGTAAAATCTGCAAGATGACCACGACAGGCTAACTTTTAAACCAGATTGAAATGCCCGGACTATTCTATTTTACAAGCTTTTAACCAATTTCTAATATTCCTACTGTCACGGAAACTGTTATGCATGGTCATTGGCACACGTCTACCAAATAAAAAGAAAATGTGATTCAGTTAGACCTTCTTTGCAGAAAGTTCTCATGAGGGACCACAATTTGGTGGTTCACTTGCAAGTGCGGCAAAATAAAATGTGCGGAGACATAAGAGAAAAGAATAGAAAACCCCTTTTTAGCCTGTCAACCTGCTCTGGTAGCAAAGATGAAAATACATTGCTCACCTTAAGAGCATGGTAAGGTGAGGTCTTTTTGCATTTACAGCAACCAATGTCCCGGGTCCCAGCATATGTTTTCACAAGTCCACGTATCTGAACTGCAACCCTTGGATCAATTGTGCCTTCTCTTGCATCTTTCTTAATATCGTTTTCCTCTCCAAGGACATCTTCTTC
This sequence comes from Bruguiera parviflora, assembly GCA_019804595.1. NCBI lineage: Eukaryota > Viridiplantae > Streptophyta > Magnoliopsida > Malpighiales > Rhizophoraceae > Bruguiera > Bruguiera parviflora. The sequence goes on from CM034045.1 coordinate 2,740,846, forward strand.
ATCTGGAATGCCATGCTCTTGTTCTGGAACTGAAGCAAAGCAACTACAAATGCCACCCTCTACAAAGAAAAAGGGGGAAAACTACAGTCAAAAGATTAGCTCCTGAGTGCACCTCTGAGGCATCAATTGAATTGTGATCTCAATTACCTTCCACCTTATTTCCACCTTTCCCAGTCCAATACCCAGGCATTAAGAAGTAAAACACTGATTTTCTGATACCGGATGCATTGGGGATCACATTATCAAAGTAGATTGCCAAAACAAGCCAGATAAAGAATGTGCTGATGAGCCATATGTAAACATCATTCTGTCAAGAAAAAATGAGTTAAAAAAGCCCGAATGATCATAAGTAAGTCTAACTGGAGAGGATAAAGAAGAAATTTTAGAAATAAGACAACAGAAAACAGAAAGGAGAAAAGGAGAACATATGGGTGAAAATTTTTGGTGGTTTAGTGCTTTGAAGGGGGTGGGGTTGTCCAGGGGCATGCATGTCTGTTGGAGTTTCCGGGAAAGTTTAAAAGTGTTCACGTACAATCGTAATTACACATTCTGTATTGTCAAGGGGACACTTGTCCCGCCTGCTCCAGCTAATTCCAATATCTTCAGGAGTAGCAGTTTCCTGAGCCAGTAAATCCACGGCTGTTGCAAGAAGATTTGGCGGAAACAAGGACCAGACATTCCGTAAAATTCGAGAAAATTGTTTTTTATATGGGAAGCCAACCAGCGTAACAATCTGCAGTCAGATAAACGTGGTTTGTCACAATCATAAGGGAACACAAAGTTCTTGCTCCATAGCAACCTACAAACCTCTATAGAAAGGGTACGATCAAAAGATGTACTCGGTTTTGAACCATTAAATATTCATGATTATGGAATTGATAAATTGATGTGCATCATCAAAATAAGCAACTTTCAATAGAACCTGACAAGGCTTATTATTAATTTGACCTTTATTGATGAATAGGCAATTGGTCAGAAATATTTTGGATAAAAATTAGTAAAATTATGAGTCTGATCGAAGTAGCTGGACAAAACAACCCTTTCTCATTATATAAGAAAGACTATACCGTATGTAACTATTAGAAAAGGAACGAGAAAAGACACTCGAGTGCACTTCCCCAAGGGAAAGGGGTGCAGAAACCATAACCTGGTCACGGGTTCCATCACCAGTGATAACATCCTCGTGTTTTTAAAAGCCGAAGATGGCCAGTGGCTTTCTCAAACTTGATTAGTTTGGCTGGCTAGCGTGGGACGGATGAGTCAAATAAGTTTCCTGGTGTTTTCTATTACAATGGAACTAAATGTCCCTGGCTAACGGTTATTGTTATGAAGCTTGTTTCCAAAACAGATCCATTCACTGTGTTTCTAAAACAGACGTATTGATTGTGTACAGTGGTGAATCTTGCCTGAGTTAAAAAGCCAACAATAAACAAGGAGAACCCCACAGTATTGGCCGAAGTTGACTTGCTAACGAAGGCCGACAGCATGAATGCAAAGCCAGTCTAGCATAAACAGAAGTGAAGAAATCAGAAAGGGTTACCATTAGCAAGCATAAGCTATTTTAATATGGTGCAAGGAATGTGGAAAGTGGTCTCACCATACAGAGCTGGAAAAGAAAGAAGACGAGAAACACAACTGCAAAATTGTTTTTCTTGAAAAAGTCAAACTGAAACATCATTCCAAATAGAACAAGGAGAAGCGACGAAATTAGGGAAAGAATTCCCTCCCATGTGATCCAAGAGAGCCAATATGCAGATTCGTAAAGGCCCATCATACTCATGGACTGTGGAAGGACATAAAAACAACATAATAAATACCTAGAAAGGAGCATGAATATAAAAGAGATTCAGCAACAGAACAACTTTCTTATCCTATACATTTCCAGACAATAGAGCGTCAGGACCTGGCGAAGCTTGAGCTCTTTCTCTGTGACCAACGAACTTATTTGCAATACAAATCCAAACATGGTGAATGCAAGAAAAAAAGCTGGTCCAATTGTGGACAATGCAGAGAATGTTTCCTTTGCAGGATGCGCAAATTCTTTAAATCCTACGACCCAGCCAAAGTTTGAATCTGAATATCACCAAAGCCACAATGCCAAACAAACATCAAAATAGAACCACATAGACATAGAAAAAGAAAACAGCTTTTCCGTGCCATGCCTGACTCTTGCTAAAGTGTCTCTACACAACTAAAAACCAAAATTTCAGTACCTCCGATAACAGACCGGGCAATCTCACGCTCTGCTGCAACCTGAAAGGGAACCTGAAACTTGAAAGTAGGATCTTGAAAATGCCCCCGCTGGGTAGATACTGTAGAATTAATCTGTAAGCCATAGCTGATGAAAGTAGCATTTGTTTCCCTGAAATGCAGAGCTCCAGGGACGCGATTTTGATTGTTTAAGATCCATGCATCAACCTCATACTTGGTTCCGAACGACATCACCTGCGTACCATCAAATGAGGTTTGCTCTTTATATTTTTTACTTCAAAAATAAAAATATACTGCCGTATAAGGGTGTGAGTGAGTATTAAGCTGTAAATTTTAACAAAATGGACCTCACCAGAAAAATAAATAAATAAATAAAAACTCAAACAGTCCATGGTAAATTTACTTCAGTTTTTTTTTTTTTAAATATAAAAAGTACATAACAAATATCCACCCTCACATTTATAAATTAAAATTAAAATTAATTTTTAATATATTTATTTAATTTTTTATATACAAAATTTATTAATTAAATATTATTAAACATAAAAATATTATTTAAATATTATTAAATTTAAATAAATTTCTTATATTTAGTTTCAATGTTAAACAAATCCACGTTATTAATTTAATATCATAAATGCACACAATTGTTATAAATGATAATTAAAAAAAATAAATTTAAATTAATAGGAGAATAAGTATATCAGATCACCTTTAAAGTAATTCTTTGAATAAATAGTTCATTTACTCCGTACTTACGACCGAAAAGTAAAACAAAAAAAACAAAAAAAAAAAAACTCAATACTTAAACACTGAGAAATTATTAATTTTTCTATTGGCTCGTACCTTGCTTGAGGGGATCGGCCTCCCGGGGTTATTGGCCATGATGGCACGAACAATATTACCCACACGAACGCTGTCGTTTCCGCTCCATAGGAAGTCAAAGCAAGGGTGCTTGATGAACAACCTGTCCTCGCAAGGAGGAATGGAAGGGTAGAAGGAGACCGACGGGTCGGTGACGGTCTTGTAAGCCGTGGTGCCGTAGTTCATGGAACTGGTGGCCCTGTCGATACAAAAGAGGAGGAGGACGAAGATGAGTGAAGCGAAGAGCTGGAGGAAAGTGGCGCGCTTGTTCCTCCATGAAAGCAGCAAGTTCTTGACCAACAGCGCCTTGTATTGCTGCCACAGCAGTCCCAATCCTCTCTTCAATTCCATTTCCCCCCCCCCCCGCTTTCTTTTCTTCTTTCCTTTTTCTCTGTTACGCTCTCTCTCTCGCTCTCCCTTTCCCTCTTTCTTTTTTCTGTTTTATTTTGTCGCGTTTCATTTACGACTCCAAGGGACTTAAAAAGGGCGCGCGCTTTGGCCGAATTTGCTTTGGTAGTATAAATGAATATTATATGGCGTTTTATTCGATGACATGGCAGGGGTAATTTCGGTATTTTGAGTTTGAATGCTGTTGTACTTTCGTGGCAGGTGGCAGGTGGCAGGTGGCAGTTAGAAGTTCGTTTCTTACGAATTGCACTTTCGATAACATTTTAATAAAAATATTAAGAAGGCACCCGAAAATTTGACCCATATTAAACAGGGATCCGTTATAATCGTTATTACAATAAATTATTATTATTATTATATATATAATATATTAATTACAATTAATAGAATTATAATAAATTTATATATAATTTTATATTTATTTCCTTTGTCTATAAAATATAACTCTATTTTAATTCGTGACTTGATTTATGGAATTCTTTTTGGGACGTGGGGGAACGCGGAAACGTCCACACGGCCGCAGTAACAGGGTTTTTCTATAAATGGTTATTTTACTGATAACGTAACATATTTTCGACCGCAGATTTTGATTGCATCCTCCTAAATAAACCGTAAGATTCAATTCTATCAGAGGACCTGCGGATTTTTAATGCATGCAGTATTAATTATGAAGAGTAGTTAACATATCAACTTAGGATGTTTGTGATTTGTCGAGTACGGAAAATAAATTATATCGCTATCAGTTCATATTATTTGCAGGGAAAAAAAATAAAATTTAGCTCAATACCGTGTTTACATACTCATAGTTTTGAATTTCAATTGACAAATATATAAATATAATAATAATTTTTTTTTCTGACAAGGCCTTCAATTCTAGGAGGACGATTTGGTAAAATAACTGAAGCTTGATGAAGGGCAAACCAGGCAATACAACATTTAGTCAAAGCTATAAACCAAGATTTTCCCAAATTGCTAAGTAAAGTTGACAGATAGTTGTGCGATTGTTTTTACTAAATTTTTTTGTTTTTATTCGTTAACTAGAAATGGATTTTTGATTGAAAAAGACAAGAGGAAAGACCTTACCCGCAGAAAATGATCGGAAAATAGGAGAGGATAGAAACGAAAAGCTACTCATAAAGTCGGTTAGCTACGGAAAATTATTGGTGACAAGGAAGGCAACAGGTTTGTCCTTTTCAAATTTAAATGTTAGAATTGAACTCATCCAACTCACCAATTGGGTTGACGAAACAATTTTGTATTTTAATCTATAAACACACACGCACACGCACACACGCGTATACATGCATATATCTTTGTTCTTTTCTAACCAAAATACATTACGTCAAACCAAGTAATATTAGATTATGAAAATTATAATAAAAATGACAAAAAAAATTTTAAGAATTATAAAAATTATGAAGAGAATTTTACCAGATACACATAAATTATAATCATTAAATTTTACTCAAATATTAACTTGAATAAAATATTAAACAAAATATTAACTCGTTTAATTATTAATTTAATTAATAAATTAGTAATTAATTCGTATAAATTAATATTAAAAATAAAATTTTAATATCGTCAAATATTTTTTACTAATTAACACGTTATTTGTCTTTAACTTTTTATTTCTTCCCCTCACCGCCTTTGAATGAGCGATAAAAGAGTCTAGTGAAAATTTTAAATTTATCATCCTTTTGGAAATGTTATAGACATTAATGTTATATACTAAAAATGATATATTTAAAGATATTAAATCTCTTAATTTAGAAATTTTGAATAATTATTTTTGTGTATATTAATAATATAAGATAGAAAAATTTAAAAAAAAATCAAATAACATATATAAATTTATTTAGTATCAATTTAAAGTATATATTAATGTAATTAAAAAGCTGTAAATTAATTACCTAGCATATTTAATATGAACTAAAATTTAGATCAGTGATTGAATATTAGTTCAACCAATACATAAATGAGATTAAATTTGAAATATTAATTAATGTAATTAATATATCATAATGCCAACTTTCAAATAAAATATATACAAATTGATTGAGAAAAAGCAAAGGTCTCATTGTAATTTTGTAAGTTACATTGTTTTAATTAAAGATCAATTCAGTTGATTTGATTGAGGGGAAGGATTTCTTAAGCCAGGAAAAAAATACAACCGAATCAACTGAATTTTTCTGATTCAAATTTCCAATTAGTTATTTACTTATACCATGGGGAGCAAAATCATTCTTTATTAGAATCGTGTCAAGTAGTGAATCCAATCATAGTCATGGTTCTTTGGGAAACTGTTGAGAAGATAATTGATAGAATTTTTCTACTTTCTTTGGTTTTACTTTTCCTTTGTTTCTTTAAACAATGTGATATGAAAACTTCGCGATTTCGTCACTCTCATTTCTCTTGTTGATCAAGTAATATCTTTGAAAAAATAAAAAAGACAAGAGAGAGAGAGAGAGAGAGAGAGAACACTAACTTCTGTCTCTTCACCGCGTGCATATATTACGATTTATCTCTGTTGTCAACGTGTTTTGATCCCTAAGGTCAACTACTTCGAGCATTAGAATAATGCATCCAAGAGTCCATTTTCTTTTGATTTTTGGTTTTGTTACTTAAGCCTTAAGGAGCAATCCTTTGATTTAAGCATAAGGGGAGTTGAATTACGGCAGGCTGACATAGAACATATGCAATCTATATCCGCGCTTGAGAAATATTTTCCTTTAATTAATTCAATATGTACATTTAAACACTTGGTTTTGAAAACAAAAATAATATTGAGATCTGACTATTTTTAAAACAACTCTAAAAAAATCATTTATGTAATTGCTTCACAATTAAATCCCAACCTTATAATTTGGAATCAGTGATATTTTAATGCACTCGATATAATATTATTGTAAAAATTAAAAAAAAAATTAATTTGCAATTACATGATTATATGTTTTTTCCTTTTACGATATTATGTTATAGTATTTTAAGAAATATTCTAATAGCTAAAAATATAAATTTTTATTTTTAAAATTTATTTTTTAAAAAGAACGTGAGATTTGTTAAAATAAAAAGATTACTATAATTATGTAACTTATGACTAAATATATATTTTAATTTCTTTTTTAAAAATTTTTTAAAAAAGAAAATCATTGCATGCCACCATCAATGGAAGTAACGCGGCTACATCCCATAATTTTCCAATTTCATTACTATATTCTAGGTCGTCATTAACGCGCCAGCGGTTTGTAGTGATACAAGTGTCCTCGTACCCATCACGCGCCAGCCTTCACTAATACACTGCCGTTTCCCGATCCCAAGTATCTTACTCAACATCCACCTCAGGGAGATTTCCTTTTGGGCGCGTGAGCCTCTGACCATATGTGCGAACTCGTTGATGTTACATGCACCCGCATTTTCAGACTCGAGATAAATGTGTATCTATAAAAAACGTCATGTCGTATTATTAATTGGAAACTTAATATTTATTAATGGTGGTGATGATAATACCATCTCAGTCGTATTTATTTTGAACGAAGACCATTTATGTGTAATATAGTAACTTCGGTCCACGTTAGGGAATTACTCGCTGCTCGTCATTTCTTTTTTTATCTAAACATTTACAGTAATGACAATAGGATTTCCTGTTGTTGTATCTTCCTCATCCACGCGAGTATCCTCCGTCTCTCTCGTGCAGGAGTGCGCACAGAAAAACGCATTTTGACAATTAATTTCAAAGATTAAAATTAGTCTTACGCATAACTTGTTTGAGTTCAAATCGGCATCTATGATTTTATTATTATTATTATTATTATTTTTTTTTTTTTTTTTTTTTTGGTCACCGTGCTATATTCCTCTCGGTTGAATTCCTCTCGGTTGAACAGAGCCAAAAGACAAGCATGTCTGATGTTCTCGTTCGAGGGACGGACCATTGTCCTTTATTCCCGAAGGGGACAAAAAAAAAAAAAGCTAAATGAGGAGAAGATAAAAAGATTAATCTCCTGCAGTAGTGTCATTCAATCAAATTCCCCGAACGAGGAACTTGCCAGACACGCCTTTTCGCACCCATACGTTACAAAATTTCGGAACGATGCTCCAAGACATCTCATCGGATTGGTCCACACGCTGCGCTTCTGGTGAAACCAATCGAACCGAGGAATCGAGATTGGATCTGACAGTTAATTGGTGATTTTGTTAATTAATTAATCAATATATCCAAATCGATGGATACGCTCCAACCAACCGTTCTGATCTGACCTTTTGTTTCCCTGAAAAAACAAAAAAAAAAAAAAAAAAAGAAAGAAAGAAAAACAAAAGCCAATGTACTCGCTGAAATTCGATCGGACCACAAAACAAAACAGAACCGCGTGGAGACGTGGAGGGCATTAGAGACATTTAAAGAAGGGCACTTCGCTCACTCTCCCTCCGAGCCAAAACATGCCTTTTTTTTGTGGGAACGCCAGCGACTTGAGTTTTACTAAATGCCGGATGTGAAGGGCAAAAGCGTCAATTTCGATTTCCACTGCGATTTCTGATTTTGGCGTTTTCCTGTTGACGTCCTCGCCAAGACAACAGCCCCCATAAATAGTTCTCTGTTCTGCCTTTCACTCACTACTTGGCTACCGCCGTGTTCTAGGCGTTCAAAACGAAAACAACAGCCCCATAAATAGCTCTCTGTTCAGCCTTTCACTTACTACTTAGCTACCGCCGTGTTCTAGGCGTTCAAAACGAAAACAGAGGAGAGAGAGAAGAAGGAGGGGGAGGAGGAGGAAGGGAAATTGAAATTCATATTCATTTGGGGCTTTGAAGGCAAGCACATCCATGGCGGATACGTCGCCGCATCGTCCTTCGTCTTTCGGGACTCAGGCTAATGCTTTGTTTCGAAAGAACTTAACCTATCAGGTCTCTCTATTTCTCTTCTCTTCTCCTTTTCTACGTAATTCAACGATCATTCTTTCATCCAACTGCAGGAAAAAGAAAATTCAATAATCGAATTTCCAGCGCAGTTTTCCGGTTTTTTTTTTTTTAAATACTTTCTTTCTCTTCTTGTACATGTTCTTTGTTTGTTTTCTTGTTGTTCTCCTCCTCCTTCTGCTTTACATTTTGTTTCTGGGTTTCGTTTCAGTGGTTTGGATGGGTCTGAATTTGTTTTTTTTTTTCTTTTTTTTGCGGGGGAATTCTTTCCTTTCCTTTCTTTTATTTTCTTTTCATTTCTTTCTTTCTTTCTTTTTGTTTTTTTCTTTTTAATTAATGAATTCAGTCCTCTGATTGAATTTTTTCAAAAGTTGATTTTCTTGATTCTGTTTCTTGGAGTAGATTATACTGATTTTCTTGATTCTGTTTCTTGGAGTAAAATTAAACTGATTTCGAGTTACTGGTTATGGTATAATTTGTTTATGACTTGTGACCTCTATTTGATATGTGTTTGAAGCCAAGTCTCATCAAGTTAGTATGTTAGTAGTCATTTGAGAAGTCAGATTAGATTACCCTTTTCTGTTCGCCCCTGTGGTTTGGTTTCCGTGAATGCTTTTCTCACTTTTATAGATTAGAAGACTTATTTTATTGGATTCTGGGAAATTTTATGATTTAATTTCTGCTCTGGTTATGCTTGCTTTTGAATGAAAAAGATGGTTACCGAATGAGCTCATTGTGATTTCGTTGGTGCGGGACTTTGACATCCTTTGTGGACTTTTTAATAGAGAAACCTTTTGTAACTGGCGCCATGTTATTGGTTGATGTTGGGCACTCTTTCACACGATCATGTTTCTTATCCTCTTTTTTCTTTCTTTCTTTGGTTTTTTTTTTTTTTTCTGGCAGAAAAGAAATAGCAAGACAAATTGCCGGCTCATTTTCTTTCCAGTTATTCTCTGTGTTTTGCTCAAGGTCCTTCAAGTTGTTGTTGACGATCAACTGAGCAAGTCAATTGGTAAGTGTGGTTGTGATTGTGTTGATACAAATAACGATGGACATTGTGCAAAGGCATGTGGACTGCAATTCTCCGATTTGGATCAAGTTGCTAATTGTCCAATTCCTAGTCCCCCGGAGTGGCCTACCCTATTACAAGTTCCATCTCCTGATTATCGCGCGGTGAAAACAAGTTTATATACGGACTTGCCAAATGAGTCATGTAGGAGGACTGGTTCCTGCCCTGTAACTGTACTGGTGACTGGAAGTAATCAATCACTCGGAGAAAGTAGCTCTCTCTCTCTCTCTCTCTCTGTTGGTGTGTCTGTGATTTGGCGAGTGTGAGTGTGTGCTTGTGTGCTGTGTCTTAGTTTAGCAGTCTTATGTCTTTCTTGATCTTGTTTACTTCACCTATATGTAGACTAGTTCCGTCTGTGTATTAACTTCAATGTGTTATTATTCCCAGTTTTGGCAGGTCACATGTTCCCAACTTCTCACCCTCCTAATTCCTCCAATGTTGAGGATTTGGCTAATAATGTTTTGGTAAGTTGTTTTACATTCACATTTTTATCCCACTTCATTCCTTATTTTTTGAAGGTATTGAAAGTAGACTGTCGTTGGGTACTTGCTTGTATCTTTCATTGATGTTGATTTGTTCCTCCAAAATGTCACAGGGTACACAGACTCTGCCTACCCAAGATAATTTTTTGGAACCTGGCTTCTTTGAACCTGATCCTTTGTATAATGTTCAGCGCAAATGTGTGTCAAATTCTACTGTCTCTATGCCCTTTCAATTCTCATCAGTTGAATTCACAAAAGGTATGAATATGCTGTCCTATAAGTAATATCCTTTGCAGTGTTGAGTAATATATGCTGTAGAGCTTTGGTTCTTGGACACAAATCCATTAGTGGATGTCTTTGTATGGACAGAAATGCTATGTTAAAGATGTTGAACATGTAGAGATGAAAGAATTAATTGAAAACTTCAATGTTTAGAAACATGCATAAAAACTCCTTTTAATTTGCATTCAGTTAAAGTCATAATCAACTTTTAGCACATTGCCTACCTAGTAGCACTTCTGTCTGAATCTTTGTTATGATCTTTTGGTTGTTGGAGGCTTCCTTCTTTGAAAATCTTTTCAATCTTTTGTTATGTACAGAAACTAAGCACTTTTTTTTGTTCACTAACAGCATCCAAACTTTGGTGCTAAGTTCATACCCATAAATATTGAAGCATGCACATTAAAGAATAGCTAATATATCCAAGAAAAGAATGAGAGGAAGAAAAAATAGTGTTGATAGTTTACTGAGTATATGAACAATGCCACAAGTGAAGCACATCAGCAGTTATCTGTGACTAATTCATCCTTGACATCAAGTTCACTAATTATCCAAGTTTATCTGCGTGTGACATTCTCAACTATTTACTGTTACTTGCTGTCCCTGTAAATAGAGATAAAATGTGTTGAAGGCATACATGTCTGGCGCAATAGTCCTTCTGAGGTGAATAAAGAGTTATACAAAGGCTATCACCGAGGAAATTCAGACAGGAAGATTAATGAGATACTTGCAGGTTGTCCTTTCTGATTTGTATTAATTGCCTTGCCTGTTCAAATTAGTATTCCGTTGTGGAATACTAATGATTTCATCTTTCTGCAGCCTATGATTTCTTAAACTCTACTGGGAGAAATCTTAATGTAAACATCTGGTACAATTCGACCTATAAGGATGAACGTACTGGTCCACCTAACTTGCTCAGGATACCACGCTCAGTGAATCTGGTATATCAATGAATTTATACGCATAAAATTTGCATTTCAACCTCTCATTTTCATCTAGTTGCTAGGCTTTTAGGCTTGACTCTTAGTATTTGGTATGCTGGACTTTTACCATATTCAGAGTTGTTGTGACTAATTTCAATTGTTAAAATTGGTCAGCATTCTTGCCCAGCTCTATTCTTTGCTAATTTTTGATAAATACTGCTCTTTGGTTACTTTAGTTTTTGTTTTTCCTTTTGTTTCTCGGTGAATTGCTCTCTGCATTATGTTTATTTATACAGTTAGCTTATGTTTTGAACAAGAAGTTGGCAGATATTCCTCCACTGGACATTTTCCCATGTTTCTGTTGCAGTTTACCATCAACTCTTCTAGGTCCCAAGTTGTGCAGTAGTGCCGATATTCTGTGGACATCTTGTCCCCCTTTGATTACACATCTCTATTAATACTTTACGTTTTTGCATTTTGTCCATGCCCTCAATCTTTTAATCTTTTCTTGCTTTCTGGGTTTATGTTCTATATCATTTGTTAAAAGAAGATTGGATGTTCTTTCCCAGTTTTACTTGTTAACTTGTTTTGGTCTTTTCATCATTTCATTTCAAACTTTATGATATATGGTTACTATGTTCACAGGTGTCTAATGCTTACTTGGAGTTTTTGCGAGGGCCTGGTACAAAAATGCTATTTGAATTTGTCAAAGAAATGCCTAAACCTGCTACTGAAACGAGACTAGATATTGCGTCTCTTCTTGGCACACTCTTCTTTACATGGGTTGTCCTACAGCTATTCCCTGTAAGCACAAGAACATTCTTCATTGGCAGTCTATTTATAGGCTTGCATTTCAGTGGAACATTTTGTTTGGTTTGTGAATTTTTCGTAAGTTGAAAGGGAATTTATACCTTAAAGGCCAGAGTAGCAGAAGATTATGATATTTGTTCTTGACAAGAAACTAATTAAGAAATCAGTACGTTTGTTATTTCTTTCTTGCATTTGCTACGTGCTGATCACTTGCCTGGCACAGATGCTAACTTGGTATCAGGTAGTCAGCAGGGATGAATCAGGCAAATACAATCTTCAGTGAGTAGTGACAAAAATACATTATGAATGGATTATGGCTGGAAGGAACAAACTGATTTGTATAAATGTGTACCTGGTGATAGTGAAATTTGATTGATCAGTACTTATCCTTGGCTTTCCTTCTGACAATGCCCAGTTATTTTTGAAAGTAAACTTAAATGAGACACCCTTTTGGGGAGTTTCATTAAAAAATTTTGTATAAAATTTGGCTTCTTAATATGGTTATTATGTTAAATTCTTTAACTTTTGTTATCTGCACATGATTATATTTCTACATCCTTCTGACACCAAGTTAGAGATTGCGTAGCCATAGTTAAGCTACCTAACTTTGGTTGGACATATGATGAAGATGTTGTCCATGAGAAGTCTTTTCTTTCAAGTTGTTTGATCTCCAATACATGAATTTTGGTGCAGGTGGCACTGATGTCGCTGGTTTATGAAAAACAACAAAAACTGAGGATCATGATGAAAATGCATGGGCTTGGAGATGGGCCCTATTGGATGATTTCTTATGCATATTTTCTTGCCATATCCTTGTTGTACATGCTTGTTTTTGTGATATTTGGCTCCGGTATAGGTAGTACACCAGCCATCAATTGTTTCTTTCTTGGTTTGCCCTTCGTTTTGAGTTACTCACATAGCTAAAGTGCAGGATTGAAATTCTTCAAGCTGAATGACTACAGCATCCAGTTCGTGTTTTACTTTATCTATATAAACCTCCAAATTTCTGTGGCATTTCTGGCTGCTGCATTCTTTTCAAACATTAAGACTGCTACAGGTATGAAAGTTAATGTTTGTTTCATTGTTAGTGGATATTTTTTTCTATGTAATAAGCTTAATTTTCTAGTGGGTGATGTTGAAACTTGATGGTTACAGTTGTAGGCTATATATGTGTCTTTGGAACTGGGCTCTTAGGCGGCTTTCTTTTTCAGAATTTCCTTGAAGATCCATCATTCCCAAGTAAGTTGAACGTTTTGCAAAATTAAAATTTTGTTGTTCCACTTGGTTGCACATCTTTTAGTGTTGGAATTTTTTCCTTTAAACTGCTTCCGCTGGTTTTCTGAGCTAATATTAAAAGCTTCTGTGAGAAGGTGGCTCAATGTTCAAACTCAGGGCTTCTATTTTTATCACATAATGGTTTTCCCTGAATTTGGCGTGTTAACAGATTTGGTGAGGGTTCTGATTATCTATCTAAGAAGTTTTGTGGTTGCTGACCCTGGCTCTTTTTGAAAATTTGGGATCAAGGCTTTGTTGTTGTTTTTTGTGGTTTGATTGACCTTAAGATATTAGCAGTGGCTTCTGCAAACTCATGAAGTCTATCCTGTCTTGCTTTACAAGCTTCCTTTTCTAGCAGTTGCTGATTTTGGCTGTCAATTTGAAAATCTTTGACCAGGCTTTGTATATTTTTGGGGTTATGCAGTTTTCCTTGAGCTTCACTCACGATGGCACTTGTTTCTGGATTTACAGGAAGTTGGATTATTGTTCTGGAGTTATATCCTGGTTTTTCTCTCTATCGTGGGTTATATGAGTTTGGACAGTATTCCTTCATGGCGAATCTGTCGGGAACTCCTGGGATGCAGTGGCAAAATTTGAATGATCCAGAAAATGGGATGAAGGATGTCTTTATCATTATGTTTGTGGAATGGTTGGTGGTGCTTTTTGGTGCATACTATATGGACCAGGTTTTATCATCTGCGAAAAGTCCTCTATTTTTCTTGAAAAACTTTAGGAAAGAAAGTCCATCACCCATACAGAATCTTAGTTTGACAAGGACGGGATCCAAAGTTTTTGTTGATATGGATAAACCTGATGTCACTCAGGAGGTAATGTTTCCTTATGCTCTAATTTTGATTCATCTTTTCTTGTGCCACAACTCTTATCTCATTGTTGAAAAGCATGGCTAAAAATGTGGGTTCAACCAAGAAATTTTCAGGTAGTGATGCTTGTGAGTTGTGTTCCACTAATCATTGCAGTGTCGTAGCTTTGGCAATATTCTCCTGACGTTAATTGCATGTGTTTCTAGAACATTGCAGTTTGGTCTTTCCAAAATCTCAGCTTAAATTATCTATTGTGAGTCATCCACTTGATAATTTCATCTAGTCCCTTTTGCCTCCAATGCAGAGAGAAAAAGTTGAGCAGTTAGTGCTGGAACCAAGAACAGGTCATGCGATCATCTGTGACAACCTTAAAAAGGTCTATCCAGGAAGGGACGGAAACCCTGAGAAATTTGCAGTTAAAGGATTGTCTCTGGCTTTGCCTCGAGCAGAATGCTTTGGTATGCTAGGTCCTAATGGTGCTGGGAAGACCTCTTTCATTAATATGGTCAGTATATCAGTTCCCTTTTGACATCTGACTTTATTTTTAGAAAACATGATAAGAAAAGAATGATTTTTTATTGTAAAAGGCTTCTGTTTCAAGCGGCTAGTATTACATCTTGACCTATACTGAAACTGGTAAATATTCCCGCGAGATTCCAGTTGTTAGGATGGTTTGGTGGTTTGGCTTGGATACAGTCATCCCTTCAAGCATGCTGCATAGAATAATGTATCTTTATCTAGGTCATATGCATCTTTGGGACTCTCCTTTTGTGCTTTATAGTTGCTTCTCATTATGCCTTTCTCAAGTATTTTTCTGATAAATTTGCTTGACAGGAATTCAATTTTATAGGTTTCTAAACCTTTCTTGCAAAATCAATGTTACTTCAGTGTTCACATTTTCATACATACTTATAAATTTGTTCCACTATTAGATGATTGGGCTCACAAAGCCAACTTTGGGGACAGCATATGTTCAAGGTCTAGACCTAAGAACTCAAATGGATTGGATTTATACCAGTATGGGTGTATGCCCACAGCATGAGTAAGCTTAACTTCAATCGTGTATTGTTGTCTATTGAAGAGTATGATTCCATCATCAACCTTAGTTGCCAACTTCTTTGTAACTGTGTTGCTTTTTGTGGTACTCTTAGCCTGCTCTGGGAAACACTAACTGGAAGGGAGCATTTGCTATTTTATGGTCGACTCAAGAACCTAAGAGGTTCTGCCTTGATGGCAGTAAGTATTATCCATTGTGTTAGTCAACTGATATCTTCAAGCAATTTCTGGTTGTGGTTTTAAATGAAAAAAATCTTTGCATGCACCACTTCTTTCTGTTATTTCTTAATTTTAGTGCTCATATAAGGCTATTGTACTAAATGCAAGTTGTGGCTTAGAATTATGTGTACAGAAAAAAGAAAGATAAATTACATTAAGCCGATAGCTCATAAAGGGATTTAATTTGTCCTAAAATTTAGGAGCACGTGGATGTACAGCATAGTGAGAGCTTAAATTTCCATTAGAGAGGATAGAGGAGTTTGGTAAATGGAATGTGGACTGATTTATTTAGTACATCAGTCTAGTGGAACTAATTTTGAGTTTTGTTTTCTGGTCCCTTCTTTTTAGGCTGTGGAAGAATCTCTCAAGAGTGTTAACCTATTTAATGGCGGGGTTGCTGACAAACAAGCGGGAAAGTACAGTGGAGGCATGAAGAGGAGGCTAAGTGTTGCCATATCATTGATTGGGGATCCAAAAGTACTCTATTATATATAGCTGTTCATGGAAAGTCTAGTATATTCCCTTCAACTCTTTATGGCCCCTAAATATTTCTTTTTTTTTTTTTTTTTCCTTTTTAAGGTTGTTTATATGGATGAACCCAGTACTGGGTTAGATCCAGCATCAAGAAGCAACTTATGGACTGTTGTCAAGCGTGCAAAGCAAGATCGTGCCATTATTCTGACAAGTATGCTTTCCTCCTCATCCCCCCAACTCACCCACCCGCCCACCAAAATTGTGTACGTGTGCACAGCCAAACTAATGATCTTTGAACTGATTTCACTGGTTTATGTCTTCAGCTCATTCAATGGAAGAGGCAGAGGCCCTTTGTGACCGGTTAGGTATATTTGTTGATGGCAGCTTGCAATGCATTGGGAACCCCAAGGAGGTACGTTTATTTTTATAAAATTCTATGAAATATCCCAAATTTGCAAACTAAAATGCTTGGCATAACATTTATTCCACATTAAAAAAATCATCTGACTTTAACCCCCAAATTGTACTCTTCTTTGCCATGCAACTTCTTAATTGCACGACTGCTTCCACAGCCATTTGTATCATTGGCCTTGTGTTCATTCCATTTGTTGTTCTTAATGTTTAGAGTCGTGGGCAAACTAATTGCATTCGTAATGTATCTGGCAGCTGAATTTCTTTTACAAACTAGTTGCATATCAGTTGAGCTGCCAAGAGCCTTTTATGTTTGCTTTTAGTCAAATTTCTAAAAGATTGCCTTTGGATAACACTTTACCATTCCCTTTCTGCGTGACAGCTGAAGGCTAGATATGGGGGAACATATGTGTTTACGATGACTACACCGGTTGATCATGAGGAAGAGGTGGCGAATATGGTTCGTCAACTGTCCCCTAACGCAGAAAGGACATACCATACTGCCGGAACTCAGAAATTTGAGATCCCAAAAGGCGAGGTCAGAATTGCTGACATGTTTCACGCGGTTGAGGTTGCCAAAAACAAATTCCCAGTTTTTGCTTGGGGTCTGTCTGACACCACCTTGGAGGATGTTTTCATCAAGGTTGCCAATGCAGCAGCCGCATAGTCAAGGCTCCATTAGCTTACAGGCTACTCTGGTTTCTGATACTTCGATTTTTTTTTTTAATGTTTTCTAAGGGTTTTATCTTTTCTCTGTACATATGATCGTACAGGCACGTTCAAGAGTAAACAAAAGCCTTTTCATACGTTACATTTCTTTTTCTACCGGAATAAGGATTCTATTATATTCCATTGTTTCTTCGACTGGGATTGGTGTCCACACATGGGTCTGATTAATCTCGAGATTTTCTATTTGGAAATCATTACGGGAGTCTTTTCCTAACGATTTGGCAAAAAATGTGGCACTATGGACGGTATGATGTGAATCCTTTCAAGTTATTTTAGGAAAGAAAAAAAAAAATGAAAACAATTTATAGGACAAAATGAAAGCTAACGAGTTATTTTAGAGATTGTGGGCGGGGATTAAAGAAGCTGAATCTTTGTTCGTCATTTTTTCCGTAGAGTTGAGGAGTGGGAAATAATCAATTCAAATCAACAAGCTAGTTTATTAATTTTTATTCAATTTTTAATGCTCAACAACAACAAGCTTTGACTGAACTGTTATCATCCGCCGGATCAGTATCTACTAACCGTGATGCCATTCTGCCGCTGAAACATCAATAGATTTTAGCTAATTTCTCACTTATCTGACAGACTCACCTTATCTGGTCAGTACATGAGACGTTGTTTTCACTATAATCCAACCAAACCTCTCTCTATGTACATGTTGGTAGGGAATTTTAGCGAGACACCCTCCTGATAACTCCATTGATTTGATCGATCCACAAACATGTCTTCTTCTCTTGCTTGCTTTCTTTTGCTAGCCTCCTTGTTGTTGGCCAATTACAATGGCAGTCAAGCAGAGACAGATATCGGAGTATATGAATTGAAGAAAGGTGGAATTACTGCCAAGTTCACTAATTATGGTGCAATTTTGCTTTCTTTTATCATCCCTGATAAAAATGGTATCCTCTCTCTCTATCTCTCTCTCTCTCTTTTATGCCGATTTTTTAAGAAAAAATTGATATATCATGTGTGTGTGTGTAATTCGATTATGTTAGTTAAGATGTTGAGTTACCTGTATGAAGTGTTTGTGCGGTTATTTTCAATGTTTTTACCTCTTGTGTTCAATTCACTAATCCAGGGAAGTTGGACGATGTCGTTCTTGGATATAATTCAATCGATGAATATAAGGTCCGTCTCATTTCACTCTCTTCCTGTTTTTTTTTTTTGTCTGGAACAACACTCTCTTCATGTTTTCAACCACAAAATTCCTGATCTTGATATGCTTCAAGAGGCATCCGAAAAAGGAATTTTGAGAGTCCAGTTGTGTGATTAAATGGCGTAATTTAGGCCCAACAGCGGAGGAGCCTTATGTAGGACGGGAGATCAACCAAGAGAAAACAAGAAATTCTAAAGAACACATTTTGGAGACTCAATAGTCAATAGTCGATATTCATGCTTGTGTGGTAAAATAACATTAAGCCTTTTGCACTCGCAGAATGATGGAACATATTTTGGAGCTCTTGTTGGACGTGTTGCCAACAGAATTGGAGGGGCTCAATTCAGTTTAAATGGGACCCTTTATAAGTTGCTTCCCAATGAAGGGAATAACACTTTACATGGTACATATTTTTATCCAACTTGTTTCTTCTTCTTTTTTTTTTTTCTCAATTTCTCAATGTCCTTTTGAAGTTGACAATACGTGCCCTTGTGTCGTGCTATGATTAGGCGGCCCCAAGGGTTATGGTGATGTCATATGGAATGTATACAGTTACAAGAAGGGCAGCCACATAACATTCACCTATGATAGCTTTGACGGCGAGGAAGGTATCTGCAGTTACAGGAAAATCACTTAGTCTTTTATTATTATTATTATTATTCCTTTGTTTAAGCATTAATCGTGAACTGGGACAGCATTGCAAAGTGCGTTTTTATGAAAAAATGGACCTTATTAGTAATTCTGCACAATGGAATTCTCTGCAGGGTTTCCTGGTAATGTTTCTGTCTCGGTGACATACATGCTGATTGGCACCAACAAGCTGGGTGTGAAAATGTTGGCCAAGCCCCTTAACAAGGCTACTCCAGTGAACCTGGCTTTCCATGCTTATTGGAATCTTGGTGGTCACACCAGTGGCAACATCCTGTCTAACATTGTCCAAATTTTTGGGTCAGCAATCACTCCAGTGGATGATGAACTCATTCCCACTGGAAAATTTGTGCCGGTGAAAGGCACACCGTATGATTTCCTCCAACCCCACGCGATCGACGCCATGTTCAATCAGCTACCTAATGGATATGACATCAACTATGCATTAGACGGCTCTGATTCCAGCCACCTGAGGCGGGCCGCAGTGGTTCAGGTGCCTATATCTGGGAGGAAACTGGAGCTGTGGACTAACCAACATGGGGTGCAGTTCTACAGTGGGAATCAATTGCATCAGGTTAAGGGGAAAGGCGGATTCGTTTATCAGCAACATGCTGGACTTTGCCTAGAGACTCAAGGGTTCCCTGACTCTGTTAATCACCCCAACTTCCCTTCCCAGGTTGTCAATCCTGGAGAGACTTACGAGCATGTGATGCTGTATAGGTTCACAGCTGAGTAGATTTCTTCAAGAACATAGTAGTTTTGGGTTATCGTTTTTCTTTTTGGTTAATTGGATGAATAATTAGCTTTGCTTCATCTTTTTATTACCAATTTGAGGGATTTGAATGACTTTTTTCTGTTTTGAATATTTACTATTTGTCCGGATAACATGTGGAGGAAACTGAACTGCCTCCCCTAAGAATCTTACCCAAGACTCTCAGGTGTTTAATATTGGTCTTATTGTGAATCAAGGGATCTCTCATACTTATTGTGAGGTGTCTTAATGTTTCCTCTGTTGCTTCATACTTTAAAAAGATAAAAAATAGAATCTTGATAACTTTAAATGATCCCATGGTAAATTGAGGATCTGAGTTTCCATCTGGAATCCCGGAAAAATTAGAACTCAGAAAGAAATCACTGGTTTCTTGTAAAGGCCATGAATGAGTAGCAGGCAGAGCTTTAGAGAAAGACCATAAATCGTTATTTGTAGGTTTCAAAGAACTTTTGCTTCGAAAATTGTGGACCAATCACATATCTTCTGTTGCTGCAGAGGTCGTAAGTAATTAAAATTACTTTACTACCGTCCTAATTAAAATGGTTGCAAAGTAGTGGTCTTCTACTTGAAATCCGACTCCTACACAATAACCGACTGGTGGGAGCTTTTTTCTTATCTAGTTTAAGATTCATCTCTTATTTAACCCTCACAAACTCGTACGCACACAAAAACCCTAGTTTTTTTTATTCTTTTTTTTTTCATTTTGCTTTTGGAACCAAAACTCTTAGCGCTGATGTCGACAGAAGACTATGAAATCCGTTGCCGGCTAGCCCCAGTTGACGAGATTGAAGAAGAAGAAGAAAGAGATGATGATGAGAGACAGGTCACGTTTAGCATGGCAGGAACAAGAAGATGGTGATCTTGATGAGAACGATGAATTGCAGCTTTATGACCCACAATGCCACACCGTTGTGTCTAAGTTGCTACTTGGATTTGAAGAGTTGGTCTCTGAAGAAGAAAGCTCCAGATCAGCCATACCTTTTTGTCATATGGTATCAGAAATTCCTGTTCGGGATTGAAAGGATACCTGATGATGATCTCCGGATGGTGCAAGATGAACGCTACTTAGCTCCCAAGTTACTTCACCTGAAAGTGTACGTTGATATTCCGCCAAGGGATGTTCATAATTATGGAAGCAACATTGATCTTCCGCTAATGGATGTTTACAATTATGGAAGATACATTGATCTCCTGCCATGGGATATTTATAATTATGGAAGATACATTGATCTCCCGCCATGGGACGTTCATAATTATGGCAGCGACATTGATCTTCCGCCAAGGGATGCTTATAATTATAGCAGCCGCATTGACCTTCTGCCAAGGGATGTTTATAATTATAGCAGCCGCATTGATCTACCGCTAAGGGATGTTTCTAATGATGGAAATGACGAAGATGAGGACGAAGACAATGACGATGAGGAGTTAAATCTAGTACCCGCAAACCAAGAACCTTAAACCATTCAGACCCAAGAACAAAAGATGCAATCTATAATTCATAGCATATGACCAAATCTTGAAAGGGCCTCCCTTGTTTTCATAAATACACTCTTTCCACAATAAAGTAACTTCGACATTACACCTAACCCAAGCTATCAAATCTTTATAAAAAAATTAAAACCTATTTCAAAATTCAACCACAAGCTTTCACAACTGGGAGATACACATAGAATGAACAAGACCAAAGCAAAAGCTACATTTTAATGAGTAGAGTGCGTTGTCGCAGTCGTCTTCTTAAAATCAATTTTGTCAACTTTAACCTCCCCATCAATGAGTTCGTAGACATACACCACAACACGCAGGCCATCGATGTCCATGAGGACAAAACTAGGATTGACATCATAGTTAACGGCGCTGTATGCACCAGTGGCAGACCCGGGGTTTATAACAACACCTCCCTCATGTTTGTAAGCTGTGAACTGATGTGTATGGCCTGTGACAAGTATGTCCACATCCAGCTGCCTCTGGAGCATTGCTAGTGAATCCAAGTCTCCCCATGGAATAACCTTCAAAACATGAAACCACATTGAAACTAATCATTACTGCAAGAAATATAATAATGAAAACAAAACAATATGCATGAAAAAATAGAAAAAAAATCATTGACTTGTCTACATAATGTCAACAGCTGTAGAGGATGAGCTGTAAGAAAAATTTGCTCGTAAGTAGTGAAAAAGGGAAGCAATTATAATAATGATATTCCAAGTGGGCATTGGCCTTTTGTAGAACAAGCCAAAGCAGTGGATGCCCAATTTCATAAAGGAATAAAATAAAGTGAAAGAAAAGGAGAAATAAAATAAAGGAAAACAAGACCTTTAGGGTGCCCAATTTCATAAAGACATCATTAGGCACTATGCATTCTGGAATCTGGATGCCAAAAATGAGTTAAAAAGTAGCAAAATCTTTGCCAACCTGCTCCAATTGGCCACAATATTTGCAACTAAACCCACAGATGTCAGAAAAGACGGATTTTTCATGGGAAACAGAAAATGAGAGAAGTATACCTTAAACAATAAAAAGATAAGAAGGAAACCAACCTGATGACCATGGCATAATCCCAACTTGAATTGACCAATAGTTAGTGTTTTGGTCTCTGGATATCGTGTCTCTTGATCATATTCACCTCGAGTAATATGCAAGTCAGGACAAATGGTCCTCAAGTAATCATGAACTTCCTGCACAATTAATATTTCTCAGTCAGCAAATCAGAATTTATCTAAATATTTATTGCTATGGATTAGCTAATGTCTTTAAGGATGGTTAATAAAACTTGGACCCTAAAGCATCATCATTGTATGTGATGTTCTTTATGCATTCAATTGGATCTATACCTTCAACACATCATAGGTCATCAAAGGATTTTTTCTTACACCCATTCTCAAATCTATTTAATCCTATGGCTCAGTCATTTCCATCCTAACATTCAAACACGTAAATGTCAGAAAATTGACACCCTAAGTGGAGCAAGGGAGAGAAGAGGGAGGGGGAACAAAGAGAAGGACAGCGAAGTCGGTGCCATATATGTGGCATGCCTATCAGATGCACAGAGGGATGGGCATTTGCATCATACCAACTTTGAATGGATACAGTTCTACACAGCTTGCTTACTTTCATTTAGAAATGAAGAAGTTTTGACAATAATCCTATAAAGCCTGACTACTTTGCCAATTATCAGGTGAGCCAACTATAAACACTAAACTTGCAAATCAGCTTATCAAAATGTTCTTCCAGATTTCATATATAGGAAAAAGGAGATGAGATTTGCTGAGTAGGGGGCTAGGTACAACGAATTTTGATACACAATAGGCACTGACACTTGCAAGTTTGTCCCCGATGTAAGAACACTCACTCACAAGGTTACAGCAAAAATAGACTACCAACACATACAAAAAATTCCAGCTGAATTCTTCTTATATAAGAGAATACAATTACCATCAGATTGATGATGATTCAACATTGGTGGCAAGTGGAAGATGAGACTAAAGGCAGAAACTACAAAAAAGCTACCATTGGAGTATAGTCTAAACGATGCAAGTTACCCAATAGAAGTGAGGATAGGAAAATGGTTCAGAGTTCAGACAGTGTTGTGCAATTTGATACCAAGTTGTTATGTGTGATCTCAGATTCCTCACTTCCAAAAATGCTGATAACTAAAAAGCATTACATTAGATGGCTGAAAGTCTGGTACTTTGAATTTACATGGTAGACAACAAGACCAAGGGAACAACCTAGAAGAAAGTTTGTAAATTGTAATCCAGCAAAACTTCCCCAAAAAACAGATTATGACATTCATTCAGTTCAACTAAATCAAGGCCACTTATTTGATGACAATTGAATGTGTCTAAATTGATCGTCAAAGAAGAAAAAATTCCTTTCAAACTGCCCAACTATTATATCAAGCTCCATTTGATAAACCGCTAGCCACAAGGTCTAGTGGTAGAATCACGTGAACTCTTATTTTTAAGTTTAGGGTTCAGTCTCCAGTACTTACAAACCCAAAAAAGGAACAAAAAAAAAAAACTCCATTTGATACCCATTCTACATAATCTTCATTCATTAACAATTAATAAGGGGATCAGATATGGGCAAATCCCTTAAATATTGATAAACAAGCCGAAAAGAAAACAAAATAACTAATCCTCCCTGTTTGACTACATAAACTTTCCAAATTCTGAACACATCAAGAACTCAACTTTACCCAGCCTGGGCTCATTTGACTTCTGGGTTTTTGCCTATGGGTTACTAAACAAGCATTGGATAAAACAGAAAGGAGCAGAAAAACCAAAAAATAATTGAAAAAAGGAACAAGAAAAAGCAAAACCCAAACAAAACTTGGCCCATTATCACCACAGTTTCCATATCAATCACCCTCAAATGGGAATCAAATGAAACACAAAACAGGAAAAGAGCAGGTGATAAAAATAAAAAAAAATAAAAAAAAGGAAAAGAAAGAAAACCCAGTAAAAATTAAGAAAGAAAACAAGTACTTTACTTTGATGCAAAGATTGCCAGTGCAAGTGATGTGCTGGATCTTGCCAGGAACAAGCATAGACTTGAATTTTGCAGGCAGATCAGGAGCTCTGTGGGGTATGTGCAAATCCCCTATAGCTAGCACCAGCACCATTCTCAATCTTCAAATCTGTTTTGGCTTCTTCAACAAAGTCAAAAGTCAAACGCCCCCACCTTCTACGCTTTTGATTTGCATCTCTCTTTTAGCTTTTTACGCTACCACCAGAGGTTGGATTTGTGATACAACGCTCCCGATTCCATT
Source organism: Bruguiera parviflora (assembly GCA_019804595.1). Taxonomy (NCBI): domain Eukaryota; kingdom Viridiplantae; phylum Streptophyta; class Magnoliopsida; order Malpighiales; family Rhizophoraceae; genus Bruguiera; species Bruguiera parviflora. The sequence continues at coordinate 2,765,135 of CM034045.1, forward strand.
AACTCCCGATTCCGTTAATGGGGTCGGGAAGTTTTGATTAGAGGCTTCGGAATTGGAAAATGGAATGCTCGGATAAACGGCGCCGTTTTGATGTTTCTTGCCAATGCTAAGCGAAATTCATGGATTTAGAAAAAAAAAAAAAAAAAAGAAATACAGGAGAAACCTAATTATATCGACTGTGAATTTCTTCTTCGGCATCAAAATTTTTAAAACTTAATACTTCAAATCTCATTTTACATCCTAAAAATGTGCACTATTACAGAATTGTAATTCTTACTAAAACAGATGAAAATTGAGTAAGACTCAACCCTTTCAATTATTTAAATGTGTTTTTACAAAATAAAAGAATTCAAGTCAAGCTATTTATTTAAAACGCAATAATAAAAAAATTAAAATCAAAATTCAAATATTAAATTAATTGAATTAATTCGTATTCTTAGAACGAAATGAAATGAAATTTTGTTAAAAACCTTGATGCGAAACAAAAATGTGCAATGTTTTACTACTACGAATAAGAGATGTGGGTGATTTGAGATCTGAGTCAATTTTGTTTATATATCCAAATCAGATCACCGACGATAATTCCGTCACGTAAAATAATTCTAAATGTAGGTTAAATAGATAAGCATATCGGTTGTTGTTGGATTCATGCTGATACAAAAGGGTTTGGTTAAAAGACAATGTGTCGTAAATTCTCAAATTATGAAATTTAACTAAAAATTGTACATATGCTTAAAATCTTAGTAAAGAGAGGTGCGATTAGCTAAGTCCTGTGCGAGTTAATATAATAGACTAAAATCTCACTTTCCCAGAAAAATAAAAAAATAAAAAAAACTCCCCACTAATATGGCTTAGAAAAATAGTTGTGTGAATAAACTCTTGAACTTTTGGCACTCGACCTTCTACATAACCTTAGCAGATCGTAATCACAAAACTGTGTTCGTATGATAAATCTTTCTTAGTGAAATATACGTGTGACCGTGGAAGCTGAAGAGAAAACGCAGTTCGCATATGAGATGGACTGAACTCAAGAGATGTTACCGGGGCAATAGCTCTCTATCCTGGGCTCGAGTTTCGAAGGCTACATGTCTTAGATTTAGTTTTCAGTCTAGGGTGTACCCAAAAAAAAAAAAAAAAAACACAAAAAAAAATGAAAATCCCTCTACGGGAAAAGTGGCATAATTTCAACCATTGAATTGAGAATTGAGATAAATGATCATCCGTTCAACAGATGCAGACCAACCGCATATATCTAGATTCTAGGCTAGCAAGCAACCGCCGCGGTTAAAAAAGAACAGGAAAAACAAAACAAATTAAGGACCAAAGTTCCACAAAGAAACTATAGGTAATCCTTAGTTAATTAACTCTATTTATTTCATAAGTAAATTCCTAAGTAGTGCAGCCTGGGCAGTGTCAGTTGTTGCCAGCAGCTCAGACAGGCGCTCACTAAGATCGTCAACCTCTCTGTTCAGGCTTCGTATGTAGTTGCATGTTTCCTGTAAGACCCTGGCAGCCGAAACCTATGTGAACAATAGAAAAAATCCCATTAGTTTTTTCTTTTTTTTTTTTTCTTATTTAGGTAAAGCTCCAGCTGGGAATCTGATCTAGTTCCGGCTATATATTTTCCTTTTATATCTCAATGTCTAAGTTCATGGAATGTTAAAGGTGCATGAGCCTCCCACGAGTCTCAAAAAGAACCAAAATAATTAGATGGTGATTGTCTTACTCTTGGTGTCTAAGATTCATAAAATGTCAAATCAAACTTTATTTGCAAGTGTCTTGTACACTTCTCAAAATATATGTATTGTACAAAATGAATGCATTTAGAAAAAGAAGGCCAAGAGGTTGCCAACAACCATTTGCAAACAGTTGGGGTCATACATTTGTTTATTCACATGCGCATCCTCTATTTTACAACTCTAGCTCTCTCTTCAATGAGGCAGAGGAAAATTGAACAAGAAATCAACTAAGAGTGGAAGAGAGTAATGAGAATTGCGGTGAGAAATACAAAAAGGGTTGCACCTTGTCTGAACGCCTGTTGCGAGTCTCAGGGACGAGCTGCTGTAACTTGGCAACAAGATCAAGGATCTGATCATCTGTGATTCTTGAACTTCCTGATTGCCTTGTTCGCGATCTCCTGCTAGACATCTTCTCAATACAATTATGTATAAAATTGCCAAAAGTAATTCACTATCTATGTCAGAAGGGCTTAGAAGAGAGTGTTCAGACAGGCGAAAAAGAGGGAAGAAACTACTTGTCAGACTGCACACTATAACTAGGGTATTTATTCACTAAGATGGTGACTACACAACTTTAAAAGAGCAAAAAGATAGATCGAGACACAAGTTATGGGACGATCTTGCTTGAGAGAGAGAGAGAGAGAGAGAGAGGAAAGAAGGCAAGTAGTGGCCGTTGGAGAGTGGAAAAGGCAAATTGCAGGGAAGAAGACAAAGAGGACAATGATGGAGAAGTCTCACAACTCAAAACCCAATTATAACCAGAGTCTCTACTCTCATTGAGTGCTTAAAGCCCTCGAGACGATTTACAACTACGTAGGCCTAAGTTTCTTTGTATAGAAATTCTGGATAAGTTAACATCGATTGACAAGTAGGTAGCCCTAAGTTTCTTTATATAGAAATTCCCGACAAGTTAACCTCTTCAATAATGGAAATAAAGACACAACTGTAAACGGTAGTTTAATTTTACTAAACGCTTTGACGAGATTTAAAATGACTAGCACGTAGCCCTAGGTTTCTTTGTATAGAAATTCTGTTCAAGTTAACATCGATTGACAAGTACGTAGCCCTCAGTTTCTTTATATAGAAATTCCCGACAGGTTAACTTCTTCAATAATAGAAATAATGACACAACTGTAAACGGTAGTTTAATTTTACCAAACCCTTTGACGAGATTTAAATTGAGAACTCGTGATCTTACCTACCACTTAGATCACACAATCGGTAACATATAGTATTGTTTTTCTAATAATCACATGAGAGTGAACTTTATGCTTAGGCGTGCATCGTCCCAAAATTTAAAAAAAATAAAATAATAATAATAAATAAATAATAAATTTCCTATAACAAGCTCCTACGTTAGAAGGCTGAGGGTTTCTGACTTATCGGCTATACTTTAGTTGTGTTAGGAAGCCAATATAGGCTTAGTTTTTGGTTTGTGTTTTCTGCATTTTCTACCGCACCTTTGAATTAGATGAGTTGTGGGAGGTGCCACAGGCCGAGAATTTGAATTCTGTACAGTTTTCCCAACACTTGGGACTGTTTACTAACAAAGCTTCTTTTGCAGTTCCAACCAAAAAAAAGAACAAAAAGAGATTAGGCAGAACGCTAGACTGGATCCTGCATCCTGACTCCCATGCCCTATTTTCAAGTTTCAACGTCAAAATCCCAATTTCCCAAACGAATGCGAATAAATAACACAATAATAAAACCTTTTTTTTTGGGGTGGGGGGGCTGCTCTTTAACTGGCCGAAGGCTCAAGCTAGCACATCACGTGCCACAGCCAACTGACACTGGCACGCGTGGTATCCCAGAGGTCCAAGCGTTTACACCGACCAGGTCCCACCTCAAAGATGTAAATTTAATAACCAATATGTATTATTATATAGTATTTCCCTGCTTTTCTGGTCTGCCACGTGCCTTGAGTTCAACTGATCCATCTGATTCTTTGTTACGTTACATCTTTTTGTGCGTACATTTGATAGACATCAACTGTATTTGTTTTAAAGATTTTCCTCTAATTTATGTAGAGTTTTATCGTGTGTGTGCGTGTGCGCGCGCGTGTAGAGTAGTAGAAATTTGCATATTAACCCTCAAATACGCATGCAAATACGTCATAAGTACAGGATATTATAGATTTTCCTCTAAGCATATGTCATCCTTTGTTGCAATTGTTGTGCCATTGAATCTAACACAAAAGAGTTTGCATTGAATTATAAATATGGGCTGCATCCACCTACAGCTGATCGATCATCGACAGGGAATACACTATTATAAGACTTCTAGTCAACACGTGGGCAGTGACCCCTCCATTGGTTGAAAAACTGGAGATTCGGATCAACAAGCAGCAGAAGTTCATCGTACTTAACATGAGACTAAGAGTAATCTGAGCCGTCGAACATGAAAATTCTTTTAGTTCGTACAGTGTTACTCAATTACTTATATTTTTAGTTGCTGATTTGAAGTCTCCCAATATATATTTTCTAATCCTAATCACTGTTAGGATAGCCGTACTAACATCTTATCGCGTTGGTGTTTGTTTAGGTGGAATCAATTTCTCTTCCTTTTTCAAATCGGCAAGGCAGACAGATCATATGCATTTAAAGGCTGAATATTCCTCTGCAGGTCTGCAGACTGCAATAATTTAACTTGCGGATACTTAAGAAACGAACAATTATCACTTCAATATTTATGTAAAGGCATCTTTAATATATTGTTGTCATCATCATCTAAAACCGGGAAATTCTGCTTCTTTTACGAATCAGCACGATGAGTTGATCCCTTTGTATATGTATATACTAGGTTCGTACTGTATATTGTGCAGATTTTTGATATATAAAATTAATTAAATCTAATTTTAGTTAAATTTTCTTATTAATTTAGAGTTAAAAAGTAATTAGTTAAATTAAATTAATTTTAAGAAATTTTTTTCTTCTAAATCTCTTTTAAGAAAATTAAAAGGATTTTTTTCTTTTTAAGAAAAAAAATATTATTTAAAGAAATTTGAGAGTTTTTTTAGAATAAAATAAGTGAATTTGAAAAATTTTCCTCTTTTTTAGCAATTTTTTTCTTATAAAAAAAGAGTATTCAAAAGTGTTTTTTTTTCTTTTTTTTCTTTTTCAAAGAATTTTATATTTATAAAAATTTAATTATAATTAAAATAAAATTTTATGAATAAATTAAAATTTCATTTCATTTCAATCAAATTTATATTTAGACTGATTTATTTATATAATATTAATTTGACTATAATTAAATTTTTATAATTATAATGTATTTTAATATTTTAAATTTTTTAATTTATAAAAAATTATAACATAAATAATACTCTAAGTTTTTTTTTTTTCAGTTCCAGAAATATATACTTAGGTGGCTAAATTCACAATATTTTTTTTTCTTTCACAAGAAAATTATAACTGAAATTTCTTTTCAGTTTTTTCTTTTCTTTTGTTTTTTTTTCAGAGCCCGAGCGATTTTGAATATAGTTAAGTACCGTTCACATGTGTGGCTAAATTCACAAGATATTGTTTTCTAATTACATGCTTCTCAAGATAGCTAGCATCCATAGCCCTTTTCTTTTAAAAAATTATATTTCAGACGGAGACAGGAACACGCCATATCCCATATAACCATGCAAAATTCACTCTCATGGGCGTTGGAGCATCACAAAGTATATGTTGGACAACTAGGCAATCACAAAGTGTCAAGATCTTGACACTTGACAGACCAACCAAGATGATTCATACGTGTGCATGACGATTACGAGTGATTGATGGATGAGAATGTGCGAACGTGTGTGTCTATATGCATAGTATCAAATGATCAAATGGGGTCTAAATGATTGGATACTGCCCAGGGATGGAGGGGGGAGTGGTCAGCTCGCATCTTGGTGCACATGAATTTGATTATTTAGTGGACAGCAAGGGCTTTGCTGCCACGCAGCCAGAGGAGCTTCATTTTTTTATTTTTTTTATTTTTTATTATATGTATTTTTTATTTTTTTAAATCCTCACCAATCCGGTGGGCTGGTTTCTTTCAGAGCAACTCTACCATTGAGGCAGTATAGAAGTTTTGACACTCCAAGAAAGATGAGAGACTGATCTTTTTAGCATATCTCATGCACTATTTTTCTTGTGCTTTATTAATAATAATGTTCAGATATTTAATGCAAGACCCCTTCGTCTTCTGTAGCTAAGTCGGGTTGGAGATCTGAGTTAAACCGTTACCATCAATTCTTTTTTTTTTTTTTTTTTTTTGTTTTTTACCAGTAGCCATCAAATTCAAGAAGCTAACGCCGACCCAATTTTGTTTATGGTTTCTTCTCAACTAAAATATGGGAATATATGTGAAGTATATCTATACATTCATGCATACATTCATACACAGATGTATATATATATATATATATATATATATATATTCCGTCACTATCAGTAAACCAAGGATTCCCCCCCCCCCACACAGATATAATGGGAACATGATGGGGTTAAGTACGAGTCCATATTCAAAACATGTCTAATTGGCATGGCATCCAAAAGTTGCAATCAAGCCCGTAACAAACATCCAAGATCTATAAGACTGGCCATGTCAATGGCCGCCGAGGAGATGAATGACAGGTTGATTCCCTCTGCCGGAAAAGAAAAAAGTATTATTCACTTCCAAATGATCATACACAACCAAATGTCATGTCCCGAGCAGCAAAAACAGCAATTCTTTATTTTCTGCGACTAAAAATGCGCTGCAAGTAAGTTGAGGCATGATATGCTTCTCCTGGTATTTCAACATGATTATTGGTGGGCCTGAATCTAGTATTTTTGAGTTTCCAAATTTTGTAGCAAATCATTGGAATGATGCTCTGCGCGGAAACATTGAGGCATTCTCTCTTGCTTACCAGAACCTATTTTTCAATTGAACTTTTTATTGAAAAAATTTTCAATTTGCGTTTTTTTTTTTAATAGCACGGAGTGGCACATTTGATATAAAACAACTCCAAGAGGAAAAGAACCCAAAAAAAAAAAACTGGACAATAATTAAAAAACCAATGATCAATCGTATGGGGCTCCTTTTGTGAACACTTTAGCATGATTAATGGGTCGTTCAGGAATTGATTAATCGGCCTCATCTAATGATGGGCCTAATCAACTAAGCAGAAAAAGAAAAGTAGAGAAGGTTTGGCAACAAAGCACACGTTTAAATCAAATTTACCTGAATTCCTCTCCTTTTTCTTATCCTGAAATGCACACTGCAAATCGCCCTACAAGTGATTTCTTCTTCTTTTTTTTTTTTTTTTTGGTATACAGCCCAACTATAAGAGTTATTTGCGGATACTTCATTTTATCACATTCGATAAGATTGTGATCCGATCTAGTTCGGGAAGCTACTTGGCCATCACAGATTTTTTTTTTTTTTTTTTTTTGAATGTGCAAAAAGGAACTTTTTCGGATCCAATCTAATTTGTATAATAGCTCTAGAGAGGTTAGGTGGGGAATCACTCACCACATCAAGAAAGAGAAAACAAAAAAAAAAAAAAAAGAAAAAAAGAGGGAACCTAAAACACACAAGGAGATCCCTATTCGACCTTTTACATTATTAGGTTGATGGGCAATTAAAGCGCCTCCGTATAATGCAATCCGCTGAATGAGAGAATATATTGCACAATCACATCATTGATGGGCGGCCGTGGCACGTTTCATTTCAAGTTACAAAGCCGCCCGTTCGTGCATTGCCTGCACCCATTGTGTTCCATGGCTAGATACTTCCGTAAAAAATTTTCGTCATGTTTAGCATTAATCTTCCATTACATCATTTTTTGAACAAACTCTTCTGTTACATCATACCCAACATACTACGAGAATTTTCCGGGATGGCCAACTAGGTGGATTACGGCTAATTGGGCCTAGATTTGAGTTCGGCCAGAAAGGAACCTGTCCCGTATTGGAGGCCCAGGCCAAAAGTTTTGATTAATAATTACTTTAAAGCAAACGAGAACAAGAATTTGTCAACAATTTTGATTAATTATTTTCAAAAATAAGAAAAATTTGGAACTGTTACTTTAAGTTTGTGGCTCTTAAATCAAAGAGTTTTTTTGTTTGTTTGTTTTTTTCATTTTGCCAATTCTCAAATCGAACGGGTTCAATGATCAACAAACCCAGGGTCAGTCTAGTCTAATCAAGCTAACGATAACCCAATGCCCCCCTCCCACATGCCTTTCTGGTTTGGCGCGGCCGTCTACTTGCCCGGATGAAACGTTCAGGGATAGCATATTTTGAGCACTCCGCCACTTAGTCCAAATTAAAGGCAATCCGTGAACTCCCTCAGGTCTAT
>CM034045.1:2790925-2941382 GCA_019804595.1 Bruguiera parviflora
ATAATAAAACTTTGTAAGGTTAGAAACAAATCCACGGAAAATAAAGAGTAGATGTGAAATAGATCTTTCTCGACGACGAGCTCTGCTCTCGACTCTCAGGTGGACGTCGCCCACGCGCCGAGCCTCTTCTCGGAGATGCAGTCGCCGTGCGGTGACTTGGATCGATGAAGCCCTAGTCGGCCTCAACTCCAGGCTCGGTTTAAGTCTTCTGGCTTACGCTTCCTTCTCCGGTCGCATTCACGGTCTATCGAGTGACGCCGCTTCCAATTCGACCAAGCTCCGCTCGTTGGCCGGCGCATCTGCTCCCTCTCTCTCTCTCTCTCTCTCTCTCTCTCTCTCTCTCTGTGTTACAGCTCCAGTTGTTTGGCATTTTTTTGGCAATTGTTTCCTTTTTTTTTTTGTTTTTGTTTTTCTTTGTGGGGTTTGCGTATGGATGGAGGAGAGGACAGAGAAGGGAAGGGGGAGCTGCCGGCGCGGACGAGAGTGGAAACGGTTCGAGCTTACGCCCGTGAGCCTTTTTTTTGTTTTGTTTTTTTTTTTTTTTTGGTTCTTTTTCACTCCTATTTTCACTTCTTGGTTTGAGACATGCGAAAGTGCTGGAATTTTATAGTTACTTATATTTGGTGAGAGAAAGCAGAGGAGGAAGAAATGAAATTGGTGATTGAGTTTTGTGAATTTTCGTGTACAATTTTACACGAAGGAACCATTTGGATTTCAGATGGCCAAGAGTATTTGGTAACGGTAATGCACTGTAGCATTGGTCCGCTTCTTTGAACTGTTTCTGTAGGAAGTTGAATCCCCGCTTCCCTAATTATCAAGAAGTTGAATTACAGGAGTATTCTAAATGATTTGAGCATTAAGTATGAAATTTATAAAAATGAAGGAAACAAGTCGTATTATTTAACTCACAGTTCGGCGGACCTTCTAGTCGGTTGAGGGGATTGAGAGTTTGAATGCTACTTAACGTAGCTTGGAGCCAGGTGTCACATGCTACTTACAACGTGGGACGCATATTGGAGCAATTGGGTACATTCTTTCAAGCCGAATTCATTGACGTACGTACTTGTCGATATTTTAGACACGCACTGAGCCGGTGAAATAAAAAATTTTTGACATTTTACGTCAAGTCAAGATCCTACGGTAAAAATTCAAGATCCCACGGTAAAAGAAGCAGTATCTGATACCACTTTATTACAGGTCTAATATCACTTTATTACAGGTCATTATCTTCTCCTCAAAAAGCAGTTTATAAAAAAGCAGTTTATAAAGCAGTTTATTGGGGTGTACGGTACGTTCGATTCTTTGGCCCGAGTTTCTTCTATTCTTGGACAACGTGTGACATGGTCAGGAGCAATCCGTTACACAGGGTACCATATCCATCAGAGGTGCGAGCCCAGTTTTCAATTTTTCCGGTTCCATCGCTTCAATTCTAACATTGTGGATAGAAAATTTATGGTCGCTCTTATACTAGAATCATATTTGCATGAAATTGAAGGATATGCTAATCAATAGCTGGCCTCCTACTTCGCCGTGTTGACCGAAATCAAAGTCGTGGTAATTGGTAAAATCAAAGAAAACGACAACTCAGATTGCACCCCGTTCTTGTATAAAATTTACATAGGTATTAAAGCATGCATACTAATTACAGGCATAGACATGCAATAAAAAGAAAACACACATAGAATTCAAACAGGAAAGTAGCTCGCCGGTCCTCAAACAAATCGATGCTGGAGGAATCAAATGCTTTTAGACATCATTCTTGATGGAAGAGCTGTAACCGCTTTGATCATCATAATATTTGGACCATAACATGACCCCTCCATACTCGGCGGATTTCTTAATTGCAGGAAGAACCTTCGAGGCTAGATCAGCTACTGGAACAAACCCACTACCTGCAGCCTCAGGAGATGCCGGTAGACCCAAGAAAACCCTGGTGGCTGGAATGTCTGAAGTCCATCTCTTCCATGCATCTTCAAGATTGGCAACATCCCCAGGAGTGTATTGGCAAGGAGGGTTGTTGTAGAATTGAACCCAAACATAGTCGAAAAGTCCTGTCTTCAGCGCATTTCCCAACCAGGCATCAGGAAATGGACACTGGGGTGCTGCTGTCAAGTACACTTTTTTGCCTTTCTTGCTATAACCTGAAAGGTACCTTGCAAGATCATCCCAATACAAGTTCGTTCCTCCTTCAATGTCAAAATCAATTCCATCTAGAACAGCCATGCCAAGTGGGCGAGATGAAGAATGTCCTCCCAGAAAATTGTTCCACAGGTAAGTGGCGACTTGCCTAGCATCCTGAGCAGAGGCTAAGGAGTAGCTAACAGCACCTCCGCCAATAGAAAGCATCACCTTGATCCCCTTGGCTTGACATGATTTTATGTCAGAGCTTAAACCCCTGCAGCCATTGCTATACGGATCGCAGTGACCGGCAAGGTTAATCATGGGGGTGCGACCGTTGCCAAAAGTTGGTAGAAAAGCCAAGTTAACGAAGTCATAATTTTCTGTAGCACAAGTCTCTGCTAGGGTTCCCTCATTTCCATTCTGACCCCAATAGATTGCTATTCCACCAGCATCAGAACCTAACGCTAGCATGCAGAATAGGAAGGCAGCAATTGATACTTCAATTGCTGACAGGAATGCCATTTCTAGCTAGATTTTGCAAGATCTCGCTCACAAGTGCTAATGTCGAAGAAGCTAGATTGCACTGCATTTGGATGGAGGTTCGAGGCTTTTATAATGGAAGGATTTTAGTAACAAGTTGTACTTGCGGAACGCTAAAGACGCCTTTACACGACAATTACCTTGTCTATCGGCCGTGACGCCTTTCAATTTTATAAAACTTCAATATACATTTGGACGTAGCCGGAATGTTAGTGCATCAGTTTTGAAAGCTGGCACGTCTTTTTACTTTGTCCACTTCCTTGGGTGTCAGCATTTTTTGTCCGACGTCGTCTCGCGTGCAGGTTCCCATCCAATGCAGTTAAGCAAAGGTGTAACTGTAAAATTGCAGCAGATGGGGAGGGACTCAAATCTTAGGAACTGTAAACTTCACATAACCAAACGGGCTTAACATTCATTTGGTTCATGATTTACACTGTCTTACACAGTTATCCAAAAATCAATTCAGTTTGTCCTGCTCTGTTGGTTTAGAAGCTGACCAACAGAATGAGACACAGATTCTGTATTTGCCAGCTGTAGAATGATAAGATCAATGCCAAAAATGTTTAAATTTAACAATCAACAAGCGTCGTTGTATAAATTTCTATCTTTCGGTGATGTTTTTGTTGGAAAATTTAGCAGTAAACAATCCAACGCTGCCTTCCTGAGTTCTTTTATTCAGTACTAGTAAAATTTCTGATTTGGCAGTACCCAACATTGCCACCTTAAAGAAGAAAATTCCGACTGTTCGGCACAGCAGGACTCATTGAAAAAACCCTACTTTGGCGAGCAAACATGGACACTTAAGAAAGGATCCTCTCTAACATTTAGTCCCATCACAACGCCGATCTCTACTTTCATCAGTGTAGTACATACGACTTCTGAAATTCTGACCCGACAATATTGTCAGATCATCTATTCCATACGATCGTTTTGTCATTGGTTTCACCAATGAGACTCAGACGAACAGGAGGGGATTCTAAGGCAAAGTAGACCGCACGAGAATCTTGATTCGTCTTAAATGATAAGATATAGAAGTATCAGAGCACGTTTTAGTCTTAGTTGTGCCTGAATTGAACAGCCAGAATGTCTGGTAGCAACCATCCTACCTACCTTGTAGAAGTGAAAGGGCGAGCCTTGGCATATCGATAAAATTTACTCCATTATAACTTGAAGATCGTAGTTTGAATCACAGGAATAGTCTCTGTATAAAAAAACGAGGGTAAAACCACAAACGCTTCCCTAGAACCTACAGTGTAGGAATTTCAGATGCTAAGGTACCCCTTTTTAGCCATCTAGAGATAAATTTGTCTTGGGACTTGGAAGAATGTATTTGCAGCTTTTTTAGTAACTTCCCAAGAACAAAGTAATCACACACCTTTCAAACAAACATAGCATTCAACTTTGCCGCAGAACGCCACATATCATGGTAACGGTACTGCAATAATGGGCCAAAGAAGATGCAAAAACAATACGTGAGGATTAGCGGACAAGAACAAAGGGACAAGGGAGACGACACAAACCATTTGCCCCATGCCAAAACTGTTCATTAAATATTCAAAGCACGCTACCCCAAGGTAAGCAACTGTTAAGGCACTCTTCTTGAGCAGAAGCACTCATCTCATTTATATTCCAAAAGACCCATCGTCTCCCCAACAAATGCAATAAGGAATTGGCTTGATACTGTTCTACAGCACTTACAATCTCTACCTTATATTGCTAATTCTAGCAGCCGATTCAAATGCTGCTGGCATTGCTATGCGACAGGGTCAAATAATGATCGCAGCACTGGTATGGACATGCACCTTTAGAAACTGTGGTTTTCTGCGCATGGACTTTCTACCAACTTTTGGCAATGTCCATACCCGCATAATGAATCTATAATTCACATGGGAATTACTGCACCGGGACTAAGTGCCTTAAAATGATGTCAAGCCAAGGGACGCAGGAAGAGTTGAAGGTAGCAACTACTCTGCATGTCTTCTCTAAGGAGGTTAATAGGTAACTCTCGTGTGAGAGGCTTTCGGCGCAGCCTCACCCTTGCCTCTTCTCTAGATATCGCACTCGGCTCCATGATGTTGTTGTATTAAGTATGAAACAATCTGTAATAATCTGCGAAAACCTCTCGGTTCTCAAATCTCAAAGGTGAAACCCAAAGGTGATACAATATTATTGCTTTTGAAAACCCCAAGTGTGTAATCAAAAGTTACGTGATTACAACATCTAAAGTGGTCAAAAAGAAACAACATTTAAATTTACCTAAAATAATTAATAAAATAAAAGAGAAAATATCAAATTTAATTAAAATTTATTTAAGGATGTCAAAATAATTAGACTTAAAAAGAGAACTTCGTTATGAACTTGTCAACGATATGCAGATGAATTTGCTCACAAAGGCACACAAGAAGCCAGAAATCAAGGACGGCAAGTTATAGAACACACAGCGAAATGGCTAAGCACAGAAGGCCATAAAGTTTAATACATCTTACGATCAAACTTTTCCAGAAGGGGGCTGGCATGTGAGTAACAATAGCTTGAACTCCCTAGACCTTTCCATCTTAGACTTGAACCCATCGAGGACAGGCGATCCCATCTCCGTCAAGCCGTCAAGGCACGTCTCCTGATTGGTCATGGCAGCGGTGATCCACGTCTGGATGTCTTTGATCTTCTCCATAGTCAAAACCTTGTCTCCAGGGCGGTCAACCTTCATTGACAACAGCGAGTCATTGAATCTACTCAACGCGTCATCGAACTGAGTCACGCAGTATGGCTGCCGGAGAGTTGACGTCGTTGAGAGAGCTGATTGAAGAAGAGAGGCTCTTGACCTCTTTGATGGAGCCTTGGAGAGAGACAGAGAGATACAGAGAGAGAGAGAGATCGAACTGGGCCGCCGTCTGCCTTCTCCGGGACGCCGAGGGAGGTTATGCAGTTGAAACAGGGGCCCGGGTACTGAGTCACTCGGCAGACTATCTGGACTGACTCGGGTGGCTCGGTGATGGACTCGTGGATTGAACTGCTTTTCCAACTATTGTAGAGATGATGAGGGTCAGGAGAAGGAGGGCAGCTTTGTCGGGGAGGTTCTTTGTTGTGGGTCTTCAAGATTGGGGTTTTCTTTTCTATAGCCTTTGATCAAGTTCTTGGATTCTATGGAAGGTGCAGTGCTCATCTTTTGGATTGGTTTTAAGGATCTTCAGGTTTTTCTTTAATGGAGTTTAGGCTGGGTACCGAACCGGAAAGTATTGCCTCGCGTTGGGTAGTCAGATGCCTCCTGCGGACACAGCCACTTAGATCTGACCAAATCTTGGTTTTACTTTCTGTTCTGTTTCACACTGTCCAGATTCTGCCTGGAACCACGTTGTCCCCAATGTGCTATCATAGCTTTCACATTATCCACAAAGTGTACACCGTGAGGAATTTAATTCACTTCATTTGAATAATCTTAACTTTTTCATACTGGGAAATAATTCCGTGGAAAACACGATCAGGTACTGTGGAAAATGTGCCCAGGTCATGTGTTACGTTAAAAGTTTCATTGAATTGATCACTAAATAGGATGAAATAGTTAGTTTACAAACAAAAGCAGTGACCATCAGATGTTGTGATATGTTATGATCTTAATGGAATTGAAGCTGGACATTTTATCAGTAAGTGCCATCTCAATTTATTAATTATTGTTGAAAGAAAAACGGAAAAAATAAAAAACACAGAACACAAAACAAAAGCAATGAAACAGACAGTATGGAGGAGAGCTAAAAGGCAAACAAAACGAGCAAGTTCGAGTGCCGGTATTTGAATCCGCAAATAAACACTACAGCAGAATGTGCCTACCCCTTGAATGGTTGAACCAAAGAAATTGCGAACAAACAGGCAACCGAGCAACTTTTATCATCATTTTGCTCCAAATTTTAATTCTTAGCTAAGGTCAAACATACAGAACTGCATGCATCACAAAACAAATGTATTACTTAGATCAGAACCGAAAAAATCACTGCAGTCATGATTATGGCAAAACTAGCTCCATAAGAGGATAAACATTAAAAGCTAGCCGGGACACCAGGCTCGCTCCTCCTAGAATTGGGATCTAAACCAATGACTCATTCCTCGTCCTCTTCATCTCCATCTCCACCAGCAGCCTTTTTAGCAGCTGCTTTTTGGTTCTTTCTCTTCACCCTTCCAGGACGCCCACCACCAAATGGACTTGTCAATGAAAAATCAATGTGCTTCTGTGAATCAACCCTCACCATGAAAGATGGTATGTTCACCACCTGCCTCCCAACCCTGCCAGCAAAATGAAACTCCAGTATTAAAAAGATGTTTGATCTTAATACACAAACCAAGACAACCAATTAGGACACATGCCAACATTTATGTTCAGAATAACGCAATCCATTTCGACGCAAGAAATGGGACAACCAATTAGGACCCATGCCAAAATTATGTTCGGCATAACAAGATGTTTTGTAAAATCTAACAATATATCTGCAGAAACAATTGCTCAAACACAGTAAAGAAAACATCAGAGCTTGTACCAGATAGACTTGGCTGTATTTTAGGCACAAAACCAGATATGTGAAAGAAGAAGATAGTCCAAGTCAGAAGCAACTTTGTAAAGGCATTGGGCTCTATCATGTTACATGACCATATTAAGCAATGCTTACCCATTTTCACAAAAAATAAATAAGCTTTATTTTCCTTGAGAAACATCTTCACAGCAAATCATCAAGCTTAACATCGAATTCAGCTAAAAAAAGGGAAAAAAACACAGATGAGAACCTACAAACAACATGCTTCTATAATGGAATGGTAATGTTCTTTACAATTGCATCACATAATAAAAAATTTTTGAAAAAAGATGTGTACATCTTTATGACAAAAACAGTATTAGCTCTCTTTTCATTCTTCCCTGCTAAGCAGCTGAAACCAATAACACCTTCAAAATCACTGTTACAATGCCATCAACTCTCCCTCATTTACTGTCAACACATACAAAAACTGCATCATATCAACAGTAAGAATAACACCTTTAAAAAGTGGATAAACTTATTATTGTCAATCCATTATCCCATCATTTTTTCAGCAGAGCTAAACACTCAAAAGCTGATGTGGAATCTACTTAGATGGCCCAGCTGCTGGAGAAGGCATTACACAAGAACATCTTGCCGTAAAATGTCTTAAGTGAAGAAGGAAAAACGCCTATTTGGCAGCAAAAAGATCACCTGATATGCCTTTGCCTGATGAGTACTCTGGCATGGTGGATAGATTTTGCCATTCCCGACTTGAATACAAGTGTCTGCAGGCGTCGCTCAAGGAAATTCTCCACGGTCAAGGCCAAGACGTAATCAAGCTTGTTCTGAGTCTCATCCAAAAGCCCATAGCGATTCATCCTGCGGAGAAGAGCCTCCCCCTCAAAGATCCGACGTGGGTCCTTCTCATCAAGAGTCAAGAGTGTTCTAGCAGCATTACGGATGCGGCTAAGCGCATACTGAACCCTCCAAAGCTCTCTCTTGCACCGCAGGCCATACTCTCCCACAAGCTTCAATTCAGCATCCAACCGCTCCTTCTCATAGGGACGCCGAGGCTTCTTGAAAGTCTTTCCATCTAAATTTATTCAAAGTCCGCTAATCAGATATAGAACATAAAATCAATCGCGAAACCAGATTCTTAGATCTGTTAAGAAACTTAAAATTTGTGGAAAAACCAACTCAAAGATTAGTTATTAACCTTTTCAAAAAGTTCCCGTCAGATTCTCATTTTATCATTATACAAACTCCGATATTCAAAGCATGCCCATGCCTATCCATCTTCAACACCCATTTTTCACATCAGCCAAACAAATCAAGATTACCTAAAACAACAATTACCAATGTTTCCTTGTCCCGAAAAAACATAACCCTCCAATAATCCCGGGCCCGAATCAAAATAAATGACTTTTGTAACCACATAAACCCAAGTGGCGAAACTCTACGCAGGTCCATTTTCTTCAAGTTTATCAGCAACCCGAAAGGGAGTTCAAACTTCAAAACTCACCCAATAACTTAGGGCACCAAATGTTCAACACCCCATCTCAGATCAGACGAGATCAACCCAATCAAACAAAAAACACGAAGGATAGGCAAAACAACGAAAACGAATGTAAAGGGAAAGAGATTAGAGAGCGTACAGTTGCGATAGAAGGAAACGTGCACCATGGCTCTACTGCTCCGACGGCTCCGTTTCTCCCACTGCGCTCCCCCGCCCGCTCGTCGCTCTGTCCCCCTCGCCCACTATACTTTCAATTCTCTTGCAGCGTCTCTTTATTATAGAAAGATAAACGAGAGCTTATAAAGGCTAGCGACCCTAAAACCCTAAAAATCCTTCGGGCCCGAGCTTACGAACGTTCTTTTTGCTTTTGTCGACCCGCGCCTCGTGCGGGCCGGGCCGTGCTCGTGCATAAAGTTACACTCATGGCCACACGGGCATCGGCCGGGTGGGGCTCCTCGCAAAAGTCAGACCCATATTCGAGGTGTCTACGTATCAGATTGTATTTTTAATATCCACCCTTGATTATTATTATTATTTTTTTCCTTCTTTTTACCAATTTCAGATATCAGATATCGCATTTGGGTTGTTAAATTCAAGTTAGTCGAATCACAAATTTCTCAAATTGAGTAATTATTCGAGATTTAAATTAATTAATATTCGTAATATTTTCGACTCAAATTATTTCAGTTTTCACGTACTTCAAAAAATTATACGTCGTCGGCTTTCCGATTAATATCAATTCGAAAAGAATTAGATTTAGTCAGTTGTATCGGTGGGACTCGCTCCACTCAGACGAGTGTATCATAAGCTGGGCGGAAGAAGAAATATGAAATAATACGAAATATGAAAAATGAAGAACAAAAAAAAAAAGAGCAGCGAGAGAGAGAGCACACGTTAAACAAGAGCCTGTGTTGAGAAAATGACGTCCACCGCTATTAAGCAAAGAAAATTAAATGGGAGTAGCAGCCGGAAATTTTTCTACAGATGGGGGTAAATTAGAACTAATTCGGTTTGTCCGCCGAGCACCGTAAGCGACACTCACACGTCAAAATCACCTGGCAGTCGGCAAACCAACTCTTGAGTAGCTGCGGTTACATTCGCGAGACAATTGAAAAACTAAAGGCTAAATATAAATTACTGGACAGGCCTATTACCGAACCAAAGGAAAGCTTACTCTCCTGTGTTGCCGACACCGTTATTGCTATCACTAAACTGCGCCTCTTTCCCGCCGGCCAGACGTTCCCCAAGAACTTGGGACGGCCAAGAATCTGCGGCTGTTGGATACCTAGCATGCGGTTTGCTCACGGGTAAGGAAGGCACGGATTGAGCTTGCTGGTCAGGATGTAGAGGGACTACAAAGACGGCCGGCGCTTGTTGAAATGCAGCGGCATCTACAGCAGGCAATCCGAGGGATTCACCGGGAAAATGTGGTGCCAATTCTGGTTGCTGAAATTCGGGAGGAGGCACGTTCAAATCAGGTTTTGATTGTGCAACCCTTGCTTTTAGCTCACTTTGAAGTTTCTCAACCTCAGCTTCAAGGACAGATTTTTCCTCATCCAATTCATTCTTCTCGGTGGCTACCTGGTCGCAGTGGGAACAAGTTCGATGTTCATGAGGCTGAAGTATCAAAACCAACAAGAAAATTTCCTTCTTGGTTTTTTCAAGAAGCCTACTTTGCATGGGTGGCTTTCAACTTATTGCCATGTCACCGGAGAGGAGTTTTTTTGCAAGAGATAGATATATGGCATGCAAAAACTTTAAAAAACAACAGAGAGACAGAGAGACAGAGAGGATGATGAAGGAGATTCCAGGAGAAAAACGATATGAATAAGATGCTGAGGGCCTTACATAGTTGGACTCAGACATCAAAGCTACGTTCTCCTTTGTGAGGCAATCAATCTGAGAAAACAATTCTTTCAAAGTCCGAGTAGCTTCGGACAATATAGAGGCCTTTCCATTATTGGGTTGAGTCAGTTCTGTGAAACAAAATGTTAAAGTGAGAGGAATATCTTTAAGATCTTGAAAACTAAAATGCATGCTTCAGAGACCATGACCAATAACTGCCTTTCTCACATATACAAATTATTGGAAAGGATTGGGGACAGAGACCATTGAATAGAATAACAATTACCAAGAACATTGCCAAGATCAAGAAACAGGTCATTCAACTGCCCTCGCTTCAGTTTCTCCCTCTCAGCCTTGTGTACTCTTTTGGGAACTCTCCCCTTGCTCTTCTCAGAACATCTGTGCCACAGAAAACCATCAGTAACTTCAGAAAATTTTTTACAAAATAGCATGTTCACCCACTCAGAAAACATTAGACAACACAGGCTAATTTAAGCTAGAACTTGATGCAGCTTCAAACAGGGCAATCAAACACAATCCCTAAGCCATGAAAGCTGACGATGCCGACTATTCCAAACTAGATGCCTCTTTTTGCAAGCAATGCATCCAAATTGGCAAAGACCATAGCTCTAAAGTCATTCAAAAGAATGGCCAATGTGTTTAAACATGATATGCTAAATATCATGTTCAAAAATATAACAAGATTAGACTCCGTAAAGGACAACCTAAGCCAAACTAACATCATAAATGCCACCCAAACAATACTAGGCCCTCTCTATGGGCATCCTGGAAAGCCAAAGTTGTAGTAAATTCCTTTGGTTATAATTTCCAAAATTTATTAACACTTTGTGCCATCATGTGCATAGATTTTGTGCAATGATATTTCACATGGCGTGTCCGTGGATTGGGATTACGGCCTGGTCGAGTTTTAATTCCTGATTATGTTTCAACAAGAAATGCAACACTGTCTGCTAACAAATATACTCAATAAAGATGTATGTTCCCTTTGATAATGATATTTGTCATTAATCAACTTCAGTTCCGAGCATTAAGATGCAACCCAACAGTTGCAGCAGACAAAAAACAAACTCAAGACTCAAGATTCTTCACGACACTGACCTGTTTTCAGCTATCTCCACTGTTTCATTCACGCCATCAACCCCCAGAGTAGGAACCTCTGAACCCATCCACGTACCGATTAGTTGATCCCCCCAGGACACAGAATTCCCCTAGAAGAACCACAAGCAAAATTCAGAGTCCCCAGGTCCAGAAACGGATCTGCTATCGTTATACAAATGATAAGGCAACCAACAAAAACACAGTTGTCGCAAACGGATGTTTCAATTTTTACGCTTACCCAATGAAAAAGTTGCATGAAACCAAAAACCATTATAATGTTGCAGCAACCAATTCCACCACACAGCCATGAAAATCCCAAGACCATCACATTCATTTCCCAATTATTTACACCAATTTCTAAGCAACCAAACAAAACATCGACTGAGACTCCCCAAATACAACAAATCAAACAAACTTGGCAGGAAAACAGAAGCAGAATCATAAACCAACATCCCCAATATCGCAACAATACCGTAAAAGACAGAAAATTCCCAAACCCCAGAAAAGGGATTAAAAGAACAAATAGACGTTAATAAAATTACCTGTAGATCAAGATCAAAGAAGTGAGAGAAACCCAGAGAGAGACAGAGAGAGAGAAAGCGGGGCGTGGTGGGTCAACTCAAAAACAACACACCTGTAATAAACATGGAGAAATCTGTAGGACTTTTTAGGCCATTAAATGAATTAATATCAAAAAAGGAAAATTAAAAAAAAATAAAAATAAAATCTTACAATGGGACTCGAACGAGAAAATTAAGGTTTAAGGTTAAGATTAAGGTTAGGACACGTAGATAAGACCCAAGGACTGTACACTCTGCTGCGATTCCTCCAGAAAAGAGAGCGAGCAAGCGAGCGTGTCCGGCGCCTGCCCCCGGATGCTTTGAATCCGGACCCCCGTACCCGGCACGTGGCCTCCTGATTCGACTCTGGTCCTTTTGGTTGTCGTCTCTACATTGGTTTGTGGGCGCCGTTGGCTTTCTCTTCGTCAATGCCACGTCAACACGCTATTCAAAACCAATACCGCTGGTGGGGAGCCCCACTGTACGGGAGGAGCAACTCGAAAACCACTATGGACTGTACAATGATTTCACTGCGATGATCTAATAATATAATAATTTTTATATTTAATTTTACTTATTTAAAATTAAATCAGATGTGATGATTAATTATTATTATTTTATTATTATTACTTAGATTTTTTTATTTATATTATTTTTACTAATAAATTATAAAAGTGTCACCCACTCGATTTATCATATATAAAATACATTTACGAATATTTTCTTGTACACCAAAAGGCTCTACACGTTCTTATGTGCTTATAAAATTATTTGTATATAAAATGTTTTTCGAAGAAAAATGCTTAAATCTATAGTTCAGTGATATTGATGGTAGCGGTTAGTGCGCATAAAGACCAAGAAAAGAACAGATAGTGATGGATGGTTGTGCTTTCATTAGATTTTACGTTGTTAATTAATTCGACTTGCTTTTTAGGGTGTGGGTCTTCGAGCAATGACACATATCACAATTTGATTATTATTATTTTTTTAATTTCTCTCAATTATCTTACATAGAAAGTAATTTTATAAGAAATAAACTCCGCAAATTGAATTGGGGATAAAACTCTACGAGTAAATTTTTAGTTGATGAACTTTACATAAATTTTTTAGTTTTTCATGTGTAAAAGTCAGAGAAATTTGAATAGATTCTTTGTCGTACAAAGTCACATTTTATTGGTAGAGTTGGACCTAAATCATGAATTTTATTTATAAAAATTATGCCCAAGTTATAAAATTTTGTTTATAATGTGTGTATGAAAGTTGTTCTATTTGAATTTTAAATTTTAAATTTTAAATTTAATATCTTAATTCCTACAAACCAAAAAAAAAAAAAAGAAAAAAAGAAAAACAAAAGCAAAAGCGTAGGGAACAAGGAAGGAGCGTGGCAACCACGAAAAGGCATACGCAGCCCCTCCCACAGCGAAAGGCAGTATGGCAATCGCTCACCATTCTGCTCTAGGTGGCGTGTGCCATCCACACGTTGACCCTCTTATTTTTCGTGTTCACATCTCTTCTTTTATGTCAACTACTTCAAAGTTAATTATTAGAAATTCCTGTATTGTTCATACGTCCACCAACATGTTCAAAGTTCAAATCTCTCTCTAATAGCTTCTCTTGGAAGAACAGTTCATCTTGCTCGGAAAATACTATGTTCGGCCTCGTTTTTTCCTACACCATTAGAAGACATTAGCTCCATGCCATAAAATTCCTTACTCACTCACGGCATCACGTGTGTTACAATTTAATATATAATTTATTTTTGTACTTAACCTAATAACTCTGATTCTTTGCATTTTATTGTGAATTTTTACATGTAAGAGGATTTGTGCTTTGTCGACGCACTAATAACGTCACCAAAGCAAGGAATTCGGAGCAATTCCGCAACAGTCCTCAATGAACATGCTGGAACCTAAAATCTTTGTTATGAAACTAATTACATGGCAGGCAGCATCTATATGCATTTCAAAGAAGGATACAAGTCTGCGGCTGTTTTTTCATTTGTTCCTTTTATTTTAATTGTATATGCGCAACTACAAGTCCTAAAGTTGGTTGGTCAACCAACGGACCCTCACTGTTCCATCCAATGGTAGTGCCAAAACGTCATATTTCTCCACATAGCAGAGTTCAGAAACGACTGCCTGAATGACATTTAAAAGCGCAAAACCATTCTCCAGAGGCCCCACGGCGTGGAGGGTTGGTGTTGTTGCTAATATAAAAGGTACTCGATGAGTAAAACAGCGCACCTGAAATCTGCAGATTTTGTTGTTTAGGAGTGTAACTAGCTCGTGGGATAATTGAAGTTGATCTGATGGCTCCTGTGAAGAGATAAAAAGAAAACCGTCATTAGCAAAATTCTAAAGATGTAATCCAATCAGGAAGGAGCATATGAGAGATCCGACCGATCTTGCACAAGAAGCATGCATTTCCCAAGGTCAAATTGTAGCACAAGTTTCCCAGTTGATCACAGTTTCCGAGCGAACATCATAAAGCCAATCAAGTATGAAGAACAGGAGCATTATACTGCATTAGAAAATGACAGCAAATTATAAAGTGCCATGGACATTAGTGGCTTCATTGATGGCAAATAGCATAACTCGTGTCTCTTTGACCTAGAGATAAAAAGGCAGTTCAAACAGATAATCTGGCAAGAACGTTTAATAAGACATTCATAAGGTGAAAGCACGAAAGCAGATTCTATCATGCAACATCAATAAATCCATGAAGAGTCTACATCGCCATCTCCAACCATTTAGGTTGCACTCCTAAAATGTGAATGCATTTGCAATCAGTCATTAAATTCCATTGGAAGAAGAACCACAGCCAAAAGACGGAACCACATTTTACTCCAACAGCTGAGGGAGATAGTGCATGGGTTAGGCAGTGCCATCAGCATACAATGCAGGGGAAGAAATATAACAAGAACTGCAAAAGGAATATTATGAAAGCTGAATGGGAAAATTGATTTTAGGTAAAGTGAAAGCGATTGTATTTTCTGTCATTGTCTATGAGAATGGAACTTATACCTGCTTCATTAGTCCAACAGGAGAGAGGAGTTCGTGTAGTTCTTACAAGTTGCTTTCCTGTGGCTCGTGGAAGTGCCCATTCTTAAATGGATATGGGATCTCTTCCACAGGTCACCTACAAAAGAATAAAGGTGCTGCTGCAAATAAGTGTTTCCATAATTACTCAGCTCTAAAAATGAATTCACCATTTTCATTTTGAATTTGTCTAGCCATATTTGTTATGCGACTGGTGGCACTCAAGTTACAAAAAACTATCTTATTAAGATATAGATCTGTAAGGAGAGTAATACAATAATCATAAAAGTGCAAGCTGCATAAAACATTCATAACAGACTGACACAGGGAACAAAACTGGTGGTTGAACTCAAGTTTAGCCCAAATGGTAAATTAAGCCCAAAGGAGCCAAATAAATAAATTAATTAACTAATTAATTAAAGAAGGCCAAAGCTTATTCAGACCACTAAATTGATGAGAGAAATACTGCAACAGTAGTAGACCACACTTTCTGGCTCCAAAGCACAAAAATGAAAGAAAAAGGGATTCTAACACGGTAATGAAATAGAATCAATGACTTCTTTTCCTTCTCTATGTTTTCTTGGTTTGTCTAAGTTTTTCCAAAGAATGAGAAAGTTGCATAGTTCATTGCACATTGAGCAGGCACCACCATCTTGAATTTGAAAACAACCAACAAGGCACTGTGAGCAATGCCTCCGATTATCATTACCAAAGGCGATTCCAGAAGTTTTACATATCACCATCCCTGTATTGGCCAAGGCCAAAGGGAAAAACTGCTTCTCAGCAGTTCACAAAAGATCAAGTTATATGTTATTTTAAAGAAGCAGAATAAAAAAGAAAGCAACAATATGTGCAAGGATCAAAATGATTATGACTTAAGAAGAGGGAAGGCAAGAAAGGGATGGTCGGTGAAAGCAACCTTCCATAACCCCAGCAGCTTGCCAGTTGAAGTCAAAGTGTTCCATCCAAGAAGATTTTCAATGAGCAGAGGTCCTCTGCAGCAGCTTTGACAACAGTTGCAACTGATATCCCATTTCATATAGTTGCTGACCATGATCTGCTGAAACAAAATTGCTTTGCAGGTACATTTCTGTTAAATCAAAATGTGCTGATCACAAATCTATAGGTTATCAATGAATAAATGCTGCATTTTGCTGCACCTGGGGTGAATATTCAGAAACCACAAAGCATGTGAAACAAAATGATGCTTGCGAGATTGGAATTGAGAATTCAGGGCTTAAATACAACACATTAGCCTGAACAGGAGGGTTAGCAGCCTGAAAGAAAAAGCAAAAAAAAATTATTCGCTTTTCAGAGGTTCAACTAACCCACATGCTCACCCTTAGTACAGGTGTCACAGATCCATCCTTGACAATGAAAATGTCAGAAAGTGATAATGACAGAGGAGTCTCGCCATGTTCAAGGAAAGCCGGGCCATGCACATCTAAATCCATGCCAGTTCATTATACAATCTTGACATTTCCTCCCTATTTGAAATAGGAAAATCTGATGCAAGCATTCGCCAAAATTAATATGATAAAAAATCTTCTAGCAAATACCAGTGAATTTCAGCACTTTCACAGCCAATTTTAAGCAACGATCAAATTCAAGTCTGAAAAAAGGAACATTAACACATCATGATCTGCACAGAAAGGTACCAGAACCTTGACCCAGAAAACAGAAAAAGAAACCCGGTTGGAGATTTCATTCAACATTGGCTAGGAACATGATTAGACGATATTAGAACATGAAAATAATTATGAATTTCTGATCAATAAGCACAGAACAATCTCGCGGAGATCTCACAACCATTTTAACGACAGGTTTTCCTCTAATAAGTTAGGATTTCCAATTACTAAACTCAGACCCAGAACAATCGATTCATTTCTAATGACCTGATCAGTATATGAATTGCAATTTGTAAAGCTTCTATCTTTATGCATCAAAAAAAGAAAAGTTCTATCTTTAATTTCCCCAGCGACCCACACAAAACAACAAAGAGGGAAAAAAAAAAAACAGAAACATGGAATCAAGATCTCACCTGAAGAAGAAGAGGAGGAGGAAGAAGTAGAAGGGCAACTGTGGGAAGAGGAATATCTGAAAGCCATTTGCAGGATAAAGGAATAAAAGAAAATGCAGATAGACCAGAACAAAGCCACAGCTTTGGAATGGCTCCACCCCATGTCTAACCACTCTAGCCATCTCCATTTGTAGTTTTCACCGAGTGAATGATGATATCATGCTCCTGAGGGTACTGTACTAACTACTAACAACAACTCCCCTGCTGCTACTCAATGCTGCTTGCAAAGATCCTTCTTTACTATGAGATGAGACGGTCTCCACACCATCTTCTCTCCTTTTTTACTTTTTGGTCTTCTTTTTTTGTCTTTTTTTTTTTTTTTTTGGTTAAATTCTCAAGAAAAGCCATTCATAAACTAACGGCTTTGAGGGGAAATGGGTTTACAGAATCAAATCTGATTATTTTTTTTTATCAAACTCTAATTAATTTGGAGATTAAAAGTCGTGTTGAGTTAGAAATTGGAAAATCTCTGGATTTATTGGTGAAGGAACTTTTAGTTCAGGGCTTGGGGGTCTTCGTTTTAAATTCCGAGAACTTCACACATAAAAAGAGTCAATCACACATAACACTTTAAATGAACAGAATTGTCGCGAGTCTCATTATTTTTATTTTGGTCTATCTAACCTTTGAAACGGCAAAACAAATATTTTACCTAAATTCTTTATTTAAAAAAAAAGTAAAATTTTTACCCTAACTTCGTTATGTATGCAATTTTAGCTTTAATTTTTCTTTTTGACATGTTTTTTTTTTTTTAAAGTAAAATAAATAAAGAGATCAAAAGTTCTAAAATAAAATGTACCCCACACATGGTTGTTTTTAGGTAAGGGGTTTTTTATTTTACACAGAACCAACCCTAATGTAAAGGGTCGCGCGTCATTCGTTAAATTTAGAAGATAGTAGTATAAATTCATATATATATATTTGTAAAATACGCACACGCACACACACATATTTGTTATTTTTGACATCCGCGATTAACAAACGAGAAAATTACCATTGATTAACAATTATTACATGTGTAAAAACTTAAATGAACAAAACGAATATGAGCAATGTGAAAGAGTGTGCTATTATCCCAAATAAAACTATAAAAGAATGTGTGACGGTGTCAGTTGTGCCAAATTAAGAATTAAGCAGACAGTATACACGAGAGTTCCATCAAATTTATGATGGAATGAGTTTGCAAATAAACCAAAACTGGAAAAGCAAAAGCAGTTACCGTATCCTCCATGTGCCACCATGGGTGCACATAAGCAAACGACATCAACGGGTAGATAGCTAGATGTGGCGGGGTGGTGTAGGTAGGCCTTGATTCCTACCTTCTAACCACCAGCCTGCAGGCTAGATACCAGTGAACATGCATGCACATGGCTTTTGTAATCAACGTGTACATTTCCAAGAATTCATCACCAAATCAAATGGGGATTAAAAACCTAATGGGCCGAAATCAGCAAGGAATTAAAGATGTCCTGGTTCAACTCAATAGAATATACGCATGTCAATTCTTATCATCATCCAATGAGAAGAATCTTCTTGCTTGCTACTAAAAACGATTTCCCACTTTCTTTGTTCGATGTCTTAAGTCGATGGTCTAACCATGCTATTTTAGGGACACAGGAATTTTCCCAGGAGAGAGACACTCAATTTGCGGGATGATTCGCGTCAAAACACCAGCAGTTTACACATTTTTTCTCACCGAGAGACCCAATCATTCAATGTTCCCATCAAGTGGTGGCCCTCCAAACCAACGGTCCAGATTAATAACTCGGTGGGGCCATCCAATTGGTAGGGTCATTAACACCAACCACCGACGTTTATGGTGCCAGCAGGCAACTACTCTCTTCTTCTCTGTTGAAAGGCAAGAGAGAGAAGGAGGAATGATCCACCTGTTTGTCAGTGACATCGTACATTGGTTTGGACGATGCCCAGCACCTGGGTCCCACAACCTGAGCCAACATCTGGAACTGATAAGGTCTGGGACCCACAGTTCTATTACCCTCCCTCCATCTCCTTTCTGAAAACTCTTAATCATTGATGCTGTAAAAACCTTGAGATTCATGGCAGAGATTTAGAATCGGAATGAAAGAAAAAGCAGCCGTTTTTTTTACACTACAATGCAGTAACACTGTTTTATCCCCTCCCTTTCACCAACAGGAGCCTTTCAAGTTTTAGCCTTTTCACCACACCCCAGATAGAGAGAGAGAGAGAGAGAGAGAGGGGGGGAATTAAATGGCCAGTTAGGTAGGGCACTTACCATATGGCATATCCATAGCATATATAAGTCATTTTCACAAAGAAGATTAATATTAAAGCATCTATAAATTACAAAGTAGCATCTTTTTCCAATTTTTCCTTCTTTTAAAAAAAAAAAAAAATTGCACAAGTCATGATGATGGGATTCTTTGTAGTGGTAATAAAAGAACCCAAAGTGAGAGTTTGTGATCAAAACCAGCCAGATGGTACTGAGTGCGTGTGTTAAATAATGTCTTCCCTCTCAAACTCTAATTAATCTCCATATTAATCACACAAAAAAATTTCGAATAATTTTAAAAAGAACAAAAAAAAAAAAAAACAAAAACAAAACTCCAATTCAAGAACAAATCAAACCTCACGTGAATTACACATCAAACGTACACAAGTGGGAAGACGACGATGACTTATGAGTGATGACTTGCTGCATCATGCCGATCGTCGCCACTGCCGCTACCACCAACGCCGCCGCAGCCACCGTGATGTGAGCGGGACCCACTCGCTTGTGATTCCGACATGCCGGGAGACCGGTACGGGTTCAATCCGGCAAGCATGTTCAAATGTCCTTCACTCATGCCACTATTATTACCTCCGCCTCCGCCTCCACCGGCGCCGCTGCCACTGATACTACTGGACCCCAGTTGCTGGCTAGGCAATAAGGCAACAGGGGCAGGAAAGTTCATGAAATGTAAGCCACTGGACATGGTGCCTCTGTACAAAGCACTGTTATTGACCGAAGGAAATGTCCATATAGGATCTCCACCCATAGCTTGATTACCGGAATTCGCAACCATCCAAAAATTCGCCGGAATTTGACCCTGACTGGCCGGAATGGCCCCGGAACTCGACTGCAGCAAGTAGTTCCCCATCTGATGTTGTTGAGACGATAGATCTTGCTCCGGCCTTCGCTTCCGGCCTAAGCCCTCTTGTGTTGTCTCCGTCGATAGCTCCAGCGAAGAGTTTTCTCGCAATTCTTGCTTTGCTTGCAGCACTGCATTCAAATTATTTGACTGGAAATTTAGAAACGTCGGTGTCGGCGCGGCTTCGAGGCCAGCTCCAGGGAACAAACTCCTACGTTGTTGAAGAGAAAAGTTTGGACTGAAGCTGCCTGATCTTAGCTGAGATGGAACCGACATGCTGGAGCCTGAACTACGTAAAGATATGTTAAGAGAAGAGAAATTGGCGGGGATTGTGCCGGTGCCCGTGGCGGCGATCACTGCTGGTTCTGCTTGTTGAAGCAGCCACTCGATGGTTTCACCGTCGGACTTGTGGCCAAGTTCACGCGTGAGCTGGAAAACCCTAGCAGCGCAGAGGGCTGGCATGCGAATTCTGCGGCCACGTCCTTCGACTTTTGTATGCCGGTCTTTAGTCGATGTCCGTTTAGGAGGGGGCTTTTTTGAAGGTTCTGGGACCATTTGAAGGTTGGAGGCGGAGCGGTTGGCGTTGCCGCTGCTGCCGCTGCTGTTGCTGTTGTTGTTGTTATTCGGCTCGGTGGAGATGGGGAGAGAAGGGTATGGAGAAGGGGATGAACAAAGCTCGTCTTCTTTCTTTTCGAGCAATTGAAATGGGAAATTTGGGCGGTGATGCTGGTGGCGGTGGTGGTGGTGGTGGTGGAGCTGATCATCACCTCCTTCCATGATGGCATGGACATATGTGGTTTCTCTAATGGCTTTTTTTTTTAATTTTTTTTTATTTTTCTGTTGCTGCTCTCTGAAAGTGCTAGCCGCTGGGCTTCAGTAGTTAATCTCTTTGTGGGTCTCGTTTGTATAGAGAGTAGATGGCCCTCTATTAGGAGAGACCCTTTTTTTGGGGGGGGGGGGTTCTCCTTTCTCTCTTTTGGATCGTGCCTGGAATTCCCCTCTTGAGAATTGATGTTTCTAAGAGAGAGGATAAGAGGAAGAGGGCATAAGCTTTAAGCAACAAAGATAATGAGTGGGAATTATTTGGGGGCAAGCTTTAAAAAGCAGTTTTTCTTAAGAAAAGAAATTGCTTTGTTGATCTGTTGGAGAGGCTTTCATTTTTCTTTTTCTTTTTTTTTTTGTTTTTCTCTTTCTTTAGTCTTTGGTCGTTGTGTCCTTTAAAGAAAAGAAAAGGGAAGACAAAGAAAAATTGAACAAGAGAAAAAATCTGGATTTTTATTTTTGTGAATCTGAGGCCCCTTTTTATTTTGGTTGGACAGGCCCTTTGGTTCAGACTCCACGTGAGGTGCTCTTTTTATCATTCAATCCATAAAGACGATGGTGGCCGAGGTGGGTCCCAATCCCAAGTCAAAAAAATTAAAAAAAAAAAAAAAAAAAGGGTTTGAGCGACTTGGAAAGGAAAGGTTATCGAAGTGGGTCCCATCTCATTCAAGCAATCATTTCGTTTTGCCTTTGCCCTTTGCCTTTGTTCTGCACCTTTGTTGGGGGACTTTGGGATTCCTCATTCCTCTCTAGTTTAGTCTTGTTTTTTGCCTTTTCCTTTTGGGCCTCTGGCTGGCCAGGGTTAGGGTTAGGGTTATTTTATTCTTCACCTTGATTCATTGCCTCCCCCATCACCCAGAAAAAGGACCACAATATGGCTTTTGTGGTTCTTTTTAATTATGTCTTAAACAAGTTTCTGTCTGGTGGAATTATGTTTGTTATTATCTTGTAGTTTGGACAAATATTTAGTATAGTTTTGGATTATGTAAGGACATTAAACAGCTGAAATTGACTAGAGCAGATAAAAAAAAAAAAGAAGTTGGGAAAAGTGGACAGACTCTCAAATCCCAGCGGTATCTCTTTTAGTATTTGGTGCTCTAATGTAAGGTCTTGTGTGTGTGTGTGTGTGTGTTGACTCTTCAACTTTGTACACACTAGGTG
Organism: Bruguiera parviflora; assembly: GCA_019804595.1. Lineage (NCBI taxonomy): Eukaryota > Viridiplantae > Streptophyta > Magnoliopsida > Malpighiales > Rhizophoraceae > Bruguiera > Bruguiera parviflora. The sequence continues at coordinate 2,813,340 of CM034045.1, forward strand.
GTTATTGATCTGTCTATTTTTCTCTTTGCAGGAGCCATAATCAACCATTTAATGTATGGCCTGCAAATTGCATACAAAATGAGTAACAATTTTTCTACCGCACAAGGTAAAACCAAATCGAAGTTTTGAAACAGAGTATATCTCGACAATGAATTTCGAACCATTTTTTTAGTCAAACGCCAACTTGAATTTGTAATTTGATTATTAGTAGTGTGCGAGGGTTAGGTGTTTCATGTCAATTGAAGGGAAGCAAATCTTTTATTTTTTATTTTTTTTTCCCTACCATGCTTCTTTCACAAAAGCCACGAATCATAATAATAATAATAATAATAATAATAATAATAATAATAATAATAAAACACGTTTTAGCAGTCAAGAAAATGATGAGCTGCTTGTTATCCCAAAATATCAAAGGAAAAGTCCCTGGTGATTTTTATGCCCATGATTGTGCTTCGCTATTCAATTTATCTTTGCTAATTTAACAATCGGTGCTCATAAATTGGATCATTTTCTGTTCGTTATTAATAGGGAACAAGTCGATTTGACTAGGAAATTCATGAAATTATAGAATGGATTTTGTTCGCATCCTTTTCTTAATATCTGTGAATTCTTGATTCACTCCCAGCCGTGGTTCATTTTGCTAGTTTTCCATTGAACATGTAATGAAAGTTATCTGCAAGTACTTCTTTGCCCACCAAACATACACTAAAGCAAACATATGCAACATTTTCTTTGGCATGCCTAATTGCCTGTAATATTCTGTGTGTGTGTGTGTGTGTGTGTGTGTACACATATAGTAAAAAGCTCTCTTATAAAATAAAAATTAATGGTCAGTTAATCATTTTGAAGTAACAATGGTAACGTACAGGCCTTTAGGACTAAGACTTAAGCCTAATGATTGAACCTCATGACCAACAAGCTCGCTAAGTACAAGTGTCACTTTTCGTTTTTGATAGGTCCGTAAATTGTACCTACTCCTTTGTAAGACGTTGTTATACACCTCCTGACCCGGGAGATTTCCTTAAACACGCATGTAAGCCGTATCCTCCTTAACGGTTTTGACAAGTATTCCTTGAATCTAGAGCCCATATTATATCGGAACCCGCAATAGGCAAGTTCACACCCCCCCCCCAATTTATCAAGACGTAAGCAGCCGCTAATACAAGTCCCACCTGTTACCTACAAAGGAGTATCGAGCAAAATCGTCAAACATCCATAAAAATGTTGATGTCATTAGATAATGATATCTACAAATATTATAAATTTTATTAAATCTCTAGATATTATAACTATAAAAATTTATAATTTTAATATACTCTTTTAATATGTATAAAATTTAATTAGTGTGTGATATAATAAAATTAAAATTAAATAATGGACTAAGCTCAAAACTTCATTTGTACTAAATTGAATTAATTTAAATTGAACACATGGGATAGATAAAAATAGAAGAAATAACCAAAAAAAAAAAAAGTAAAATTTGATACCTTGTCAAATAACGTCATATGTTGACTTAAAAAGTTAAGTTTGTAAGTAGTAAAGTAAATAAATATTATAAATTAGACGAAGCTTTTCTATGAAAGGTGAGCTTTTTTTGTTTTTTTTTTTTCTGCTTCGTTTAATCATTAGATAGATAAATATGAATGAGAGATGAAAATCAAAATTTGCTAGGCAACGGTTGTCTGGCAATTCTGATGCCGTTTCACAACTACTTCAAGATAGGTGATGGACTATAGTGTCACATTAAATTAAAGCAGGTTGCATTGTACACAATGAGTTTGCTCATTGTCCCATGTCGAAATATATTCAAGTTTCAAATATTCATTGTTTTGAAGTGGGGTCCTCGCTGGTTTCCCCGTTACCCAATCTTCTTTGCCTTCTTTCCGTTGCCCAAATTTAATTTTTAATCCTGAAGAATATCAAAAGCTTGTTCATAGAAAACCTCCAATTTTTCCTGTTCTCTTTCCGGGATCCATTGGTCAGCGGATTACATATCAGGGAGTAACTCCCTCATCTCACAAGCGAGCGAAGCTCCTCGAGTAATTCAGATGAAAAAGCTTTTCTGTGTCTCGAAGAGATCGGCATAGGAAATGCATCATTTTCCATGTTACACGAAGCTCCTTCATTAAGTACCTACGGGTGGGCCTACGATAGGCGTGCACATTTTTATAATCTGTATTGCAGACTTTTCAGCGATAAAATAGTTAATGGAACTGCTCGAAATATGCTTGAGCAATGAGTACCACCCAACAATTTTTAAAAATACATACGGATCTTCAAAATAAATATAAGTTATATGCGAGAACTTAACTACGAGTTCTTTCTCTGTAGACAGCTGCTTTTTATCTTGTCCTTCTTTCAAATTTTTTCTTCATGCTATGTGAAAGACCTTTAATTAATTTGCACGTGTGTGTGTTTCACAACAAGAGCATACAGGCCATGGAATCTAGCAAAGGATACATCATCATGCACGTAGCTCCAACAAGATATTATCTTCTGGCCCATGTAAATTACATATGTGGGCCAAATTTAAATGACAGAGAGTGCCCCCCACCTCCCCCTGACAACCATGGCCTATATGGCAATGCCTCATGTAATTAACGAGACCTTGACCTTGATTGAATTTTATTGCAGGTCTTAATTAATTGATGTGCCTAAACTAGAATCAGTATTAGTGACGAGGCAGTAAAAGCCATGTATGTTCGTGGATGTGGACATTTCCCGTGAGCTGGATAATTGTGAGGACCAACCAATAGTCCCTACGCGACAGCATTGTGGACCTTCGTCGCAATGGACTGCTGATGAGATATTGGCTAGTGCCGCCTTTTTGGAGACCACACGCCTTGCCACTTCTACGCACGGACACTAGTTTACCAGCGCGATTTAACTGAAGCTCTACTGATATATGCTGGAACTTGACTATTTCTGGTGTTTTTTTTTTCATTCTTTTTCTTCCCCGTTTATCCTGCAACCATGACACGGACCATAAACAGACTAGCCTTATATGATTAATGAGAAGGGTATTCGATTTCATCATATTCCCAACGACCGTCAAGTCTCTTCCGATGGGTTGCTGTGGTGAGCAATTTTCCTCTCACGTGTAAAATCTCATATTATACGCGCGCGTCCGTGTGGGAATAAATCCCCCGCATACCATTAAGTCAAAACTCATTAACAAGATATTTAATTGTGTAATTAACATTAAATATCTATTGCATATGTACGAGTGTACATGTCTATTAGCAAACAAGAAGATTTTTTACCCATTATCATCGATTGTACAAACATAAAATAATAATTTGTGCTGTTCTCGTGATGCACAACACACTAGAGCTAGTACAGGAAAGATGGGGTCGAATGTGGCAGTAGTGATCATCCGAATAGCCGGTTGGGTACGTGGCAAATTTGTGGTTGTGGAGTAGGTTGTTGCCATGTATAGCAGGGTGGCCCCCGTAGATTAGAGGCTGGCTTAGCTTAAGTAGCACAGCGCCGCGCGCTGCTTCCAGCATATTATAGTAGAAAAAAGTTGCATGGCAGTAGACGCGAGAGGAATGGGGTGGGTCTCAGGTGCTTTTTGGGTGTGGGTTCACATATTATTTATTTATTTTTCTTTTTTTTTTTTTTAAATGTAACGTGCAAGTGTGTAAGAGAGATTTAAATAATAAATAAAAAACACGGGATGAAGTTATAAAAAAAAAAAAGATTATACTTACATTATTGATACGTATTTACAAAAATTATTTTAATTATGTGCATATTATATGCTTTTAAAAATAAATAAAGAAAAAGCGTGTCTCAAGCCTCCACATGTTTCACACGCCACATTATTCACGTCAGCTACTCGTTGATGGGTCCGTCCATGTAGTGGAGTTCTTATAATACAATATATGATGGTGAATTGGTTGATTGACATAAAGGCCGAGGCAGCCAGTGCGGCCTTCAAGCAGATTACGATGCCGCATACTGTTTTCAAGTCAATCCAAACATTGTCAGTCACATAAGGTTTAAAATAATATTTGAGCGATTCTGGTCTAGTCTAGGCTTAGCCAAATGAATCTCGGCCTGGCCAAAAGTCGACGTGATGCCTTGGGATTAAAACCAAATTCGGTTAAACCCCTCATTCGAAGTTTCTTAGTTCCATTTTTTTTTAACAATCTGGATGATCTTTTTTTTTTTTTATAACCATTACCGCTCAATTTTATTAAGGTATTACAAAAAAAAAAAACCAAAAAAAAAAACAAGAAGGTGCAATAGTAGCTAGTACCAACCCAGATTAAAATAGTCTCAAATTTCAATTTTAATCGAAACAAAAAAAAAACTATCAAATTTAAACGATCACTTTAATTTATAGTAAATACACATAATTTGACAAGCCTCACAACTTCAAATAAATTTATTAATAAATACATTAATTTAAGAGTCTTGCACTTTTAGTGATAATAACAGAGACAACATATTGAGAATTTCTTGATTTCAAATTCGAAGCTTGGTGAGTTGCCACCCGAAAAAAAAAAAAAAAAAAAAACGAAGACAAACCTATGTATTAAAGTTGTAAGAAAGGCTCACTAAATGTATTGCTCATGCGGGTGGTGATGACTGCAAATTGTTACATGGCTTATCCCAACACTACGCATTGCTCTGATTCACAATCATGTGTATGAGAACTGAGGTTTAATTTTTGGGTATGCGAAAATTCGGGGTTTTCGGATAAACCAACTTGTCTTCCAATGTTCACCTGTGAACGAAGTCTGCATAACATCAACTCTTGTAAGATATCCGTAATTAGAAGTTGCCGGTCTTTTTTGTCTCCTGGCGTTTATACCAAACAAAGTCCATATATATATCCATTCATTTAATATGGTAGGTTTCTTTTTTAATCCCTAAATACTGTGTATGTCTGCTACCTGCTACTTGCCTGAGGTGACAATGGAAAGTGAAATGGACTTAATTAAGGAGTCTAAGCCTATCACAGATCCCTTTGCCTTTATTGGAGGGAATCCCTTTTTTTCTTTTTTCACCGTCAGGGAGGCTCCCTTCTGGTTTAGGGGCTTACGATTTTATTATTGAAGTAAAATCAGTACAAATGGAAAGTTATGGACAGTTGGAACCCTGCCATTCAGATGGAGAATAGGAACAGGAAAGTTAAGTCACGTCAACACACCCAGAGACAACTCTTTCACACCTACTACTACTCTTGTCACAGGTCTTTATTTCGTCCTCACAAAAAAAGGAGGGCAATTACCCACTAAAAATCTAGATATTCTTAATATCTTTTTTTTTTTTTTTTGTTAGTCAAGAAAATTTTGCAAAAATATTTGTCATCATCTCTACAAGTTTAAATTAAAGTCCGTCCCTCGTTAACATCTTATATTTAATCACAGCGATCGTTGAATCTGTAACTTAGTGATATATATATGTATATATATCTGCTAAATCTCAACATTTTGAGGAGGCGAACGCACCGAAGAGTTATAAACTCGGACTAAGTGCGTAAAGACCATGCAAGATAACTAACAAACTCTTAACGTCAGTTGGTGATATCCCTAATCAATCCCAGTATATGTACGTATGTGTACAGTGTATCCACCCAGATTGGGTGAGCCTAGCCAATGATAATGGACAACGCCCCACTTCCATTTGGCACCTCTATCACGTGGATAGCACGCCACCCTTTTTAGCTTTTATACGTATCAGAAGATAATCGAGTGGTCGCTCTCTTTAAGCTCCGTCGGGCAAACACGTGATGGTCGAGTTTTGTGCCCATCGTCGTTGGATCCATGTTAGTGCACCCTTTGCCCTTAATTGGCGCTTTCTACTTATAATTACTAATGAATAATGATTTATGCGGAAGGTGTCGTACTCATTGTCTCTTCAACACGTTGTGCAAATTGAGACAAATTACATTTGCCATTTCAGTATCTTATCCAAAACGATCCTATAAAAAGCCAATCAGAGCACAACAACTAAGCATGAAAGAGACTATCGAGCAAGAGGCCATCTGGGAACATAGATTCTATAGAAGAGACGCACCAGGTAACTGTTATGGACCGCTTAATCTCAAGAATCGTAGAATTGACAACACATGCATTGCGTAAATTAAAGCTAGGCGTGAATTCAAGCGAAAAATAAATATTTTGTTTTTTTCCGTCAATAAAAGTTTTGAGTGGAAAAATGCAAGGGATTGGCTATTATTGTTTGTTGTCACGTTTGGAGACTGCGGTTAAATGCTTCGACATGGACCAAGTTGGGCCATGAGACAGAGAAAGGGCCGTCACCTGGCATAAATGAGCACTCTTTGGTGACCGAATTGGACTTTTCGGCCTACGTATTAAGGAATTTCTTGTTTTCGAGCTTTCTTTATTGTTTTTTTTTTCTTTTTTTATTCCAACAATTTCTAAGTGTCACTCAAATACGAATGAGATTTAATTTTATGACAATTGGCACTATTAAGAGGCATATTCTTGAAGAAAATGACAGCAATTAGTCTCAGTTGGTGAGATTAGTGGTGGTCTCTATATATATTATATTATTTTTATTATTATTATTTTTCACTAGGGGATTTGATTTCCCTGGAGGCATGGGGACGGAAGATCTGTGAATATTCGATGGGCTATGGGTGTATTAATTGGACAACAATCCAAAGAGTGGCACAGAGCTTGGTAGGCTCCTGATAGCAAACCTTGATGATGCAGTACTCCAGCAGATTCAAATCCAGACAAAATCGCTTACCCTACCTGCTACTTAAAACCGTGGATTATTAGAGGTGTCAAATGGATGAGTTCCCGTAAATTTGGGTTGGGCGGATTCCGACCGAGTCATTTCGAGTCGCATCATTTCCGCCACTTTAATCTTGAAAAAATATTAAGTGTACTCTTTGCCAAATCATTTTGACAATTTAACTTTAATTTTTTACTTTGGCTTGATTAAAACGTTAAGGGATTTTTGATGTGAAGAATGAGTCATAGAGATAAATAATTCTGGAACTAAAATGTAAAAAAAAAAAAAAAAAAGTGGACCCAAATAAATCAAAAGAAATATGCAGGCATGACTGAAGTTTCCACCAGTAGCCCAGGATCACGTCAATTTCGAACTGACAGCCCGAAATTTTACTATCTGGGCAGGATAAGCAGAAGTGCAAGAGAAAAAAATAATAATAAAAAAAAGTCTATGGCAATTCATCAAACAAGTTTATTTGATTGCATAATGGGTAATGTGGATCACATCCTCGGGCCTTGAAGGGGGATGGGTCTTGTTTCTGAGTCTCAGCTGGAGATACTCGTCGTACAAGAAGCCTTTGTACTTGGGTAGTTCTCCAGTGTCTTTGGTGAACTGCGGCAATGGTTCGATCCACTTGTCTCCCTGCAAATTATAGAAGAAGGCATACGAGTACCTGCTCTTTCCTTTCGGCCTCACCACTCTGTGGATTGCACTTTTGAATTTGTTGTTGCTCAACACCTGAGTTCGCCGTGTAATTTCGAAGCTCATATTATAATTTATGTAGCAGAAAAAAGTTATACAAAAAAATAAAAAGCACTAACTTTACAATTTAACATAAACATAAGACCCTAGATCTTAGCCCCCGATCTTTTTATTTGTGCCGACCATCAGAAATTCCTGCCTCTGTCACTTAATTGTTGGACCTTTAGTAGTAAAATCAGGGTTTCAAACCATAGTTTGACAAGCCAAGAAAAGGAGAGTAAAGAGTACATCGACGCGGATTGTTCACACAAAAAATTGATACCGTCTACACAGGAGTGTAATGAGAATTTTGGTTTGCACAAGGATGCAACTACAAATGTAGGAACCAACCATCATAATTGTACTTTTGTGGGCTGACATTATTTTCCATAACCAAAAAACGCGTTAATCTAACCTTTTCCGGGAAAAAAAAAGAAAAGAAAAAAGAAAAAAGAGCAGCAGATAAGTATTACTTGGATGACATCACCGACATTGACCACTATTCTGCCCGGTGTAGGAGTTACCGGAATCCATTCACCATTTTTGCAAACTTCCAAGCCTCTAGCTTTGTCCTGGAATACAAAGGTGACGGAATTCCCGTCTTCGTGTGTTGTTATCCCGTTGTTCTCATTGTCGGTTGCCGGGAAATAACGCATAGCCGACATAAAGTCCGAGCTTCTATCGTGGTTGAATTCCTTGAGGAAGCGTGGAGGCAGGCCTAGACACTCGTTTAGGATGCTCTCCACAAGCATCCCTGTCTTGACCAAGCTTGAGAACACCGCTTCCAATACTTCCCTGAAAAAAATGTGCAAATGATTCCTATGAACCTCCCAGTTTATGATGCGCCACAGACTCGGACGTACATTCAGACTAGCTCAGAAGATGTACAATTTCAGCCACTCCCTCTCCAATTAAAGAAATGGCCTCCTGAAACTAGTTCGGGAGACTATTATCCTTGTTTTCTAGATAGAGAATTTACCTGAATTCAGGTGGATTTTCGGGATACACGTTGAAGCTGGACCCTGGTGGAAATGTCAGGACGTATTCATTCTTGTCAGGAGAGTGTTCAGGCTGCTTGTTGTAGCCGGCAGGGAGGGGAGCACCGGGATTTGGACTGGACTTGCGTTTCTCCTCGTCAGGATAGTCGAAAAATTCCTTGGAGAGCTCTAGGGCTTTGGCCATCGGGTCAAGGGGTAGGCCATGGTTTACAATTTGGAAGAATCCATACTCGGAGCAGGCTTTGCTGATGACTTCTATGGCCTCTTTTCTGCCTCCTTCATTGCCTTCTCCGAAGAAAGGTAAGAGATCGACGGTAGGAATTTTTTCCATTTTTGATTCTATTGTCTCAGATCGTTTCTTTTTCTCTCGCAATTCCTGTATTCTGTCGTATATATTTTATGAATAAAGATTAAGAACCAGAAGTTATAGCCTCTCAATCTTTACTCAAAACCCTTTTCAAGAAAAAAAAAACCCTCTATTTGAAGGTCGCCCCCCCCCTTCCCCCACGATAAGGGAGTCAGTCAACCTCAGGTGCAGGCACCACACGCTGTAGCGCCTCACTGCTACTGAAAATAACGACTCGCCAACGGCAAAGGCTTCATAAATTGGGAGCATTTTCAGTACTCAGCACGAGTGAATAATGACGACTTGAGGTGGGATCTTAGATGGTGATTCAACGTGTATTCAACGCAGTTGATTGAGGTTGGAATTCGTATCTGGCCACTCTCTTTTTTGTTAAAATATATTTGGGTATTCTCGCCAAAAAAGAGGTTGAAGTGTGAATGCCGAATTTTTAATTCGACAATTATTGTGATTAATTGTGACGGAGCCTCGGCTCCATTATTCAATGCGTTTTTTTTTTCAATTAAAGAAAGAAAAAAAAAAAAAAGCACAAGTGAACAGTGGTCATTAACCATGGCACGGATGGGGGAAGCAAAAATACGTCGTGCGACTAAGCAGTAACAAGGCAGTGAAAGTGAGTCAACCAGATTCCCTGCTGCAAGTTATGCTGTACATAGACGCTTCTTGACAGAAACAGTTGGAGATATCAGGGGGTACAATTCTTTTTCTTTTTACATCCAATATAAACCTTTGTGAAAACTTTTAGATTTATGATTTGAATCTCGTTTCCCCCCCCCCCTCAAAAGCTAAGCTTTTGGGCACCATATTTTGACCCACTCATCCTGTTAAATGGTTCAAACTGAAATTCAAGCTCTCCCATTAGCACCACTATAGTTCATTGTTTACCCTCTCTCTCTCTCAAACTGTTTTTTTAGCAAACTCTAACCGATTTATGTTTGCGATATTGTTATTATTGTGTTACATTTCAATTTGATCTGAAATGATCTGAGACATTTGGGTTACGCAGAGCTTTGATTTGATAAAGCGTGTTTCCTTTTTATTGACGAATGAAGTCTGTCATTTTCAATCCTGTATATTCCTCAACGGAGAGGGATATTTTTTTGAAGGCGTGTTTCGATCAAATCAGGAATATCTCCAGCAATGGATCACTTGGGACCCAAAGGTACTGTTTGCTTCTCAAAATCCACAGGAAACTAATTTTTCTGAAAATGAAAATATTTTCACTTATGGTTGTAAGCCACACAGCTGCTCCATTTCCCCACTATAAAGGCAGCTTGAACATTCTCCAAACCTCCGCCGATCTCTGAAATAAAGAAGAGTGGCTACTGGCCGGTTAAAAGAAAAATGGAAATAAACAAGAGTGCAGTTTAGATTCAAATTCACATTTTATGCCGGCGGGGAACAATGTCTCTTGGCCATGGCATAAAATCAGGCGGTCCCTTTCTCTTGGATGCTTCTTTAGAAGTTGAAAATCTGGCTCCGACTCGAGAAGTGATTATTTAGGTGTAACTGTTTTTTTTTTTTTTTTTCACAAAATGCGTAAATTCCGAATAAAATCTTAATTTCTTCTTGTGACCGAGGTAAATTATCCATGCACTCCGCGGTATACGGTAAATCTTTCAAAAGAAACAGAGTTAAGTCTATTTCATCGGTCATCTTGTGAACCATCTTTGGATGTCTACGTTGGAAGAGACCCCCTGGTCCACTAATTAAAGGGTGAGATAACAATACAAGGTGTCGTACTGTAGTCACAGGGAAAGTAGGCAAAATAATTACCCACTTAACTTAGGCTGCCCCATCAAACAGTCTGCTTCTGAATTCTGTCAGTCTCTCTCTCTCTCCGTGTGTTTTTTTAACCCTTCCAGCAACGACGGTCCCATCCCTCTCGAATAAGGCGGCATCAGACAATAAACAACTGAAAAAGAATCGAGAGAGCTGGCTGGCGACAGTGCACATCTCAATGATGAATCATACAAGACCAAAAAGATGTGGGGGACCGGACACTTTTCAACAGGGGAACTTGTAGGAGGACGGGAAGGGCAGGGACAGGGGGTGCCAGGGGAGAGAAAGAGGAGGGAGAGGCGAGTCAAAATCTGACAGTGGACCCTGCATGCAAAAAGCCAGAGATCTATGATATGCAATACAGCTAAAGATTAAGGTGCATCGGGTCTATGAAAAATGTGCGAAAGAGGTGAGGTCTGATTTAAAAAAAAAATAAAAATATAAAAAACCCCGTTACACCCCCGTCCCCGCCCGCCCTCCCCGTCCGGGTATCAGGTTTCTTTCAAGAAACCACCGCAGATCGCACGAGGCCACCGAACATGGTGCACAAGAAAGCTGTTGCCATGATTTAGGACTTCACTAATGCACACTTCGAAGCTAGCACTTCTGCGTAGCCCAGTTCATGCATGTAATCTCATGTAGAGATGTCCACATTCGCCTTTCAACCAATAATATTTAACTCTGCTTTCACCTCGACACGAAGCAGAGAGCAAATTTAGATCCCAAAACAGCAACTTTCTCCTATCCGTGAGGAAACTACAAAAATAACAAAATATAGAAGAACAGGAAAGGCCTTGACTGCGACATAAACAACGACAAGCGACCCCGGTACCAGTCAGTTGCCTACAAAGTTGAGAAAACGCTATAGCTAACATCGGTTATCCTTCCCTATAACCCCACATTCCAGAAGATACTTAAGGGCCACTTTACAGAAGCTGTGCTAACTGAAAAGTGAGAGGAGAAACCAGCAGATGCCTTTTAAGATCAACCCTCGGATTCCTCTTCGTCTTCATCATCATCATCGTCGACATCATCATCATCTTGGTCATCCTCGTCCTCTTCAGAGTCGTTACCATCTTTACCCTGCCATTAAATGAAGCTCAGAAAATAGAAATCAAGAATCAATTCTTTTATCCTTTGGCCTGATTAAGCCCAAGAAATTCTCATTAAATATGCCAGGAAGATAAGAACCAATGACCAATATTCACGGCCATCCCCAGTATAAATGTTAATCATCCATATCTATACATGCAGCTTTTCAAAATCTGTCTAGGCAGTCAATGGTACCACATTGAACCTTAAGAGGCTGCAATAATGACCATGGTTTAGAAAAATGCTATTTCATATCCCGGAAAGACTAGGACTGTGCACACAACATGTCTGAAAAATCACGGGTACGGCAGACAAAGACTTTCAGCCCATTGTCAAATGCAGAAGGCAGATCCTCTCACTATATCCACAAAAGTCATTAATTTTTGATCATTACATCTGAATAATTTGAGCAAATAGGTCAGCACAACATATTTCGATGTTAAATTGTAACTGTGGTTCAATACCCTGGAAATGCACCATGACAAATTGCTTAATTATGATTGAGAAATTATTGCTTCACAATATCAAGCAATCTCATCCTTTCATTCGTTGTTCCATCCTCTAGGAATGGATGTCCCAATAGTATGAAAGTTATGTAGCACAGAGGAAGGCAGACTGAACCTCACAAGGGTTTAAAGTTTGCATGTGGTTCAAGGAAGGTCTAACTTTTCTAATCATATAGTAAATCGTAAAACAATCTGTTCTACTCTTCAATTATGTATCAATTTCCACTTCCAGATTGTTGACTTAACGGACCAAAGAACAAAGTCTTAATCAGACTTTGCATGCACAACCGACCAAAGATTGAAACAATACAGATTCCCTTTACTGCAATATTAGCATTGAATACCAGAAGAGAGAACTTCTGGCATGCAAAAATAAATATGAGGTACATGATTAGAAGCATTAATTTTTACCTCTGCATCCCCATCAAAATCCTCTTCATCTGGATCCTACATTGGAGAAGGTAATTGTCAATCCTTGTAAAGCCTAACTTAACTTCAATGTAAAATGGAAGAGAAAATGGAGAAAATAATTACATTGTTGAAATAGGAGAGTGGATTTTGCCATAAATCCTCCTTGATGATCTCTGCAATCTGCAATTGCTAAAGAAAATTTAGAAGCAGCAGAAGTAGAACTCATTTAGAACATCTCATGGCTTAGATAAAAATCTAAACACAGTGCCCACATATGTATAAGACTTGCCTCATCCTGCATGTCCTCTATCATGTCTTTCTGTTGAGTACTACTAAACCAGCTAAAAAAGCTGCATCAAAGGATGAAAATTTTCAGAAGGATTACAACAAAAAAGTACAAATATATGTAAAGAATGTGATACTGCATGGGAACCCTTATCAAAGATATGGGAAGGTTCAGATGTCCACAACCTCAACCCTACTTTTGCAGTGAGGTTGTTCCATGACTTGAACTTGTCATGATGGAGTAAATCTCACCATAACAGCAAAGCCAACCTCTATGACAGAATATATAAGTTAACTTCAAAGTTTCAAAAATTGATTTAGAGTAGTGGAGATTATTTTTGTAAATTGCAATTTGCGTAGCATAATTTTTTTCAGCTGGAATGCAATGAACTGCTTTCTATTTTGAAGCTATCATAAAGGTTACCAGTAGCTCCCTCTGAAAATCATATCTGATCCTCATTATACAAGACTTTGCTGAGGCCATTCATTTATTGGAATACCAATGAAAAACATAATCACCATCGAACTAGAATTTTAATTCTTTAAGGTAAAAACCAATGTTAGTACCTAAATCTTGAAGAAAAGGATCTTTTGGGAATGAGAAAAATATGATTTTCTGATATAAGACAAAACGAAGCCCCATCATGACAATTTGAAGAGACTAACCTTTCATCGGCCAGAGGCCTCTTCTTCCCTTTCTTCTCATGAGTGACACCATTAGGGAGGCCCTTATATATCATAAAAAGTCTATTAGATGCATGACAACAACAAAGTAAAATGGACAACTTAAATTGTCAACAGTACAGGTAATATAAGCATTTACCATGCCCTCTTTCCACTTAATTGCTGTTGCGGTAATTTCTGTTGTTCCTTCATCTAGAAAGGTGACAGACTTTGTAAGCTTTGCATCTTCAAAATATGGGTTTGGTTCAAAGTTCTGAAAAGGGAAAAAGAAAAAGCTAGAGTAAATGATCCAATGAAATTGCAAGGACAAGAAAGTAACTCACTATTGGGGAAGAAAAAAAGAGCAGGGAAAAGATAATAGTACACTCACAAATGTTATAGAGTAGCCAGACTTGACATCTTTAAAATCCTCCACTTCCAAGGAATGTAAATGTTTAAATATCTACCAAGAAACAAAGTGAAAGCAAATAATACTCGACATGGAAAAGGCCATTTAAGACAAGTCAATGAAGAATGAAAACAGCAAATTTTCAATACTCTCAGTTTATGAAAAAAGTAGAGACTAAACTACATAAATAAGTAGTACAAACAAAATCATTGGCTTTGAAGGGACCAAAAGGAAGCCTAAAAGATACAATAGAATGGATAACTGAAATAGGCCAAACCTTCTGATCCTCCTCTGTCAGTAGTGTGCCAAGAACAGGATGGCTCAAAAACTGCAAATATCAAAGAGGAAAAGCACTGTAAAAGGAATTCTTTAGCAGAAAACAAATTAAATTGTGCTAAGCAAAAAGATGAGAAAGGATCACTTACGGCAGTTAACCAGAAATCAGGAATGGACTTGATAATCTCGTTCCTCTTATCATAAACTGGCCTGCGTATCTCATTATATTTCTGCTCTAATTCCAAGACCTTGTCACTGGCCTCTTCATTGATCTAGAGACATTGAAACGTGAAACAAGTACAGATCAAACATTTACCTCAAACACACGAGAAAAAGAATAGTTTCAGGAAAATATAAACAGAGTTGAGAAAGTGACCGAACCACAAGTAACTAGCAAGAATATCATTAACAAAGTAAACAATGGCCAAAAGATAAAAAGAAAAAAATACTAATCTAACGTCCAAATAGCATCTAATCATATGAAAACCTCATTATAATAACCAGTTCATCATTAGAAATCGACATGAGACTCAGAGATCTTGCTGCCAACAAGTAGAAACCTAGCAAAGAAAGCACATACAAGCTATCAATCACGGAGACAGAATTACAAAACCCGAAAGCCACAAAAGCTTGAACAGCTGAATTCCTATAAAAGAAAAAAATTCAAGGCCAAAATCATATCCCAATTCAACCTAAGGACCGAAGTTCGAGGCCAAGCAAAGAAAATCATCAGTCATGCCCCTTCAATTGGCTCTATTAACTTCACAGAAAGCTCATTCGTTGAAGCACTTAAATGGGTAGTCCTTGTATAATTTCAATCAAATTTAGCAAGGAAAAGCAAGCACAAAAGGCTCAGCCGCCAAATACTATTCGCAACCCAAGAACAATTAAGAAGAAGAGAAGGTTGAACAAAGAGATTCAACAGATGGAACCCACGAAAGAGAGTACCTTGTCGAGATCGTCTTGGATCTCCTGCAGCTTCTCGATGGAGAGAACGAGCTGTTCATCGATTTGATTGTTCTCTTCGTCGCTTTTCTCTGCCACTTTTAACTTCTTTCCTTTATCTGCAACCATTTTCTCTGCCACTCGAACAATGCTCTCTCTCTCTCTCTCTCTCGCCCTCTCTGTAGCTTTTCGTGGGAGGGTGATTGGCTTAAACCCCTAAGTTGTGTGAGGAGCCCAAAGAGAGAGAGAGAGAGAGAGAGACAAAAGGGTTAGGGTTTTGCGAGGTTTAATCTGTTGTGGGGCTTTGGTTGCTTTAGACTTCACGATCAGCCAATCAACGAAGGACAGGTCGTTGCATTAATGTGCTTCTTGTCTTTTGGCAAGTGTTGTACTGTTGTTTGCTGGACTCGGGAGTTTAGTTTCACAGAAATGACTTTGACTGTTACTTACTTTTAAGGTATTACCTATGGAACAAAAAAATTATATATATATATTTGTGTAATTTTAATAATTTTTTAACATTGATCGTGTTATAAATTTTTTTTTTTAAAAAGAAAGAAAATTGATTTTTGAATTGAATCCAACCTCAATCTTCAAAAGGGCTAAGGCCTGAGGCTAAGAGAAAGCCCAACACAAATGGGCTAGATTGCCATATAACAAATAAAGCTAAACTAAAGCCCAAACGACGTGAACCATAACAATTGTAAAAACTAGCGTCGGAACTGGTTCGATCCAAAAATGAGGGAAGAGGAGAGTCGTCGCCAACACCAGACAGCGACTGCTAGAGAAAAACAGCGTCTTCACATGCTATCATTGCGTGACAGATGCTCGATTCGAGAATTACATCGGAGTTACTGCTAATTTGCCCTCTCACACACCTGACATGTGTACAGTCAACTCTGAATCTATATGTTAAATTTTGTTCTGAATTTTGTGTTTGTTAAAAAATTGTAAAAATTTTATAATCAAATATGAAAAAAAAAACAAACAAATAGAGTCATCAATTTGAATTCAGAACATGTAGATTTTGATATCACGTCTGGAAGACTAACTCCATGTTTATTATCGATGTATATCTCTTTCTGATGCACCGGTGAGCCAATTCTAAGTGGTCCCCTGACAAGAATTTTCATTAAATGTGCGCTGTTTCAACTTCTTGTCAATCCAACTCTGATTGGTCCCTTCGCGACTTTCCATTGCTAGCTGGACCTGAGGGTATATATGGTTCAGTTTCATTACATCGATAACTGGAAAAGTTTTTGCCTCCGTCAAATAAGCACTTCTTTATTGATTTCCAATGCATCAATGGCGTAGCTGCCTTCTCTCCCCAGCATTCCATCCTCACACACCGTTCGCATAGCTGCCCGACCTCAGTATCCATCTGTATCTTTCCAGGTAAAACTTTTTAGGCCTACTATCGGCTTAGGAAGTGATGTTTAGCCTGTTTAATGAGAATATAAGCGTGTCTCCTTCACATTTATGTATTATATGTGCATAATTCTATAATGCCATAATAACAATAACAACAAAACTTTAATCTTAAATTTAATTTAGATTAACCGAATAAACATTAGTCGTAAATTGGTTTCTATGGATGATTGATTAGTCTCTAATCTTCACGAAGAGAGAACCTTTTATTTATTTATTTTTTTTTAATTTTTTACTGTTGGATGAAGAACGAAGGTCTATTTTACACTGTTTACCCGATAAGATCCAACCTTGTCACTATGGAATGAAACGGAAAGAGACGAGAACGAGAGGCAGGCATGCATGGGATCCACTTTGGCTGCAAATATAGTTGTGGAATTAAATATGGCTGGCAACGAAACATGGGTCTTGCACATATCAATGCGCCTATCATGAGTTGAAATGTCATTGTGGACGACATTCCTCAGCAGTCCCATCACTAGAATTATTCCAAATTTCTTTTCGTGGAAAGGAGAGAATGCCCTTTTCTTTTCTTTTTGGTTTTCTGGTTGACAGAATGGAAATGATAAAAGTAAAAACATTAATCCTCGAACATGCGGTGTCTTTCCCATTATACTGTCTATTTCAGTCAAAGGAAGGTAGTTGTGCCTTTGGTGGCTTGTGCAGAAGTGTAGACAGAACACATTTAATCTTCAGGTTCACAGTTTGCTACCTCTATTACTCTTATTTATCAGAAAGGAAGTTAAGGGTCTTGGTGAAATGATAAATCATTGTTAGGTTAGCGGGGGATTCTTGGATAGATATCAGAAAGAGGCATAGAGTTGGGTTCTTGAGGCTAAATGTACATATTGTTGCTTTCTAAACTAAGCATCTCCATCCCTAGGGCCTTCCATTTTAGATCTCAAATGGATACATGCCAACCCCAAGTGCAGATTTGTAGGCTTCCAGGTCACTGCTGAGGCAAAGATGGCAAGCTGAAGTAAACTTTGTTTAACTGCCACACAAAAGTTCAAGAACATGAGTGGGGCGGCCCCCCCCCCCCACAAAAAAAGTTTTAAAGGATAGACCATCATAGTTAAACGTCAAAACTAGGAAATTAGCTGGGCGAGAGTGGCCAGTGTATGTGGGGTTTATTGCGTCCTTTTGGTCTAATCACCTGACCAAATCAAGGTTCACTTTTTCATGTTTCTTGGGTGTAGTGGATTTGATCGACAAGTAAGGTGTGGATAAAAAGCTTTGCACAACACACAAAAGTAGGCCCTTTTCAGTTGCATACATAACAAATACATAACAATAAACAAAAAGTTATTTTATATTTAGGACAAAAACATTCTCAGCCGTAGATATTTCACAATGAAGATTTTGGCTATATTGTACACGCACTTCTACAAGTGCAAAGCAGTCAATGCACATGGAGACCACAAGGTAGGCTTTCTCATGGTAAAAACCATGTAATTGTCGTGGGAATCCTGATCTTTCACCTCAATATCAGCCTGTAATTTCCTGACAGGGAAGGTTGCCTCAGTACTTGAATTCTATTGCAGGTTGGACTTGGCCTTTTCGTTCCTCTTGTATGCAGTTTCAGCAACTTCAACAACTTTGTGACTCTTGCAACTTAATAGGCCATTTGATCGGTTTTTTCTGGTGGCTGACATTAAACCAGAATTTGTACAGTTTTCCGCTAGTTTCTTTTCATCATAGTCAGAAGCAGTTGAGAAATCAGCAGTACTGGCAGTGACAACACTCCAGTCTAAGCTGGCCTCACCTGGCTCATATCGGCTTGCCGGGGACATACAGGTAGAGGGGCCATCAGATTTTTGCTTTGCGAAAACTGGGTCTACAATCCTGGATATGCTCTCTATCTCAAAGAGATCTGAACTGGCATCACTTTCAGCGTCTTCATATACCTGGCTGGTTGTTGATGCTGTTGGCAGGTTTCTAGATTTTGGAATGGCGTCCCAAGTTAGCACTGATAGTTTCCTCTCTAGGTTCCTTGCTATGTCTTCCTTCTTTATCTTACGGGAACCGAAAACTTCTAGTGATTCTCGCGGATCTTCTTCTTTGGTCTTCTGTTCCTCTCTTATAAGTTTTAAGCTTTGCACTCCAGAATTCACAGTTGGGAACACAAAGTAATCTGCTCTGTTTGAACCTATACTCATTATCTCAGTTCTTTGGCTGTGGAAATCACCTTCCCCCTTCAATTTTAATTGAGGTTGCTTTCTTCTCCCGAGCATGGTAGGATTTTGGAGAACCTGAATGGCTTCTTTACTAAGTTCTTTTCCATGGAGGCCTCTGTGAGCGACAGTTTTATCAATGCAAACTGATTTTTTGTCTGAACAAGTCCCGTTGCAGGCAAAACCGGCAGAAAACCATCTTTCATTTAACTTTCTCTGCCTATTCTGAGCGAAGTTCCCCAGGAAGCTCGGTAGCAATGTGGTTCGACTTTTCCAATTTGCTTCAGAACTTACACTCAGAGTTCTTGGCCTGCTTTCCATTTGCAGCCCATGTCCAACCCGGTTTCCCTTTGCATGCACATGCCTGGCTGCATCAGTGTGAACAAGTCCAGGAGTTTCGTCATCCAGTTTCATGTTGAAGTACTTTTCAGCAGAAAAGACGCTGATTTCACCCTCTTCAGCCCTAGTTCCCTCCATCCTCATTGGGACAAAAGTCTCTTGGTTTGAAGCTATGGCAGGATGCGGAAACTGAACTGAGTCTGTCAGCTTGAGTACAAAATTCTCTTCTGCTGTATTGAGATAGCAAGAGAATGAGGCGTCCCGAAGACCAGTAATCCTGTTTTCAGTGTCCACAGCTCCAGAGAGGCAGTTGTTCAAGGAAGGTTCAAACTAGCTTACAGGAAAACTGAATGAAACAAGATTTAAAAAGAAGATTTTTGAATGACAGGGAGTTCTAGCGGAATCTAGATTTAGGACAAGCTCAGAAAGTTAGAAATTTAGTGTTGAATTTGATATGACAGAGCTTTGATTTGAGAGAGAACTTGGGATCACATGGCTTCTTTGGAAACCAGCTGCTGTTATATGTATGACTTGTGGGGGCTGCAGCCTGGGAATCTGGGGTCCTACATCCTTTTGTGTCTTGATTTAAAATTGATCACATTTCTTAATTGACTCATTAATTGGGTGAATTGTTTCCCCGGTTTTTCAGGGTCTTGATTATCAGCACACCATCAGGCAATAATGTCCATCTTACATATAGCCCATTAACAACTTGGGATCTACTCACCAAATGGATAGCATGGTGACAAGAGGCCATCATTACACAGAGTAATGCTATTTAGCCCCCATGGAGTTTCTCGGAAACTTGCAGATTCTACTAAAGTGCTTACGTGAATAACAAACTTCTCATTTTATCCCTGATATAACAAATTTCGAGGATCTGTAGAAACAAATAAAATCTTGATACCGTAATGATTAAGAATTTATATTTTTATAGTTAAAATTTTGAGTTTAAAACCCCCCCCAAAAAAAAACAAAAAAAAAAGACAAAAGCGCAAAACAAAAGAACCTTTATCTGTTTAGTTTCGACTCTTGCCCATAGACCACCTTAGAGTCATCTGTTGAACGCAGATTCCATGTAGCCAAGAATTTATACAGGCTCCGGCGGCTTTGGATCCGGTTAAGGCAAATAAGCACTGCCACATTGCGAAGACAGACCCCTATAGCGTGCTTTCTTTCCCAACAACATTACTTGGTGTTGGCGTTGGTGCAGCCTTGCTAGCTTGCTCGCCCTTTGGAATAACTATCCATGCTCAACAGTCTCAACAGATCAACAAGAGCTTTAAATGACCTGCTGATGTTTTGCTTTTACACGTCAGAGATTGTTTGTTGGAATATAAATTCATGCCTCGGGACTAGCTCATTTGGTAAGGTCACTCGACCAAGTTGCGAGGCATATGCGATAAGATATTTTACATTGTGCAAACAGGCCAGGCCTTCAATAAATAAAGAGAGAAGATACCTTGCATGGCATTGCCATAACTCTGTCCCGAACATGGGACAAAGAAGTTTAGAGAACACAAATCATGAGTCATAGAAGAAAGCATACCCGAACATATAATAACAATGGATATTAATGCTCTTAACATACTGCTGTTGAACATCATGCATTAAACCAAGGTTGAACAGCTTAAATCAAAAGACATGCATAGACAGATAATCTCTATTGCTGAAGATCAGGTTCTCTCGTCCAATGTTTTTGCAGTCGCGGGTAGGTGGGATGAAGTTTGTACATACAAGAGGTGTGATAATGTCTCGGGGAACTCCTAAAATTGCAGGGAAAGGCTCCATTCTTCCTTTTTAAGGGATTGAGTATAACAAGGCACTTGGCGCAACTTAGACGGATTAGCACCTGCACCGCAAAGGCTAGGACAAGCATAGCTTTGAATACGCCATTAGAAATCTAGGAGAGGGGAAACTTGCCACTGAGACGGAACACAATTGGAGGATGTCATTTATTGAGGAAACCAAAATTGACAATCTTGACCTAGTTTTAGTGGATGGCAGGAAGAACCATCACTTTAAGTCCAAGAAACATTACGTGTAAAATACACTCGTATAACTTAACAATCAAGGGCAAAATAAGGGTAGGGATTTTTCATCCCCAAACTGGTGGTGATCCTTACAGACGTGGCATGCCCCCAAAATTTGTAAAAAGGAAAAGACGTTGCTATAGTTAAAATGGAGAAGCACATGAAATGCACAATACTCATCACTAATTGGTAGCTGCTCGGTGGCAAGTTCAATCTTGAGGGCAGATAGCTGGTCAAATACTTCATCAGTGCAGACTAAACATGAAAATGGTGACCAAACAAGACTACATGGATAGATAGAAAGGTATGTAGTGGCAAAATGTCGGCAAAAACTCCCACTCATCTGCAGAATTTGAGAGATTTAGTGAAGAAATCAGTTCTGTGGGTTCACATGGTAACAAAGAATCTCCAACAAAACCAATGGAATCTGTAAGACCCAATTTCACTTAATTCCTTTTCCCAAACAAAGGGTAGAACAACCCCAATGCAAAGTTTGCTGCTCAACTATCAGCAGAACAACAAAAGGAGGAAACCAAAAAATTGGTAAGTGAACGCATGCTTAATTATAATCCAAAGAACATTCCCTGTCATCTTGGATGGAGATACCCATGTTCACCGATGGCCCTTTCCAAGGCTTTCCATATGGAGTAGTTTTCAACTAGTTGTCAATCATAAATGTTTCAATTCATTGCCGTCATGCTGCACCCTCCCAGTAATCTCCAAACACATGCCACTGGGAAGGCTCTTGATTGATTTCTTACCCATAGCAGGCCTTTTACTGTGGCCTGGATCAATAAATATTGGTAGTATCCTAAGATTTGGGTTTGGCTTAATCCTGTTTGCTTCCCTCTCTCTTTCATCTAGTGGCCGTAATATTCTATTTTCTGATTCTAGTTCTGAAACTTCATCTTGATTCACTAGGACCTGCAAAACATTTGTATTGCAGACAATCAAAATGCAATCACAAAAGCATGGAAGTTAAATTTCACTCATAACAAACACAAAAAGAAGAAAGAAATGCTCATGCAACTTTAGAGGCAACAATGAGATTTGGACGCTTGGTTATGAATTAGCAACGTCAATACAGCAGCACATCATTCAATGCCATTAAAAGCACATAAAACCCGTGCACGGTTACTTTACAAGCACATAGAAATCTCTGTGCAAGATGTAAAATGACCATGAGATGTGAAATGCAGGAGCTAAGGCACAACCAAGAAAGTAAATGTTGTAAAGGAACCTGGTGATCCTGGAAACAGGAAATGACATACTCATAAAAGATCATCATGCAACAAGGATGATACAAAACATCAGGGAAGGAATGTAGGCTATGGCGTAACAAATCAATACCTTTCGACCCAACAAATCAAAAGTCACAACCACTTTGTTTCGCTTAGCTCTTTCAGCTTCTTCTATCTCCTGCTGTTTCTTTCTTAAAAGGTCCTTTTCCTGAATGGACAAAATAGGGAAAAAAGGGGGAACATATCAAACACACACAGATATGCAAATCAAAACACAGCCATAACGTTGCAACAACTAAGGTACCTCCTTTGAAAGCCAGCTGTTACCCTCAATTTCATAGTAATCACTTTGGTCATCGATAACAGTCGTACGCGCTGCAGAGTTCCGGTCATACTCAACAAGTCTTTTTGTATATGCTTCAGCTGCTGCTTCAGCATCTGATAAGGGAGCCAAACCTTCTTCTAGACCAGCATACGTACTACCTTCCTTTAGCACAAGGGCACCACAGAAACTACAAGGTCCCTCTCCTTCTTGTTCACAAATAATCTTACCACAGGACAGACAATTGCTCACGAGCCTATGCTGACGGGCTTGGCACAAGCACGGTTTCCCCTGTTGGAATACAATTGAGCCTTTAGCAGCTTCAGCAAGGGAAATGACTTTCCCAGCTTTCTTCTTCCTAGAACTACCATGGCTTGCTTTGTTGCTCAACTCATTGGCGTCTGTTGGAACCCTTGTCTCTTGGTAACCAGAAACAGCAGTCTTTTTTCCTTCTGTGTGATAACTGGGAACCGCAACCTTTTTTAGCTCAGCCCGAGAAGTGGAGGCTGCAGCCTCTTTTGTAGCGCTAGAAGGTTTCTTGGTCCCATTGAAGGCAGAACCTTTGTCTGCTGTGGTGGCTGGCTTGACATAAGCCTGGTACGGTGAAGATTGAACTGGTGTACTGCTGCTAACATCTGAGTGACCTCTACGCCGCAAGTATCCCTCAATCACATCTCTTCCTGCTTCCTGCCCAATGATATTCTGCCAAAAAAAAGATAAAATCAGACCCATAAAAATAAAAATAAAAATAAAAATAAAAAACCCTTCAGGATGCGCTTGCAAAACTAATCAATCATTAAGACCAACGTTTCTCAAAACCTGAATCAACGTAGTAGTAACCCAGGATGGGATTAACGATAAGTGAAACAAAGATTGGATCTTTAAAACAAACTATACAATTCCCATTAACAATAAAGAAAGAAACTTAAAAACAAAAACAGAATTCCCATTAACGAGAAAGAATGAAAACCGAGAGAGAAAGTACATCGAGATACTCCTTGGCGTCAAGGGGCAGAGCGAGGCCGCAATAGGAGACTAAGCCGGAGATTACGTCCCTGTCCAAACCCAAACCCGTTTCTACTCTCTCGCACAATTCCACCAGTGCTTTTTCTAGCCACTCCCCCGCCGATTCCATTCTCTCTCCCGCTACCTCTCTCTCTCAAGTTTGCTTATAACGAAAGTCTTATTTTCCAAGTATTTTTCTCATCTGTAATTTAAACCTATGCCCCGTATTTTTTTTAATGGTTATAAGACTTTAATCGTCATATAATCACACGTACTTAATATATTTCTTTCACATTAAATTAAGTTAATATTTTATTAATAAATTTAAGATACTTATTAAAATAAAATATTATTTTTTACATTTATTAGTATTAACAAATAAAATAAATTAATTGGAGTTTAATAAATTTTTTATTATAAAAATTTTAAATGAAAATTTAGAAATATAATTTTAATTTTGACTCATTAATATATATTTTTTAAAAAGGTCATATAAATATTTTAATATAAAACAAAAAATATATTTTAAAAATTATTATTATTATTATTATTTAATTTATATTAACTAAAATTTAAATCAAACATCACCGTTCACTTTAGACACGATTTTTAGCATT
The DNA here is from genome assembly GCA_019804595.1 of Bruguiera parviflora. Taxonomy (NCBI): domain Eukaryota; kingdom Viridiplantae; phylum Streptophyta; class Magnoliopsida; order Malpighiales; family Rhizophoraceae; genus Bruguiera; species Bruguiera parviflora. Next base: position 2,837,688 of record CM034045.1, read on the forward strand.
ATTATGTTAAAATCTCATTAGCCCGCGCCTCGGCCTATGTGGTGCAGGCTAGAGTTGAAGGATGGCGCGACTAGTGGGTTGCTGGGCAGGCGGAGGCCCAAGCAAATGCACGAGGCCGAGGCCGAGGCCGATAGCGTTAAGGACAACGAGCCTGGGTTGCATGAGTGGGCCACAAGCATCAGTTGCCAGCTTTTCTCGAATGGGCTTACTCGGCAGGGATAGAGAGAGAGAGAGCGCATCAAGAACAATCGAACCGTGCATTAAGCTTAGCCTCTGATAGTCTGCAAGCCGGTGGAGAGGCGAATGACATGAGCGAAATCCAATGCCCTGCACTCAACGGTACGTGGGCCATTCAAGATTTTGACATCAAATCGATTATTTAGAATAATTAACTCATAAATTTTATATTAAAAAACTAAGATTTAATGTTATAGATTAATATGTATGAATTATATGGCATTTTTTTAAATAAAAAATAAAAAAGATTTCAACATTGAAAAATAAATAACCGAATCGCAATTTTTTATTACTTTAAAACGTATATTTGATAAAGTAAAAAGAATAAATTTGTGTTAAACTATCTTTTTATTAAGTGTTTTTATTTAATTATCATTTTATGCAAGATTTAAATTATAATGAGTTACGATTTATTTTTAAAATATTTTATTGTGTTATTAAGTATGTATTGTTATTATGGTTTGGTAATTATTAAAATATTCAGAAGGGACTAACAAATTTGTAGAGGTCTTTTGCCACAAGGAGAGTTTCCCACTAGCTGAGCTAAAAGCGCTTATGGCTGCCGGGAAAGCAGTTTCAGCCAGAATTGTAGAGCAGGACCTGAAGAATGCTATGTAAATTTTTTTATTGTAGGCTTACTTATTAAGAGGATGAATGTTTGACTTTCAGTTTCAGTTTCTCTTTCATGGCAATATATATATATATATATATATGTTTCAGCCATGCTCGAGCTGCCACGTCTTGGATAAGATTATCAACGTCTGTCTATCGATCAACATTTATTATTTTTTCATGGGAACAACCCAAAAGGCATAAGCAAGGCAGCAAGTAGGCAAAAGGAAAACAAGTCCAAAACCAGAAATATAATAATCAGCAATTCAGGATCTAGTGCGCCTGACAGTATAGTGGACCACTAGAGTCTATGTAAGCAGCTTTTTATATAATGTTCGGTAACGGAGAGCCAGCGCATGCACGTATCGAGTATCAGACAAAACAGGATTAATTGTCTTAACCGAGTCTCAATCTGATGCAAGCTGCCTGCCTGCCTGCCTGCCTGTATGCAAGTTCGAAATCAACAGACCCCGTCTATCTCCTTCCAAAAACTCTCCTTCCGTGTTTGTGAAACAAACAACTATCGCTATATTCACCTTACGTTGATTGGCATCAATTATATCTTCTTCTTCTTTTTTTTTTTTTCTTTTGATGATTTTCTTGTTTTTTGTTACATAATATCAATTTGAAAATTTTGATTTCACCGTTTCATTTCCTTCTTAATGCTTCGATGAGTGAGTATTGGGTGTACACTTCTTTTTGCATAGTTTAAGAAAAATAGGTTTCACTGTTTCGGTCACAATGGAATTTTGTGCATTGATCGTATATTTAATTTTTGCTACGAGAGCAACCTCACAACTAAAATAAAATAAAATAAACTAAGTTGTGTCAGCAACTATTATTATTATACAGATGTGTATATCCCCACGCAAGAAAGAACCCATTAAAAACAAAAAAAATAAAAATAAAAACCAAAAACAATGACCAAAACACATTTATCTGCGAAGTCTCTAAAACATATCTGTGGGTAATAATAACACCACCTTAAAGCTAGGAGGCACGAAATGTGGATGGATACAAGTTCTTTCGTATGCAAATGACACGGAGAACATGACAAGTTAAATTAAGTTTTTGATCGCATATTCAACTGTTGAAAATGCACAATTAACAGTCTTAAGAATTCGATAATAACAATAAATTCAAATACTTACTAAAATGATGATTGTAATTATAAATAATGCACATAGAAAAATACACAGACATATAAACTCTTTTAGACAAAAAAAAAAAAAAGAAAGAAAAAATTACTTAAATATAAAATATGTGTTAATTGAATAAATAAATGCATTAGAATATATATATATATATAAAGGGTTTGATAATACCTTGTTTGGGGATGTAATGAGTTAGGTGTACCGTCAAATTGAGGGCCGAAAACCTTTAACCAATGTCACCATCAAACTCGCAAAGGTCCAACCTTCTACTTTCCAAAGACCAGACCGCATTGAATCATTTGTCGGAAAGTGGGGTCTACGGATTTACACGTGTCGACTGTCCACGTGGTTAATGAAAAGGAATTATCGTAATCTTCCCGTGCTTCATTTTTTTATTTTTTCGCTGCGCCAACTCGTAACCAAGCAACTCGCTAATAATACGGACAAGAGGTAATCCTTTTTTCTGGGTTTTGGTGAGGCATTTTCAAAAAAGAATCGGATCTTCATTCGGTAGGTCCTCGATCCAATTATTGATTCGCCGGTGGCTCTTTCCAAAAAAAAAAAAAAAAACATTTTTATATTATATTAAAAAACAATATGTTAGTGAGCAAAAAAAAAAGAAAAAAAATATATATATATAATTGTATACATTTAAAGAAAAATAAAGTTTATAGTAAAAGTTTGCCTAATTTACCAATTAATTAGACCATTCAAATCAATCAAAATCGAAAAGTTCTTTTCAATTTTATCTTCGTTTGATTTTCTAAGCAAATTGAACCGGACCCGTTTTCTAATCTGGCCACCCATTCGATCTAATTTTCAAAACTATACCTAACACAAGGCCCAACTCTACTCCGCCGTACACGTTTCATTACTGAAAAGTCAACGGATCGAATGACATTTGTGGGCACATTGGCAATGAGATTTGACCATTATTACAGGGCTTTTATACACTGTTCATGAAGCGGGAATAGTACGTACATTAAATTGGAGGTGCATGGACCGATGAATAAACTCGCAACGTTGCCCAATAATGTCCGATCGTTTTGCACTCTTCCGCAAAATATCAATGTCCTTAGTAAACAGAACAACTGGTTTGCATATTACGTGATTTCTGCCACATCTTTGTTTTCGAATAAAATAAATTTATTTTGTTCTCTTGGGTTGCCTTATACTCTTTTTTTTTTTTTTGGTTATAAAAATTCTCCAATCGTTGTATATATATATATAAAGAGTTTATCTTGATTAAAAATAATGTCATCGCAGGCACCGTTACAGAGACCGAAAACGTACGAAAAAGGATATAACATTGCAAAACACAGAAATTTGTTGAGACATATTCTATTTTCTATTTGATTTTGAATAAGAAACAAAAAAATTTTTTTTGACGAAATAACCATCTTTTTTTTTTGTTGAAAATAATAATGATAATAAATTAATGGGTAATTTAAGTCCATTACATCATTGCATTATATAAGTAATTATACTGAGCATACTATTTTTGAGTCGCGTAAAATCTCTCCAGAGTCATTAAAGCGTCTTTTGGAAGCTTATCACTTGCCTCGAGAACGTGCACAAGTCGTGGACCAGAGGAAGAAAAACAGAAACCAGAAAATGAAAAATCCTCGATAAACAATTCGAATAAAATTAATAGAATAACACCGATCTTATTTCCTAAAAACTTTGTAATCATTATAATATTTTTCCGAAAGATAATATAAACATTGTTATAATAATACAGACAAAAAAAAATTAAAAAGAAAAAGGTTAGTGAATAAAGAGAAAAGTAAGAAGTTATATTATTTCATTAATTATGTCTATTCGTGTTTCCCTGAAAAGGTTTATTGACAATCAACGTCTGTTCGCTTGTGGGAAAATAATTAATTCCGGCGTATCATATTTTATGCGACAATTTCGTGATCACGGGATCGAATGTGAACGGAAGCCTTCCTGCGTACGCATGGCTATTCGCTTGGGGGTCGCCAGTGTATACTGTCCGTGTCAAGTCGTACCGGGCCAATCAATACCCTAGTGTAACCAACGCAAATAAGTCAAAAGTCTAGGCATTTGGGTCCATTCACGAAGTCTAAAATGATCTCTGCCAGGCTCTGATCGACAACCCTCGTGAGTGGCTTTAATGTCATTAATCACCGCTGGGATTTAATAATGTCAAGTGATTTACAAAAATGTTAGCCTCGTTATTAAACAAGTTTGTGGACTTCATGGATATGCACGGTTGGGGAGGCTTTGTTTTCTAACACAGTCTTCTAATGCCAGCATTCAAACCGATTGACTCCACAAAAATGTCATTAATTAGGTTTGTTTCCTCACCTTATGCCCAGCGGGGAACAGAATAGGACCCATATATCTTCTCCATTTTATGTTATTAATGATAAACAATTACATGCATGACCTCATTTGTTTAGAATAATTTATCTATGAGTATTATACTAAGAGAGAGAGAGAGAGAGAGAGAGAGAGAGAAACAAAAAACAAAAATCAGAATTATATCTCTTTTATCTCTAATTTTTTTTTCTCTATATGCGTGTGAATTACACGATATTCTTTATTTTTTTAAAATAATAATAATAATAACAAAAAATAGCACACATGCATGTAATATCGAATCACCTTGTAAGTCAATCCAGTGATCATCATCCCTTCGCTTGGGTCACGAAGGTCTGGAGCTGCTGTAGCACTTTTTTTGCGTTTGTAATGGTTTGAGTTTGAACGCTAGTAGAGTGTATCATTCCGTTCAAAACAATAACAATAATAATAATAAGAAGAAGAAGAAGTCGTCATTCAACAGATCTAGAGACGTATACTCCTATTAGTTGAAAGTTGCAAGTTGGATGCATTAAAGAAAGAGGAAAGACTTTAGAAAAGTCTCGCCAATTACACTGCCGATTTAGCCAAAATATGGACAGACGGTTGGGAATTATTGCTGACTTTAATTGTAGGCCCGCCCAAGCCCCGGACTTCCTTTCTCGCAGATTTATAGATCGGACAAATAGTCAGCATATCCCACGTCTACTACGAATCAAAAGGCGAGTTGCCGACTTCTCCTTGTACTTTCTTAAATATTTTCTCATCGCTTATCGTTGCCATCGGATGACTTTGATTTGGCCTCTCGTTTGTTGTTTGCAATCAAATAGGCACTCGAGACGTTAAAGGAGGGTAGATTCATTTCTAGTTTTACAGATAACTCTTTCTCTCTCTCTCTCTCTCTCTCTCTCTCTATATATATATAAAATCTAAAAATATAACATTCAAATCATAGTAAAATAATATTAATGTTACGGTAAGATTATAATCGCTCGTGATCGACTCGTATAAATTAAAAGAGGGCTCTCGTTGATTTACTATATGCTTCATGGCGGATACTCAATGTCTGCGGATTGGGTCCGAGGAGCTCGCGGTAGTTATGCCAATTGATATGCATTTTAGAAGCATCATACGATCTTTTTTAATTAATTTGTGCATGCCAGGACGACCGTACTCCAACATCTTGATTCCCCTTTCAACACGGTAGACAGAGTCACCGCCGACAGTGTTCGTGCCATCGTAAAAATTGTATTAGCATAACGCAACTGCAAAATGTGTTTAAAAGATTGAGTTGAGATGGGACGATGTGTCCCTCTTCGCCGTGATTAAAATTGAAGCATTTTCTCACGACCTTTGGTTCGGGGATTCATCCATAGCTATGCTACAGTAACATTGAAGTCAATTTCTACAATTAACTCGATACCCGGGGTCGCACACAACTTTGGAAACATCGAACCCCATTGAGGTCTCCACAATTGATGACTTGATGGTCGGAAAATATTGATTGAAAGTTACTCGAGGAGCTTGAATGGGTTTTTTCATTTGGTGTCATTTTTCTTCTTCTTCTTCTTCTTGTTTCTTTTTTTTTTCAAAAATATCTTCTTCTGAATACAATTACCAGACAGGAGCACCACTTGCGGTTTTAATTTTTGCTATTCTTGTGCCTTTCTTTTGTCGATCAACTCCTTCTATTAGAAATCAATCTAGTTTGTACCCGGTAAAATCTTATATTTTCTATTTTTAAGAATTAAAATTGACATTTTGATTTTTTTTTTTTTTTTGCATAAAAGGGGAAAATACCAGTTTCAATTTTCCTTTTCATCTAAAAAATTTTCCCCAATATGTTTTCTTAAAATATGTCAAAAATTTCAGATAGGGAAAGCAATTTAATGACTGATTTTATTTATTTAAAAATAGTACAGGTGATAGTCAGTCCGACGGGAATTCATTTAACAGATCCCTAATTGTTGTAGACGGATATTTGCAATATTGAAATCAGAAGGAGTTTTTTTTTTAATTTTAAAAAAGAAAACAATTTTTTTTTTGTCCTATACATGAAAAAATAAGAGTGGTATTCCACAATTCCGTTGAAAAAAAAAATCACATAGTTAAAAATTCAAACTTACTACTACATAATATAAACAAAAATTTTTAATTATTAGATTACGACATGTTATAATTAAAAATTTAAAAAAAAAAAAAACTTAAACCACAAGAAATGTTAATGCATTTGACACCACCCCTCTCCTTCCCCCCTATCTTTTCACTTTTTAAATGAGATGGGTGCAGTTAGGATAATTTTGAAAAACTGACTAACAATTGACAATTCAGTCCATTTGTGCATTGATTAATTTATATTCACCAAGGATTGCATTAAAAACAAACCTAATTTTGAGTCTTAAAGATAGTTGTTTTTTTCATTTAGATAAAAATAATTTAGGTCTATTTGAGTGTTTATTTGACAATGAACTACAAAATAAATAGTAATTTTTTAAAAAAAAAAATATTACTATTTGAGTGAATGATGAATCTTTTTTTCTTTTTTTTATAGAATAAGATATATCAGGAGGCCAATAACCGCTTTCTATTCCTTTTTGGATTTCGAGGAATCCAAACACACATAAAACGATAAATAAAATAAAATAAAATATATAAATAATTAAAAAAAAAAAAAACAGAAAGCAAACATCACAAGGTTGGCTTTTAAATTCTGAAAATAACCTCCTCTATGCATGTAGCGAAAGGGCTAAAATTAACAGGTTAAATTGAAGCGGAAAATGTAATTGGTGACAACTATGGAGCCGCTTAATTGAGGATACGCAAGCATTAAAGAGGAAAAAGGTAAGTTAGGGCTTTCCCCTGATGGGTGTGCCATGCCCGCAGTGACTGCCGTGGCTGACTTTTCACAAGCAATGACTACATGCTCTTTGCTGTCTATTTTGACTCTGCGGAAGCAAACAATTTCACCTCTGGTTTGGTCAGCATAATGACCTCCCCCCCCCCCCAACTTCTGTCAATTCTCTTCGATATATAAATATATAGGGACATATAGAGACAACTCAAACCCTTGGCGGTGACGCTTGTCTCTGGCATTTCTAAGAAGAAAGCACACATTATACCTGCATATCTTTGAAGAACTCATGGCCACCACCCCTTTTATCAATGGCAATCTTAATTAATTTCTAGAAAGAAAAAGGTTTTGAGACTTTGAGTTGGGTTCAGTAGGAGCTAGCTGTGGCTAGGAGGAGTGGGAGGGGCGGGGGGTATGGGGAGACCACCTTGCTGTGACAAAATAGGAGTAAAGAAAGGGCCATGGACCCCTGAAGAAGATATCGTCTTGGTCTCTTACATTCAAGAACATGGTCCTGGGAACTGGAGATCGGTCCCTACTAATACAGGTATATACTTTTTGCACACGTTTAGCTTTCTTCACTTAAAAAGTTTTCAATCTATCTTCTTTCTTGTTAGATTTATTCCTTTTTGGATTTCTGGGTTCTGCTTGGGTTGGTTTGGTCATTAAAGTTGTGTATTTAATATTTGTACCGAGCACCGCTTGGCTGTGTCGTACCTTGATTCCTCTTGCTCTTTTCCACTTTCTTTTTCTGTATTTAATTTCTGTATCTGGTACTGGATTCTACTGCTAATTTGGCTTCAAATCATAGTTGTCTTCACTGATTATCTGCTTGGTGGGGTCTTTCAGGTTTGCTTAGATGCAGCAAGAGTTGCAGACTCAGATGGACTAATTATTTACGGCCGGGGATTAAGCGCGGTAACTTTACTGATCATGAAGAGAAGATGATTGTCCACCTCCAAGAGCTTTTGGGCAATAGGTACATCTCTCTCTCTCTCTCTCTCTCTCTCTCTGTACATGTCTGTGTGTAAGATTTCTTGTATTGTTTGTGAGGAAGGAATTAGAAGCAAGCAAGATAAATTAGAAATAGTAGGTGGTACCCTGATAGTCTAATTGGAACTTTGTTTGGATGCAGATGGGCAGCCATAGCATCATATCTGCCGGAGAGAACAGACAATGATATAAAAAACTACTGGAACACCCACTTGAAAAAGAAGCTCAAAAAGCACCAAGATGGCCAAAACAAAGATGGTATCTCTGCTTCACAGCCAAAGGGTCAGTGGGAGAGAAGGCTTCAAACAGACATCCGCCTAGCCAAACAAGCCCTTTGTGATGCTCTGTCCCTCGACAAACCAATCCGCTTGTCTAACTCAAAGCCCTCGAGTGCTGATGCTTTTGAAGAGAATGATAATAGACTACATCAGTCGCAGACATCTATTTATGCATCAAGTGCTGAAAACATAGCCAAGTTGCTCAAAAACTGGGTGAAAAGTCCTTCAAAGCCAGCAGCAGCCCAAAGGAACTCGGATACCACTCGAACTTCATTCAACAACACAGCAGCCGCTGCCAACTCCAGCTCCAGTGAAGGTGCACAGAGTGTAGCCACTCCCGAGGGATTTGACTCGCTCTTCAGCTTAAATTCCTCCAACTCTGACGCCTCTCCGTCCGCAGACGAGAATGCAAACATCACAGCTGAAACCAGCCTCTTCCAAGATGAAAGCAAGCCGATTCCGGGAACTCAAGGCCCCCTCACGTTACTGGAGAAATGGCTACTGCTTGATGAAGGTGCAGCGCAGGGTCCAGAAGATCCAGTCGATATGTCAATAGTTGATTGTTCTGGGTTATTTTAGTAAGAATCAAACAAGTCTGTCAACGTTACAAGTTCTTTTTTCGTTCTTAATGCGGGGTGTAGCTAGTGAAACCTGTTTCTGACCAAAGCAGCCAGAAGGGCAGCATCCACCGCAGTGGAAACAACCAAGAAGTGTAAATTTTAGCTACTATCATTATGAAGATGCTATGTAATGAATAGTGTTTTAGTAGGGTCTCGATTTGGTGCGAACGCCAACTACTCACACATTCGTGTGTTTGTTGCATCAAGTGATTGCAGCAGTTGGCGTTTGCGTAGAATTTAAGTACGCATTGACATGTTCCTAGAACTTGAATTCCCGTATTTTGTCCACTTCTTGCTGCTTGTATTGTATCTGAAGAATGAGTACAAGGGTGCTCCTTAGGACCTTTGATCTTACATAATCCCCATAGAATCGTTTCCAATAATAGCCATACTTGCGACCGTATTAACTGCGACTGCAGCCGCTCTGATTATACTTACTGCAATTTTCTATAAGCACAACATTTTCTGTTACTTGTAGCTTAAAATCCTGATCTTCGGTCCATTGTCTCTTCTCTAGTTCCGGGAAAAAGGAAAACAGGACTTATTTTTCTTTCAGTCCAGTGTATGAACAAAGAATTTAAGTTACAGTCCAAAACTTCAGTTGGTCCGTGGTGCTACAATCACGGCGATTAATGGGACCATATATTATGACACAACTATTTATAATTTACAACTTTGGTAGGAAGGAGGATTGAAATTTCTTGCGGTAAGAATTGCTTTGTTCTTTGGGCTTGTAACAAGAACAGAAAGGTGGGGAGGGGGAGACAGCTTGAACCAACATGCTTTAAGATAGAGCAGAGGGAGAGTTATCAACCAAACCATGCATCAAATATCAGGTAACATTGCCAACACCCATGTCCCATTGAAAATTGACTTATCTGTACTATTTTGGAAGGGCTTCATGGATGGCCTCTTGGAAAATATTTGATACGAAAATGCATTAGCAAGCTTTTATCGAACCAACGTTATCCCTACAATCTCTTGGCATACTTTTCTTCTGGCAACAGGATTTTAATCCGTAGGACACAGAACTTTCTCAATCAGTTTGCTGGATACAGCGTTTCCAAACATCCTATCAACATAAATATGACGTTGAAGAACGAAAGCAACAACGAACACGACGTCCTCGAGTCATTAGAAGCAAAACACGTGCTTAGTTAAGTTGCAAGTGGCCTAAAGATCGATTAAATCACTACGTTACACAATGGACCCAACCCCCCAATAAAATAAAATAAAATAAAATAAATACGCTCACTATATTACAGAGGACACCCGCTAGGCGTGGTAGATGCGACGTCGTGCTCGAGGACCCAAATGAAAAAAGATATTTAAGTTTGGAATAAATTTTGAAAAAAATAAATTTGAAGATAAACTATAATGTTTCCGGTGAATTTGGCTACAATTTAGTCAATTTTGGGTCGGATAAACAATGACATCCAATATTTGTATATGTTTTGATGCAAAAGTTTTATCCAAATTGTAGCATAATTTAAAGTAACATATTTCTGGTCATTTTGACTATAATTCAATTACGTTTGTAGCTTTTGGCTCTTTAGCCTTTTCCTTTCTCAATTGTCAAAATACTGAAACGGAAAAAAAAAATCCTACAGGCACTTGTAGTCCTTGACACTTGCCCGCAGAGTTTATAGCTCCTCCAAGGCCATTTCGATGCAATTACTGGCTTTTTCTTTTTTTATCAGAAAAGCGAAGAAAACCTTAAAACCATACATAACTGAGCCTCTTAATTTGATCGGAACTTCCTTCTAGACATCATTTAATGCATATGCATGGCAGAGCAATGGGAAATGAAGCTGGCTTGCTGCAGGTTGTCATAATTACGTGCCCATCTTCCTCCTCATGTATCATATGGACAATATTTTCTAGCATTTATCTTTCTTTTTTTTTAATTTTTCGAAAAAAAAAGAAGAAAAAAAGAGAGTAAATTCTCATGCTTGTCTTCGATCACAATGAAGCCCTATTCGTATTGTCAGGTTATAATCATCTTAACGTGGTAGGTGCTCCATCTGGTATTGTTCCTCGCGACCGAATTGAAGGGCTTTTCCGCTGGAGCTTCCATTTATATACACGACATGTACTCAAACAAGGCCTTGACATGTCTCTTTCTTTTTCTCTTTTAGTGTTTGAGACAGTATTGAAAATCAAACTTGTTCCCACGTGTTTTTGAGAGATGAGGCCCAGTACCTCTCAATTAAAGGCCGCTTCGTCGACATACATATGCTATAGGTCTGCATTCACACATTTCGGAGTTTGAATGAGCTGTCTTATATGGGCTATCTTAAATGGGCCGGTGACCCTTGTGATATACGACGGATACCGCATGCACATGCACGCGGTGGTAATCCACTTGGGCCATGTCTACCTGCATTGGCCCGGTCGAAAGCAACATATTCCCCAGTACCAAGGCAACTGGAAAGTCAACTGCATGCATGAATGCTTGTTGCCTATTGCACATGCAATATTTAATAGGGGAGGGACAAAATGGAAAAAACAAGAATAAAAAAGAAACTCGAACAGCATAAAAAGACATTAAAAAACAACCAATGCAAGAGGAGGATTGAGATGAGCTAGTGAACTGATTCCTCGCCAGAATGGAATCAAGCATAAATGAAGCACATGGGCGTAGAAAATTCAGTGCCAAAAAGGCAATAGGACCCCGCCACCGGCAAGGAGCCACACTGTTGTGTCTCAGACTCTTGTCTTGTGCGATAAGAGTTGGATGGGTTCCCTAGGACTAATTGTGGGGGGCTTTCTCTTGCTTTTATTTTACTTCTCGCCCTTCTCCCCCGCCCCCGCCTCCGCCCCCCCCTCTCTCTCTCTCTCTCTCTCTGTTTTTCTCCTTTGGGCTAGTTCTAGGTTAAAAGGCCATAAGCCCACAACCTAAGGGCTAAACCCATTTCAAAGAAAACCTTCTCTGGTTTCCATGGCTAAAGCACATCGAGGCTTCTCGCTCTCTCTCTCTCTCTCTCTCTCTCTCTCTCTCTTTTATATATATATATAAGATTAATGGGCGTTTGGCCTTAGCTATGCCCTCAATACGATGGAATTGAAAGGACATTACATTAGTTATGAGTACAAAATTGTAGACAAAATACATATACAAATAAGTAAACAAAAGTAAAGAGGCATTTTGTACGTGAGATTGTACCGAGGAAAAGTGAAAAGAATAAAGAGGGAAAACCGGATAGTGTCTCCACTTTATCCTTTTCAAATTAATTGCTAATGTAATGGCTGAAGTCCAAAGAGTACTGCAAAAAGAAAACAAAAAATGAAGCACAAGGATGGGCGACTTCAAGCGGCAGCCCACCATATTATTGTCACAAATATATGGTTTTGACGATCATATATTTATGTTTGGCCCCGCTGTCTTTGGTCCTTCCTCCATGGATCAAGCCTTTGGCGGGGAGATATTCTATTTGTTGGAAGCTAATCGTTCATCGGGTCATTTCATTTCATTAGTCCTTTACTACCTCACTATTGAAGCTTCGCAATTTAACTGCTGTTCATTTCATTAGACATTTCATTTCGTCTCTACATGTATATTGGTAGGGCTACGTAAGAGGCTTATCCCCTTTGCTTTCTGTATGTCTCTCACTTGAAATTCAATCTCCAATTTTTGGAACAATGCGCTTAACTAGCCATTAAATTACCTAAAATTTTGTTAAAAAGTTTGATTCTCAAGGTTGCTATTTCCACCAATTAGGAATATTGTCATCTTCGTGAAAAATTTGGATGGCTTAACCTAACTAGAAAAAGCAAAGTAACTGAGCGACAAATGCCCTCTTCGACCTGAACTTGCTATATAAGGTTTCATAACGCATGAGGAATGGTCCGTCCTCCTTTCTAGTTCAAGTTTAGTTCAATCGCTTGCACATTTGACTCTCAATACAGTAATTTGTGCACAATTGATTTCGCTTCAGCAACTACAAGCGAGACCTATTAGCGGGGCTTAATTAATTCGTACTTTATGATGTATGTTGAGAAGACTTGCATTACCTGGCAAGTCAAACATTGGGTTTGGCAGAAGGCTTGATTTTAAATTAAGAGGGTAAGAAGATGGATGCCTGGGTGGTTTATTTCATGTGAAAATTCATCGCATGGTGGTTCTTAGTCTATTCAACAACATTTGACAGGCTGTGTTGCATCAATCAGACTTTTATAGGGCTTTCCACTATGCAGAGTCTCCTTGGAATTAACTAGAGTCAATATCATTTTGCAGCCAGAGAAAGGTCCTCCATAGGTTGTGCCACTGTTTACTCACAATGTTGTGTAGGGTTGGTGAGGAGCAAACGGCCTCACCATCATCCTTTTCCAAGTCATTTTCCAAGTTCCCCTCAATTGCAATCTTCATCCAAGCATCGTTAGGTGCGGCTAAATTATAGATCTACTGTGTACTGCGGGTGATTAAGCTTGACTTCATGACGATCTTATGTTGTAATGTGCAGAATGAGAATTCAAGCTCTGTAGGTAGAGTTCGTTCGTATTCCACGGAAGCGATTCTTTGATATCTTTGTTTTCGTCGGAAGGCTAATTATTCCTTTATTTTACAGGCGTTTCTGAGCTAATTCAAGTGAAATTTGAACATGCAATTACAAAATTTTATATGTCTTAATTCTTAATTTATGTGATGTGGAGTCTCAATTCTTTAATCCTTGTTAGAAGTGCTCCACGAATGAAATCCTAAATGCAATAGTCCTATAAGTAGGTGAGATCATCCGAAATGAGACTTAATTAAAGTGAAAATGAGTGTGATGTAAGCCAACTATAGTTTTCTCGACTACATAATCACGAATTACTGCTTTATAATTAATACAATTTGTAAAAATTCTAATTGAGTTTTAAACTTCAAATTACGAATTTAAATAACTTTACTGTTAGACTTTTATAGCTAGTGACTCGTAGCTGATACTCAATTTACTACAATAAACCAAAGATCAATAATTGGTGGACTTAATTAGTGGGCGGCATGGAGCCTTGTCACTGTAATTACGCAAGACCATAACATTATCAGTACTGGCATTAGATCCGTGAATCAAGCCAAGTGGCGACGATCATTTGTGTTCCTTTCACATCCAGTAACAGTAACTCCAATACATCCTATCGGGTAGACGGTAACTGTGTGCCACTTCATACATAATGCCTTCGGTTGACTCGTCCCAACATTCGAAACAGCTATAGCTATTCGGAACACCACATCTACAGGCTTTGAGATCCTGTCTCGAGCGCACATATATAATAGACACATACAAAATAACGATTTTCGGATGACAATTAACTGCGTTAATCAAGAAATAGGGAAAATGAAATGTTATGTACAACGGCGAAGATCACTTAGAAACAGAATAAACTTTAATAGCAACGGTCCAACTTCAGATTAACTGCCTTTTTGTCTTTCCTATTTGTAATATTTCCAACTTCCAAGATGCGATGCTTTTGTGAGTTGAACGTGGGAAAATTACTTGAAAAGCATTCTCTAGACAACATGGATAAGATGTAATAAATTTATAAGTTGGTGACACTTGCATATTCCATATTGTTCTGCTCAATTTGACTAGAAATTAAAACACAGAAAATCTATGCTATAGAGTAAGCACTTGCCCTTCGAGTTGGCTCTATGCTGATAATATTCACATATATATAGGAAACCAAAACTGAACTTAGAAATTCGTCCACCATATAGGTATTATAAGTCCAAGTCTCCGGACAATTTTTCTAACATTGGAGGGCAAGAAAGATCTTTAGAGGACAATATTAAATAATTAATGAATAATATCTTTATTCCAAGGGTTGTGATAACATATTTTATGCAATTGGGTGGCTATCAATGCCCATGTTCTTATTGACACTCACAAGCGTCCTTGTCGGTCGTCACTTTCCTCATGCCTTAAAATTATGAATATGATGTTGAAGCTTTGATCGATGTATCAATTAAGCAATATACCCAGCAGCTATATAACAAGTATAAATCAAACAAATATTTCTAGATGACTCTCGGTCAAATGCGAGTGTACATTTAAATTAATTCGCTCCATTTGTGGGCAAAAATTTCTAGATAAATTTTGCTCAAATCATGTGCATCAGTCTCGATTTCTTGCATATTGTAACAATTTTTCTTCAGTTATTTTTGGATTAAGACCTATGGCCTATATATTAGACATCTACAGAAACTGAAAAGCATCTGGGTGATGTGGGAAATTTATGAAAGTCATACTCGTTTTTCGTGGGGAGCTAGCTCATTTATACAATATGTGGGCAATGCATCTTATGAGTAGAATCTTATGTAAACTAGACAAGAGTTGTTGCCACAGTTTTGAGGTGCCATTGCCAACCCGCCTTTTCAGTATCAGTACGACCCCACCAAAATTTTTAAGTACTGTAAAGACGAAGAAAACAATGAAACACCATTTCTGTCCATACAAGCAAAGTTGCTTTTATGCTCTTGGGGGCCACACAAATCCCGGAAAATTATTATCTCTTGGTCCAGTGGTCTTAAGAGGCAGTTGAAACATCATTCCTAATAATGATCCTCCTTTACGGTTTCTATGGTCTAAGTAAGGACAAGAGTAACCCCCTATTTAGGTCCAAAGTAATTATTCACATTGCATTGCGTACGTTGTATAGATCATTATTATTATAAGCATATATATATATATATATATATATATAATTTTTATACAAAACAATACTATAGCGACTAGAAGCTACAAATGAGTGATCTGATAGGTGTTTGTATTTATATTTATAAACGTTTGAGTTGCCGTATGAAATGGATATTATATAAATAGTTAAGATATCCTCTGTAGACCAATGCCAAACACTTTGTTCATCTGTCTTTTCGCAAATCAAAGTGACGTGGTAACTTGTGACTGGCTGACAGAATGAATTGGGACGAAATGTTTGCCCTAACCGAAACAAAAGAAGGAGGGGAAAAAGAAAAAAGCAAAATTTTTGATATGATTCCCTTTAAAACGTAAGTTAACTTAATATTATGTAATGAGAGAGAAAGTAAAAATTTTAAATGAATATATATATATATATATATATATATGAGGTATTTGATTAAAATTGATTTTATTCAAAAAAAAAATGAATGAGAATATATGATTTTTATTTTTAATATTTAATAAAAATTTTATTTTTTTATTTATAAAAAAAATTTTCATACATGAAAATTACTATTCTCCTATCCTCCTTAGTCAATCAAATCCTCGTTTTTTCTTTTGCTTATAATAAAATATTAATATAATATATTTATATAATATAAATATAATAAATAAATCTTATATATATAACTAATAATAATAATAATAATAAATATTTTAAAATTATGATAATAATTAAATTATAAATAATAATTTTATGTGTATAAATACATACATATACACATATATATAATATTATAAAATTATTATCTTAATATATTTATTTTATATTTTTATATTTTTAAATATCAATTTAAATTATCATAATAAAATATATCATTATTATTAGAAAAATTAATTAATATATTTTTTATTTATACTTTTATAATAATTAGGTATATTTCAATTATATTATTATTATTATTTAATTTTTTATAATTTTTTATTTTAATTCATTTGAATTTGATAAAAAAATTAAAAAAATAATTTTAATTTTAAAATAAACCGAGTATATTATAAAATTTACTATTTTATTTATAAATTTCACTTATTTCTTGTTCTGATTCAGACTTTAATTTCTCTTTCCAATCCAAATGACCTTTAAGATTGACACTAAAGCCTTGTTATAAATATAGATGCTAGGGCTAGGGTAACACACATTATTGACACGGCGCTTTCCCTTGTAGCTCACTCCATGCGTTTGAATGACAGCAAGCAAACTGAATAGGAACATCCTGATTCAACTTCCATTTGCTATCAACACAAAGAGGAATTAAGTTCCATGATAATGAAGAAGCGCCAAGCGGTGGTAAAAAGAGATGGGTCTGGAAAGATTTCGACCACTTCGTCGTCGGTAATGCGAAGCGTGCGATACGGGGAGTGCCAGAAGAATCACGCGGCGAGCATGGGAGGATACGCGGTGGACGGCTGCCGGGAATTCATGGCGAGTGGAGAGGAAGGGACCAACGGTGCCCTTACCTGTGCTGCTTGTGGATGCCACAGGAACTTCCATAGAAGGGAGGTAGAAACTGAGGTAGTTTGTGAGTATACTCCACCCAATTCTAGTTGTGGATAGATACATTAAAAGCCCTCTGTGTACATTTATCAAGACGGAAAAAGAAAAAAAAAAAAAGCACTTTGTGTACAGAATTTGGCCATCTAATACATCAATTCGACAGATTGTTGTGAATGTTGTGAGAGGGAACAAGGGTAAAGTGGTAACACAGTCTTCAATTTATGCTCTCTTAAGTTGGGGCAATTCATTTTCTTTCATTTCTTCACAAGTGATTTGGTGGGGTAATCACATTTTTGGCAATACCATTAGTAAATTCATAACTAGATATTCAAGTTGTTAGTTTATCATCATTGTCATTCGCTTGTTAGGAGTACCTTTTTGAAAAGATGAAGGGATTTGAACTAGTCATACCTGTCAATTTGCTTTTATGGTAGCCCAGTGATTATTGAATGCCTATTTAATATCTTTCCATGATTTCTTGGCAACCAAAGAGATTAGAGAGTTTCCCTGATAAAGTTTGTTTATCCAATTAATATGCCGCATGATCTGTATCCTGGAATAAAAGAAATTTTAAAGGCCCACTTCTCCAATCATGTTATCACCTTGTTGTGAAGTTCTCTTCAATGGCTAACTTAAAGGTCACTGCAGATCAAATAACAGACAATTATTATTATTATTCTTTCGAGAAGGTGATGCCTTTTCTTCTGGGTAACAGAAGTGGAGAAGATTGCGGAGATGGCATTTAAATGATGAACTTGAAGTGGAAACAATGCTTTTTATCTTGTTATCTGATATGTTCTTTTAATGCTATATATTATTGCTTCATGACGAAGACAAAGTAATATTTTCCATACACACATGGGGTCTTATATATATCAACGGGTATCCTGAAGAATGCTGTTTTTGTGGCTTTGATGGTCACTCGTGATATAAAACAAGTTTCACAATTGAGTTGTTGATGTTTGTGAAAAGTGGCCTAATAATCATCTACATAAGAAGGAGTAAATATATATGCATATGAATATATTAATGTTTTTGTGTACCTTTTACGGTCAGAAAGCTCTCTTTGAACTTTTGCTAAAATATTTCGTTTGTGCTGGTAGTGGAAGTCCTACTGCCTACAGAATGGAGAATACAATTTTTTGCGCTTGCACTGCACCATGATTTGTGCAGTGTGCTCTATGATAAGATATAGATTGGCATATTGCCAAGCAAGGGTGCTAGTTGCATCTGCATGACAAGATGGATTAGACTTATTGCTGTTATCAACCTTTTGGATTTGGTTTGGGATATTGTTCTCTTGTACTATATGATACAGAACTATCTCCTTTTCTTTGTTTTGCTTTTCCTTTCCATGTCTGTCCAAACGTGTCTATCTTCTTTTTTTTTTTTTTTTTTTAAATACCACAGAGGAGCTGAGCAAGTTGGAGAACACGCATGTCTAGTCCTCCCGTTGTGTCGTGTAGTCATAACGCATTACTTTAGTTTCCAAGCTAATTTCGATTGAAGGTCCATCTTAGGCTTTGTCTTACCGGGTAGAAGTTGTGCTTGCAACTGCAGCTGTGGCCTCGGTTAATGGTATCGCAGCTATATGACAATTAATTGGAATATTGCATTCAGTAAAATTACACGATTGCAGTCAAGTTGGCGTGTCTTAGACGCTATGTATAAATTGCCCTATTATGATCATTCCTTGTACAATTTTTTTTTTTATAAATACATAATTGCAATTAATAATAAAATTATAAAATATACATAAAAAAGGTTATTACAATACAAATTTGCATTTATAATACATCAAATTAATAATAGCCATATAATGAAGCTCCCCTGCATTATCTTTAATCCCAGCCATATCAACCGCAATTATGTTGACGCTAGTCGCAATAACTGCAAGTAATTGTAATTTCAACGCACGACCTGCATTTTAAGGCCTCGTTTCCCAATTTTTAGCTAAACTTATCCGTCTGTTTGAATAAGCAGAGTTGAGTAGCAACAAAGTTTCCAATCCAAAATGAATTTCAAATTGGTCACGAGGGACCATATCCAGATGCATTATTTGTGTGACCAACCAAACTGATCGTGAACGTGGACTGTGGAGGTATTGGATGAGACTGGGTAGCTTTCAGCATGTAGGCCACTAAATAAACAATAACTATGCCCCCGGGAGAGAGATAATCGGCAGCAAGCAGAATCTAATTTTAAGCTGTTTGAAAAGACTGTCAGACATTGCCGTCTTCTTCTCCGTTGGAACCTGTGCAAAGAAATCGACAGTGTCAGGGACCCGAATTGTGGCAGCACGTAAGCCGCTTTGTGCCTTCTGCTTTGTTGTTTTAAACTTCCCTAGGCTCGTGGGGGCTGGGATTAGCCCATACCGGCTCCCAACCCACAAAAGGGAAATCCACGAAACGAACTAAACAAAAGAAAAAGAAGATAAAAACATGAAGGAGAAAGCAGAAAGGATAGATAGAGTTAAGAGGCCCATGCCTGGCACAAAAATTGCCCTTCTATGCTTAATGGGGGCTTTTTCACAACTTTAATATGGAGTAATGTATTTGTATTTTATTTCCAAGACTCCACCGTCGAGACAAGCTCTCTCGTTATATGGTAAGAAAGAGAAAATGGCATTTAGTCGAATCAATAATGATAATATGTACTTAGGCCCGGCCCCGTAATTCTGGTGTCCAGATAGTCTATGTAGCTGAGTCCACCTGCCAAATCTTCGATGCTTAGCCATTTGTATGAAAGCCCACTTCGATCTTCATCACAATCTCGTTTAATTTAATTTTTAAATGAGCATCATCGGAGCAATAATTATGCTCTGGAGGGTCTTCGGAGCCTATAAATTTTTTAATATGACCCTCGTATTAAATATTAAAATTAAATATAAATAAAATTTATTTAAATTTAGTAATATTCAAATAATAATTTTTTCAATTAAATACAAGTATCAGTAACTATTTTAATTTTAATTTACAAATATAATAACTCATATATATATATATATATATATATATATTTGATTAAAAAAAAAAGAAAAACGAAGAAGAATACATTGAAAAGGAAAACGACAGTGAGATTTTATCGCAGAGAAAGATTAGGTCTTGTTATTCTTCCCTTTTCCTTCTTTTCCAAGCACGTGTCCTTCACATCCATGTGCTCTAAGATTCGATTGAGGAATCGAATTATAAGATACCGACGAGGCTTTGCGGGTTAACCATGCGTGCCTCTCGCCCAATAATATACCCCCCTAGTTGGAAGCAAAGACATCGATTGATGCATGATAAGTCATCATAAAAATAAAAATAAAAAAAATAAACAAAAATACAGAACTTTAAATTCTTATCTCCAGTGAAAATATATTAATTTAGTCAATATAATAAATAAATTGGAGCTCTTCGTTTTGTATGCCCACTTTCATAGATGATGGGGCACTGGGGATGGGCTAAGAAAGTTGTCTTTGTCTGCGCACTAGTCTTTTTAACCTTTAATCACAAAGAACGTCAACTTGATAGATATGACAGAATTACATGTCCTAATCCAACTTTGAGTATTAGCATCCAATTAGGAGGGACACGATCCCCCGCACTCTGCCTGGCACCCAACTCTAACCGGAAATTAGGATCCTATGCAAGTGGGTTTATAGCCAAATTTAGAAAAATTAGCCATTTTCAAGGGTTTAACAAATGCAAATTGCAAATTCCATACATTTATGTGAAAGTACAGGAGCACCAGAAAAGTGCACTTCCGTTGACCCCCCAAAAAAAAAAAATAATAATAATATATATATATATATATATATATATAAAAGCTTCAAAAGGAAAGTCTCGTATAGATCGGAGCCACAGCTGGTACAATTGGAATCAATACAAAATCTTCCCGTCCTAATTATTGACAGACGCCACTCGTCACAAAGAAGGCGATTAATCAAAACTGTTGATTTTACGGTTCAACTCAGGCACACCGATAATCAAATCCCCTACAATATATACAACAATTGAGCAATGACATATACCGAATTTATGCGGAGACGTGAGTGGCTTACATTGACTTGCACATACCAGAGTGAAGATGAGGCTTGGTGGCTATGGAGAACATGAAACAGACAGAAGGGGATGTGTAACAGCGCAATGTGCGCAAATGTTGACATTGTCGATTGGGAAGTGCATGTGCTTGGTTTACTTCCCTCATATGGGTGCACATGGCCACTTTCCTATATCCTATTCAATTATGAGCCCCAATTATCCTCTCATGACCCAATCCAGTACTCTGCAAGACCACCCCCTCGCTTTACTCTGCTGTCCTGTGATCATGCCGTGTCATCAATCTTGTGTTACCCTCTAAGCTTGATGTGCATGTCTGTGTGAGTCAAGG
Organism: Bruguiera parviflora; assembly: GCA_019804595.1. Classification (NCBI taxonomy): domain Eukaryota; kingdom Viridiplantae; phylum Streptophyta; class Magnoliopsida; order Malpighiales; family Rhizophoraceae; genus Bruguiera; species Bruguiera parviflora. The sequence goes on from CM034045.1 coordinate 2,859,307, forward strand.
GTCGTTTGGGGTTTTGGTCTGTGGTTGATAAAAGCAGGATAAAGTTTCTTTGTATCTGTAATCGGTTTATATTTTAATTTTTGGGGGACCATCGCGAGTGTGATACAATTTGCCCGTCTTCCGGCTATTGAGGTCCTACACACATAACTAACTCCCCTTGTCACCATGGAAGAGACCCACCGTCAGTTACTCTGCGTTTTGTTACATCAATGGCCGGAGATCATTATAGCAATGATACTTCCATCCGTTCTTCGTTTGATACTATGTATATATATCCCGTCACTGTACTAGTAGCAGAACCTTAATGCTGGCTCGGGAAAATGAGAAAATTTGTTGATTGTTGTTCTCTTCTGGGCTGCTAAAAGTTGTGTTAGTTGCTATCTCCTATTCCGGATCACTAGTGTTTCTATTGGACCGCCGCGAAATTCTAAAAAGGTGGTGTTCCTCATTTTTTCCCAGAAAATTGAAATGGATGATAAATTTTAGTTCTTGATTAAACTGTTATCAGTAACTTGTCTTAATGATCAAGAGTCAATTCAACTTTTTTTTTTTTCCTCTATTTTTTCTGACTGTAGCAATTTGCAAGTACCAGATCGGGTAAGGTCAATTCCATTGGCCAGCTTTGTCTCCTCGAATGTGTCTATTTATAGACACCGTCACATTGGCACTTGACGCTAAGAAAAAAGCCAGAGCCCCACCCTACACACTACTTAGGCAGAGACCCAATCAAAAGCCTCTCTCTCTCTCTCTCTCTCCCTATCCCCATTTTTCTGTTTCAAACGCAATAGAATGGCAATGGCTAAGTTTGTATTTTTGTTGCTTCTAGCACTCCTTGGCTTTTCCATTTTTGCAACCAAGGTAAAGTTTCAACGCATTCTGCTTATTTTTCCCAATGCCTACCAATTTCATGATAATAGAGAGGCGACTCCATTACCTGGAATTTGCTTGACATACTTGTGAATATGGCACCTTTTTTTTTGTTTTTTTTTCTCTCATTTGCAGGCCATGGCAAATAAAGCAAGAGAGTATCACTTGGACAGTGTAAGTTTTTCCCCTTCTTTGTGTTTCTTTCTCTTTTCTCCTCTCTGGGTCATCGTCGCATGATTTTTCATATCTTTTTGCAAAGTCTGCTGAGTTAACTTCCTAGCTTGTAATGACAAAACATTCTCAACTTTTGTCAGGGCAATTATGGGCCTGGAAGTCTAAAGGGCTACCGTAAGTGACCGATGATCATCCTTTGAGCATTATATTGCCACTTCTTTTTGGTCGGTATGCTTAGAAAAGAACAGTTTTTTTTTTTTTTTGTTTCCCAAGCACAAATAATTTAATTAATTGGACAGGTAGCTTCTGCACCGCAAAGGATTAATGACCAGTTGTTCATGAGAAAGACGCAATAGTTTAACGTGCTCCAAAGACACAAAACGACAGTCCACAAGCTAGAAAGTCGGCATGTGCACCTAACATTGGCAACCTTAAATATTCTTGAGATCTATTCCAACACTTTTTCTAGCAAACTAAATAATGGAATTTATGGGGCATTTCTACTCGACTTGTTCAACGATGCCTAGCCTAGAGATGGCCAAAATTGAGCGGTAGATGTATTGGCATGCTCATTTAGCCGACGCACACCTAAAATAACTTTGGACGAAGTATATCATTTGGATGATTGTGTCAATGGCACGCCTAATTTATTTTTATTGGAATGTTATAATGAACCAGAATGCCCGTCCCAATGCTCAAGGAGATGTAGCCAGACACAATATCAGAAGCCGTGCATGTTCTTCTGTCAAAAATGCTGTGCCAAGTGCCTGTGTGTCCCCCCTGGCTACTATGGCAACAAGAGTGTGTGCCCTTGCTACAACAACTGGAAGACCAAGCGTGGAGGACCCAAGTGCCCCTAGATTAACCATTCCCCCCCCCCAATTATCTTACCCCTTAACTATTATTATATATGTTACTTTTTCATGTTGCTGCGTTAATTAACTGTCTAAAAGTATTTATTTTTGTGAGTCTTTATTAATTAGATGAACTCCTGTTTCCTAAATTATTGATTATTTTGTTATACCATATTTTTAAATTTGTAATATAAATAAAAAACGTTGCCATTTAATTTATTATAACTTGTTTCATATAATATATATATATTTTTTTATTTAAATAAAAAATAGATTATTTGTGAGTATATAATTCTTTTTTTTTTCTTTACTACCAAAATTATTAGAGATTTGGAAATTTTATTCGCCGTGATGAGCTCCGTTCCAGAGTGGGAAAGTGTTTTTTTCTGTTTCGGATTTGCACAATTGTGTTAAAAAAAAAAAAAAGGTTGGATTCGCATAATTGACTGAGATCCATTAAGAGAAATAAGAGGCCATCTCGGTTTTGGGCTAAACTTCTGTATTTAGGTGTGGCGGCCACCTTAGTACAAGCTATTCGGAGCATCCATTTCAGACCCATCAAATCCATTTGGATGCGCACTATTTTCGAGAAGCCCAATCATATTAGCAATACCGTAACAATCACAATACGATACAATCGCGATGGAATCCAGAAAAATTTTTGGGTTAAGTTGTGGAAGCCGCTTGTTATCCGGCCACTAATTTTGAGTCTAAATTCCGGTTAAGATGTTTAATGGGCACAATACTCTCTAATAGAAATTGCAAGTATTATCATATTTTCTTGACAAAATTATAAATAAAAAAAAACACCAATAAAAGCGAAACTGGGTTCGATCGTAAGGCATAAATCGAATATAGGAGACTGTAGCTCAATTCTGTATCTGCATATAGAAAATTCCGAAAATGTTCATTTTATTTTCACACAATCCTTATGTTATGCATATTGTTATTATGCTAAATTTATCAAATTGTTTGATTGCCAACATTTTTTATACTAAAAATAAAGGTATTATAAGAATATTAATTATTATTTTTATAAAAATAATCATAAATACATATAATTTTTTTTATATTTGTGATATTTATTGAATATAAAATTTAATAATTTTCACGTTTATTGATTCTCTTTTATCTAAAATATATATTATCTTAAAACTTTAAGCTCAAATTAATAAAAAAAAAAGAGCGTTAATTTATTACCAAATTCTTCAGTACGGTATTGAACTACTGCTCATGTTTCAAAATTTTAATAATGAGCTAATAAAAGGTAATTTTTCATTAAATTATATACTAAATATAAGAATCTAATTAATAAGACAACTTAATTACACGACCCTTTGGACTAAACGTCGCTAATTAACAGGTAAGATTGCCTGGAAGGAACCGTGTAAAATGATGAGTCATTTTGGTCAGACGTTTTATGTTGTCAGTACCATGAAACATGTCTGCCATTGAGTGCCGCACGGTCTCCAAAGGTGGTATCTAGAGAACCTACCTCTAGTTAATCAAGTCCATCTGGTAATTTTCTTGCAAGTTCTAATTGACCCGGTTCAGAAAATTTCTGTACCTTGCGTACCCAGATGACCATAGAGATATTCTTAAGCTTGAATTTTTCTTTTTGTCTTTTTTTTTTTTTTTTTAATTTGTTTCTGCGTTTTGTTGTGTTTGTTTGAACTCGGTGGCTGATGAGAAAAGGAGTGAGCTTGTGTGAGTTTATAGATACTGTGTTTGAGTCTTGCTTTTCACCTGGTTTCCAGATGGGAAGCTCATGTTCTTGAGAGATCAGAAAGAAATTGCCTTTTCTCATGTTGGTGTATTATAGAGACATTAAAGTGGTTGAATTTTGAAGAAGATCATGATGTATTTAGCTTCTTGAATCTTGGTCTGAGTCCGTGGATTGAAGACACTCTTTTCGGTTAATGGATTAACATTGAATACTGTTCTTGTTACTGATTACCCTTACTTGGGTTCATCGAGGTTCAATGTCTAATCAGTTCAACCAGTTGGTTAAACATTGATCCAATTAACTCTCTTTTAAGGTGCGTATGTATAGTAAAACTTGCCCCCTTAATTTCACTTTGGGTTATTGGGTTGGAAAGGGAAAGCAAAATCAGACATGGACAAATTGTGATAACCTTAGAGCACAGTATCTAGTACTGGCCGACCCTAGATATTCTAGCATCTAACCCCGGGAGGAGAAGGGTAGTCTTCTAAACTTTGTTGTGCTCAATGCCATTGAAGATGGAATTGTTTCTTTTAGACTTCATGGAATCTGCGAGCACGGAATTAGTAGGAGCTATTTGCCAAGATCTATATTACCTTCTCAAAGATGAGAAACATGTATATTTTGCATTTGGGACTGTTAAAAGGAATGGGATCAGGATGGGAGGACAAGGGATGGCCTCGTTCAAATTCTACCTAAATATTGCCGGTTATACCCCTTCCTCAAACCGCCTCTTCGATGCCATAGTTAGTCCCTTCTTTTCTGTGATAATAAGTGATGACTGCTCAGAATTCTGTGTATTTGTTCATGCTTCTGGTGAGGGATATCTTAATCTTCTTTGTAGAATTAGGCAAGAAAAATGGACCACGGTGTGAGAAAGATTGAAAGAAATCGCTCCACCCTTTGAATCATTATCCATCCCAGGCTGGCATGCTGTGGATATGAAATGGAGGGCAAGAGCACGTAAAGAAGTCATTCTTACGATAAAACAATCAAGGGGCAGAACAGATATCATAGATGTGAGGTTTTTGTAAGAGCAAATTGATGTTCGACTAGGTTGCTGTTTTTGGACAGGGTACAAGCTTATCTTCTTTCATAAGTCTGTAAACTCATTTCATAGTCTCTGTACTGTTGATTATGCCTGTCTATAACGTTTCTTAGACTATAGCCCCAACGGGTCTCTTTACATGACACCAATGAAATAGTTGTTGATCCTATTCATTCTTTCTGTTTGATTGTGGGAAATAAACTGAACGTGTAAAGTGTTTCAAAATACCGTGTTCAGGGTTATGATTGAATTTTTCCAATTGCATACATTTCTGCAACCAAAGTATAGAGAAGTAGCAGCACAAAGGAAGGCGAGACTTTAGGAGAAACACTATATTTTGTGTATGAAAGCTAGCACTTCGTCAACAATGTTCTAGGCTATTGGCTACTACCTAACTCTATATGATAAGAGTGAGATGCAGGCACCCGATTGGGGTTCTGCTGAAGTTGTCTATCTCAAATAAAATAAAGAAAAAAAAGAAAATACTTGATAAAGCAAAAGAGAACCTTGCAACCCAACAAGCTAAATTGTGAAACTCCTGAGAAGGCAAGGAGACCTCATGTCTCTCTTGTGCATCAGTTAACAACTTCAAGCCATTACTTTCTCTGCTATAAAACTTTTCTTCCCGCGTCTATAACCGCGTCAGCCTCTCAACACCTGTTGTGAATAGGATCTGAGCCTCTTCTAACTGTCCTTTTGTTGGATTGAGTAGGATCAAACGCCATTGAAGGCACAGGCGCCAGACTCACCATTGTTTGCAAGTCCTCCAGAGCAACATTCTTTAGCAAGCGTGAGTTTCGAGCGAGTGACAACATCCCACGGTTCCATCTCAGGGCAAGATCTATGCTTGTGATGCCCGACACCTCTGGTTGAAGAACTAATGTTCCAACACAAAGAACAAGAATAATCCCTCTATGAATCCAAAAGGCCATATTTTTAGGTACTCTATAAAAACAAGAGGGACAGGAGCTCCTATTTAAATCGATGATAATGGAATCAATGTTCCTGAGACGCACTCTCCAGTGTCCCTTATGCCTTATATATGTAAGAACAAGTCTGAGGATTTATCCTTTATGGGATTTGCAAGACAGGAACTGTAAAGCACAAGGAGGGCCCGGAACATGTAGGGCAATTGTTAGATTCACCTCAATCATTAGCCTTCCATAGAAGCAATATGTAAGGCTGATTTACAAGACTCTGACAGGTTTGAACAAAAAGTTGTGGTTGGAACAATGTCCTCGGGAAGATAAGTATCTTTTTTCCTTTTTAGCTCAGTTTCCCCACATTTCCTTAACGTCTGCCTCGCTCTTTTTTACCAAAACCAAAGACCAATTCCATAACAAAATGAATTCTTGGACGACTTGCCACATCATCCGACCAAGCTGACATGAATCTTACCATGCCACGCAGTTTGCTAGCCAATGTCTCCAACCAGCACAGCCCAAGTTGGATCGCCAAATCAGATGTTGTGGGGCTAGCTTACGAAGAGAGAAAAAAGACACGCCTTAATATGGGAATTGCAGTTGGATTATAGGCAACACGAAATTGTCTAGGACATGGACTAACAATAACAGAAGGCAATCCATTTTCCCTTTCTTCCTTGCATGCCCAAAAACTAGAGTAAAATAAGAGAAGATTGATGTGAGATTTTGAACCGAAAAGGGCAAAAAGGACTTGACATATCAGAATGCTGTCATAACTTGCTTCCATGGATTGGATGGGCACAAGCACAATTGTCTGAGCCAAAGTGGCTTAGCTGCCAAAAGTAAAGGCATGTAAGCCAGCCACATTTTTTTCCTTTGTTTTTAAATTTATTTGGGGGATATTACTACTGTGGCGAGGAAGCCCTTAAAAGTATAGATATTTGGGAAAAATGGTGAGGAATAGCAAAACATGCGTCTCCCCCCCCCCAAAAAAAAAAAAAAACAACGGGCACTTGCTTTATGCTAAACCAACTTTAGAATTCCAAGCTCTTCTCTCCATGCGACAAAAAATAAATAAATAAATAAATAAATAAAATAAATCAGAGTCTTGGTTCCTTGTGCTAAATGGATTTCCTTTATGCTTTTCTTTAAGCGTGTCTCTTTGGATTGCCCAACCCCAAGGCCCCCATTCAACGTTTTAAAAGAAACAACCATTCAGGCTTGGCTCCTTCATATTAGAGTGTTCCTTCTATACACGTTCCTCTATTTTAACTTTCGTTTTCATTTTTTATTTTATTTTTTTTTCTCTTTTATCCACGAAGACTGGCTATATATCCCACCAATTGGATTGCCAAGGGCAGCCTGCTGCTTTTTAAGAGTTTCTAACATGAAACTTTTGCGCCTTTATAAACTAAATGAGTTAAAGGTTCAAGAAACCGTAACACCGATGGCTCTGATTTCTTGTGAATTCATGAAATAACAATAAGAAAAATAAAAGAACTATAAAGAAAAAGACCTTGATCATCATTTTAGAAGGAAAGACGTGGACTAGTCAATACTCTTGTGAAGTGGATCCGTCTTTTTTTTTTTTTTTTTACCACATTATTGTAAAGCAAAAGACATCAAAGAAATTGAATGAGATGGAAGGTTGCTTTCAATATCCTGCTTCACCATCACATTTGAACTCTCAGAGCTCTTCTTTAACCCGATTCAATATATTCCAGAAATAAAACTCTCTTCTTGCAAATTCCTTGAACTCGTACAGCCCGAAAAAATAAAAAACCCAAGAACGTATCGGCTGCACTCTCACGCGCAAAAGGAATTGGCTTTGGCTCGTGCACTTTTATCATTTTTGGAATTTTCGAACTGAACCAGAAATCAAAAACTGAGTTAACGAACCAACCAAAATTCCCGGGCAAAAAGGATAATCCCCGGACTTCTTTTAAAAAACACAAAAATAAAAAATAATTCCGCCCGTTAATTCGGCGGGAATCGATTTCTGCCGACCCATCGCACTTAGCATCCATATGGCCAGCTTCTTGCATACATCGCCTTCGGTAACCCAGAGCGCACGCTTGGCAGAAGACTGGGGTACTTTTTTAGATTTAGATCATCCCGAGCAAACTCGCGTATTAACGCAGGGAAAAACATAAGCAGATGTGTTTTCCCAACATAAGCGTGTGAAAAATTAACGACAAGCACATACACAATTACCGCAAGAATGAATGCGGCGGTAACTATTATACAACAGGAACTATCATACATGCATGCATGAAGCGTTATTTTGCAAGTCACAGCAAAGGTTCCCTGATGTGTAGCGGTTATGTTCCTGTGTAGAAAACTTTTGCCAGTGTAAAACATTTCCGATGCTGGCTATTTTTACCCATGCAGTAACAATGGCCGCTGTGAGACCTCAGATTTAGGTACATACAAGTCTGTCGGAAGATTTGGGGGAGGGGGGGGGGAAGGAAACGCGGAAGGAATGATGAAGAGATGTTCCATTTGGGATTAAAAGTAGGCCAAATAATACAACACATGTTTTCTCGATTTCAAACCGTGCCGTAAGGAATGACTCATCATTGAAGAGGTTCTTCGTGCGGAGTTACTGCTTGATGGGGAGTCACTGCAGGCCCGGGTGCTATGGAGAAGTGCAGGCCACTACGTTGGCCTGCTTGTATCATGAATGCAACCTCTGTGGCAGCAAGCGCTGCTGCTTCCTGATTCAATGAAAATCGCAGGGGAGAAGAATGAACAAAGATGTCCTACGAGAAACAAACAAAGACTCCAAAGAACACTCGTACATCTTATTACCGGGAAATCAACTATAGGCAAAACAAAAGGACAGCAAAAACGGCATGAAATTTGTAGTTTAGTAAGAACCTGTCTCTGCCTTCGTCGTTGCAATATACTGATGGCCCAGGCCATGATGTAACATGGAAGAAGAAAACCAGCAGCACGGAGCAAAAAAAGCTGCCAAGTATAAACAGATTTTAGTTAAAAGTCCAATCACACAATTACCAGCCAGACAAATAAAGAATTAGCATCTTCCTTACAGAGAAAAATGTAGAAGCATCATCCTCTCCATCTGCATTGCTGAGAGACATAGCATGCCTGAGGAGTAGAAGACCCACTAACTGCAATAAGTAGTAGCATAAAAGGTCAAACTCTGCAAGTAAACAACCGAAATGCAGCCAACAATCACATATTGATATCAATCACAATGACCAATGAAGTAGGAATGAGGCGGGAGCAGGGGCAGGGATGGCTACCCTGATCCCCGTCCCCAATTCTCACCCATCCCCATCCCTGAATTTTAATTGAAAAAAATTAATTTAATAATCATTATATATAGAGAATGACCCAATTTGTCCCTCTAAAAAATGCTATATAATTATTATGTAAAACATAAAGTAGGGAATTACTAATTGAAGTAGAAAAAAATAAATTTAATAATCATTATATGGAAGAAATTGTCTAGATTATCTATTTAAAAATGTTATATAATTATTATACAGAAGGCAAAACAGTCAATTTAGAATCGGGGCAGGACAGGGGTGGAGACAGGGATGTTGGATGTCATCCCCATCTCCATCCCAGCTTCAAAATTCAGGGATCCTCGATCCCTGGCCAACTTGTGTTTGACCCTGCCCCAGAACCCTGCAGGGGTGGTTCCACATTGCTATCCCGAAAGCAAAGAAAACAATAACTCCTCATCTAGAATAGAAGATGCACAAAAAGTACAATGTCCAGAGAAACAAATCAAAAAGACCCCATTAAAAAATATGACAAAGGAAATAAACACAAACATACATCAAAGTTCAGAGAATTTAAAAGAATTAGGCCTTACAATTAAAGCTGCAGAACGGCAAAAGGCTGCTCCATTAGCACTTGTATCAGCATATTCATCGTAATCGCCCTCCAGAAAATGGCGCTCAGCTGCTGCCATTGCCAAAATTCGAGGATCATGAAGATCCAAAGGAGTGCCAGCAATAGTCCAACCCTCTCTGTTGGATGAAAGATAAAAATGAAGGGTATCAAAGAACAAGTAAATGTCCTATAACAGATGCTAAAAACTCCTCATCATATGTGCCCACAAGAAAAATACCAAGAAAATCTAAATAATTTGCAATCATAATAATTAATAAAAAATCATAAGATATGAATGCAGAATTCAAACTTACCCAATATCTATTGTGGTATCTTCTGGCTGGGGCGGAGATGGTAGTGCAGTATACCCAGGTTGGTAAGGCTGTCAATTAGTAAAATGGTGGTTAGGGTACAGATTTTATCTGAACTTCCAATAACCAGAACTAGGCCTTTGTTACACAAACTCAAACAACTAGTAGGCACCTTGTGTCACAAAGAAAAACTAATGAATGCCACTTAGCATCAATCTATCAGCTTATTCAATGCATTTGTGTTTAAGAATGTGCACAGGATGATTTCTCTTCCATTGCAAAAACTTCTCAGAACATTGCAATATAAGAATTAAAGGTACTGCAACAGTTATAACTTACAATATTAATGTCAAAATGCTTTTCAACTTGATATTCCCAAGCCACCCAGAGATGGATTGACAATCAGGCATAAATAACTTGTTCACAGTTATAAAATCCCATTCCTTCTGCTGTCCCATAAACAGGGTACGGGGTAGGGGGAGAATAGAGAAGAAACAAAGACAGTGGAATGCAATCCCAATACTTCTGCTATCCCATAAATGGGGTGAGGGGTTGGGGGAGAAAACTGAAGAAACAAAAACAGTAGAATGGTAACTGTTTCAAAAACAAGGTTACACCCATCCCCATTAAAACAATAATAATAAAAAATGAAAAAGAAAGAGGAAAGCATAAAAATATCATGTGTTAAAAGAGGAAATGCCCTAAGGAGATCAAGGCACCCAAAACCTGCATACACTTGTAATTAAAGAATATGTATCTCCAGAAATTTCAGAAAATTACACAAATAGGAGCAAATTTATGTCTATCATTGTGCAGTATATTCTTGAATATGACTGTCCTAAAAAAATGCCAATAAGGTTTGGAATATTATATATAATTCATATCTTGGATCTCACATAACAAATTAAACTTTTAGGTAAAATGAATTTTTGATACAATATTGGAGTTTTTATAAATAGGTGATTATAAATTTGGGTTATACTATTCTTACATTTAATTATAAATTAATTATAAATTTTGAATTTGTTCATACTTTAAGTCTAAGTGGGATTAACTTGTTTACACTTCTAGTCCAAGTGAGTCACACTTTTGCTTAAGGGGGTGTGTTGAAATATAATATATGATTTATATCTTGCACCTCACCTAACAAATTAAATTTTTAAACAAAATGATTTTTTGACAAGATTAAATACAAAAACATGAAATTATCAACTATAATACTAAAATTACTTATAAAGAATTTCTCATAATTCTAGGAAAAAACTTAATATATGCAGAAATAACTCCACATACAACTTTGCATTCTACCCCAAAAAACAAATCTCTGTAGTAAAGTTCAAGTTTCTCGTTCCCATAAATATGAGCACTTTGCCTAAAATCATGCTTAGAAATATAATCATTGTTTGATTCCTTGCTGCACAAAAGCAAATGCTGTGAGATCATGCTTTACCTGGTGGCATATTTCACACGTTATATCTCCCTTTTCATTGCACCAACGCTGAACACATTTCCTATGGGCAAACTGGAAAGGAGAGACTTATCAGCTTTACTGAACAATCCATCAAATTGGGGCAAAAAAGAAATCAGAAAGAGTTAGTTAAGAGCAGCAATTGGAAGTCACCTGGCTTTATGGGAGATTAAAAAAAGCCACATCCCCCATTTCACCAGATATTCACAGCACTTAACACACATAGGGTCATTCAAGCATGACTCAAAACAAGAGGTAATGCAAATATAAAAGGTTTGAAAAGATGATTTCCAATTGCGCATGTGGGCAAGCAGTGTCAAGAATAATTAATTGCACCAGTAGCAGTTCAGTGAAAATACTGCGGTGGGAATATGCTTGAAAAATACAAAATGGATTTTGCTTAAAAGACATCCAAAATGGATAATTGTACAGCTATAAAGAGACATGGTACTTGGTATTCCAAAATATGTTGTAGAACACTGGGGGCAGTACCTTCAGACTACCACTACAAGCACATGGGATCTCCAGATTCTTAATGCTATCTTCCTCCTGGCAAATGCGACATTCAACTGTCTGAATAAGCAGTTCGTCTTCTCCAGATATACCATGCTCACCCTCTCCATCAACATCAATAACGCAGGTGGGATCACTAACAGTGTGAGAAGATGAACAGTCCCCAGAAGATATTGTCACTTTATCTCCTTGCATTGATTTCAAAGCTTTCCTATGGTATAATCAACCGAATAAAAAAAAAAAAAAAAAAGGAACACAGCAATCACTTTGTAAACTTAATCTGCAAAATTCCAGATACCCAACAACAAAATACCAATGATAATAACGAAGTACAGCCATGTACAAGTAAAGCTAAGTAAAGCTATAAGCTTTATAAATGTCGATGTCAAGCTTTAACTTCTCATATTACAATTTAAGGATGAGAAATTAGCATAAAAGATCTCAAAGCTTGTGCTTGTCTATCATATGACAAAGAATCAATACTGAAGAGTAGCTAACTTATAAACTTTTAAAAACGTTAAAACTTCTGGATTGCTTGCTTGAACACACGATTCAATCCAAAACAATTTCCCTTTTGCGAGGCAAACATAGACCACAATTACCAGAGAATCAAACCCCCAATTCCAATAAAACAGGTAAAAATCTATAAAAATTCCATTTATTTGAATTGCCTGTTTGGTGGTTAAGAAAATGCTACAAAAATAAAGGTCAAAATCCCAATTCCCTTTCAAACAACTAAGAACTTGGGGGCGAAAAATGGAAAATTCGATTCGATTGAATACCGAATAACGCCATCTCTGATAGCCAATTTCAAACAATTTCACTGACGGAAAAGATAAAAAAGACCCCAAATTTTCATTTCCCACTAAAGTCATTTTACCAACGATTTTCTCACCATTTTTACCTCCCCCAAGCAACCAAACCAAGGCCAAGACAAGACCGAGTACGAAACCAATCCCAAACCACAAATTGTTAAAAAAATAATAATAATAAAAGAAGAAGAAGAAGAAGAAGAAGAAAAAATCTTAGTTTCCCCACCCCCCAAAAGGGAAAAAGAAAAGCAGCCCGCATTCAAATTCAATCACCGAACCGGAACCCTAGAAATCGTGCAAAATCACAACAACAATTAAGAATATCTCACATACATCCAGACGAAACAGAGAGACGAAGAAGTAAAGCCGAACAAAGTACCCGAACAAATGTGATTAAAAGAAAACGCGCTCTCGCCCGACTTTGGATTGAGCCTTTAATGGAAAACGTCTTCTCACCGCTCTCTCTCTCCCCCTCTCTCTCTCTCTCTCCGTCTCTCGTTTTTGTCTTCCTGCATACGTTGTGCGCGTTCGGTAATAATGCACACAATTGCGCGTTATATGTTTGTCTATGTCCCCACGTGCAAGATATTATTTTTAACGACGACCATGCTCTGACTGTTTAATAAAATACGTGTAAATACAATAAAATAATTTTTTCTTTTTTACATATATATTTTTGTCGATTTATTTATTTATACAAATAAGAGGGAGGGATGACAAGAGTTTATGTCTGTCTGTCTGTCTTTCTTTCTTTCTTTCTTGTTCTTACATATACTTTAATAAATATTATTAATTAATTTTTTTTATATTAAATTTTACAAGCGAGGTTTTGAACAGTACCTACCGCGATGCAGAAATTCCTCGTTCACGCCAGCTGCGACGAGATTCACAAGACTTTTCGGATCAACTCAGACAAAACCGAGGGAACCTTCCCGTACCATTTCTCAAGACTTTCTTGCATATAAATGCTAGACTTTGAACCGTTCTTCGTCAAATACTGTGGGCAAATTCTTGTTATATTGTGATATAGAAACGGTTCGTGGATAAAATAATTTGGTTTATCAACTAGCGTGTTGTTGTTGTGTAACTGACATTAACACAACGAAATATGCAACTTGAGATGCAAAACATGCGAGTAAATGTCAATTGACGTTTTTAAAAAATTGTTGTACATTTTATTTTAGCTGTTGCATATTTTGTCAATTTAGTTATTTTCTCTAATAATAATAATAATAATAATAATAATAATAATAATAATAATAATAATAGTTTAATCAAAGTCTCACCATTCTTTAACTAAATCCTCTAGTTGTAAAATTGCACCCATTATGATAATTGTAGTTCCTGAACGGCCAATCAGGCTTTTAATCCGTGGCAAATCAGGCTCATGCAACTTGACTCCAGCAGCCAGCACTCCGTCAAACTTGAGCTAATTCATTATGCCATTCTTTGTAGAAACTTGTAAAGTCATGCATTGGATTTTCCTGGTGGTTGTTACCCTTTCTTTCTTTCTTCCTTCTTTTTTTTTCTTTTCTTTTCTTTTTTTTGATTGGTTCTTCCAAATTAAATGACAAATTTTGTGAGAAATTTTAGTTCAACTTGGTATTTATAATTTTTATTGAGCAAATCATCAATTAGTTTTTGATGAACAAATGAAATTGACGGGAGTCTAAGCAAGACAAAACCATACTAAAAATCAACTACGGTAAAGAATCAACACCAGTTTATTTGTTCGATCTCAAGTGATGGACTCAGGCGAATAAAATTAATTTTTATACTATATATAAAATATTATTATAATATAAAAATTAATTATATTCTCTTCTATGAACTCGAGTCCAGCTAGGTTTTTTCATGAGCATATTGCTCTCAGGAAAAAAATTTAGTCAGAGATGAAATAGGATCCAAACATTAATTCAGGGCCAGAGGTAAGCAGAATTGTGATCCGTACAGCCCATAGAGGGCCCAAATGGTATGGCCCAGAAATAACCAGGCAAATGACGGGATCCGAATAGAGATTAAACCGGTCCGAATGCCGAAATGTCCGCGAACCGAATATCCGAAAACACACGCGAAACCGCAAAAGCCACTGCACGGGGTTTAGTCCATAGCCTCTGTTTCTTTGTTCGTTCGTTCGTTTGTTTGTCTTTTCACAAAAGCATGGCGGAGGACGCGGCAACCGAACCCACCGACGCGAGGCAGGAGCAGGGGCAGTCAGCCGCGGAGGATGTGGATATCGTGGAGAGCTCGGCGGCGAATGGCGGGAAGCGAGAGAGAGAGAGAGAGAGAGAGAGAGAGAGGGTGGAGAAGGTACGGAGGAGCCGGATCGGGTCAGCGTGGGTCCGAAGAGTTTCGGGTCGTCGGTGGAGATGTTTGAGTACTTAATAAAATACTCCATTCGCGGCCTCACAGTCTCAATATCAATAAGGCACTTTAGTTTCTTTTTTTTTTTTTTTTTTCTTCTTTTGATTATTTGTAATTTTTCTCCTCTCTTTCTTTCGGTTTTTTATTATCCGCGTAAAAAAGAATAATTTAGAGTTGAAATTACTTGCCTGTCCGGGAGAGGGCTGAAAGCAATATGCTACAATATTATATTAAGAGAGCGTCTCGATACACGAAATTACATACAAAAAAAATATAAATATAAAAAAAAATTGCATGTTGCATTAGTATTAATAGACTTTTTAATATAGTTTATTAATATAGGAGTGATCTTCATAGACTTTTATTTTGACCATATAGGGCCAAGTTTAATGTGCATTGTAAACTATATTTCATTTTTGTGTTGTGTGTATGGATGGTGGGGTGGGCTAAAAGGTAGTCATTGGGAGCAAAATGCCTAATTGGAGCTGTATTATCAGTGGCGATTTAGTTTTGTTGTTGAATGGTTAACTTCGCGGAGAGCAGCCGAATGCAACAGTTGTAATCCAGAAAGCAATTATTCCCTCTAGGTCACCGGGGTGGGGGTTTTTAGTTGAAATCGGTAAAATTTTCTTTGTTACCGGCGAAAGGCATAAATCTTTGGACTTGGAGTAGAAAACAGTATCACGGTGAATGATGGAAATTTTAAGCTCCGAGCTTCCATTTGAACACAAAAAAACGAAGGATCTGTCATGATACTCCAGCCTACGCCTGGATTGATTGTCATGTGCGGAAAACGCATCGTAACCATGATTGGGATTATATGCGCAAAATGGTGGCTGCGAGTAAGTTTTAGTGCGTTGGATTGACACTGAAGCCTTAATTTTGTTGATGAAATGCTCTAATTTTGGTTTGTGGTGCGGTTTGGGCACACATGATGTTGCTCGATTTGCTGTAAGAAGGGCCATTCAGAGCCCGAGAAGAAAAGACTGGTTGTGGGATCCGAGCTTTTCGAGTCCAAAATCATCCAACGCGGAAGAGTCTGTGCATCTTCCTCATTAGGGATGATGATGACTCTGTTGATGATGATTTCAGTTTCAGGAGGTGCTTGCGGATAAAATAATACCCTTACCAGAGGGCTTGAAGATAAAATCGGACGCCAACAAGTCTCTCGACTGGTCGGAAGGGGCATGGAGGAGAAGGAGTAGGTAAATGGAGAACTCGAAGGTCTGTGGGGACCCTCTTGTTTCTTATGTACCATCGAGGCGAGCCTGCTATTTCTGTCCGGATTTTGGCTGTTAAACTAAATGTCTCCTTGACAGTGTCGGAGAGCTTGGTGGGTCATCATCCCTCCATTTTTTTTTTTTTTGACAGATGGGAAAATATTTTATCAAAAATGCACTGAAGCCATGAGATGTTCTTATACGACATAAGAAAACAAGTGCACCGAGGATCGTCAGTCTAGCAAAGAAATGAATTGCATGCATCTTCTGGCCATAAGCTCCGTTCGTTCGTCATCAAGTATATTTTATTCGAGTTCCTTCGTTTAAAACCCGAGAAAGTTCAAATCCCTCTAGAACCATACCAGTACGCAATCCAAAACAAATAACTAACCAACCTTGACTAATAGGAAAATTTTCATTTTAACTATAATTAATAGTACGACCTTTTCTCGTATAAGCCATTAAACACAATAATACGTTTATGATTAACATAGAGTAATCCAGTATCTGCCATTTATTTGCAACATGGAAAGAGACAAGTTTCGCAGGCAGTAAATACCCATCACAGCACAACTTAGAGTGTAACTCCTCCTCCTCCTCCTCCTCAGTAATTTATTTCCAAAACTAAAGGAACAATAAACATCCGTCAAATTGTAAACAATTGGTGCGTTACAGGCGTGTACCATCAAATTATAGAAGCATTAAAGTTTTGCAATTTCCGAGTTCCAATAATATAGGCTTTTATTTATTCGGAAGTTGAAATTTAATTGAATCTTATCTAGGAATGGGGAAAACGAGAAATTATCTTTTTCGTATTGGATTATCGAAGTATAGTTATTGGAACTCGTCCAACAAACGTTGGCTGCTGCTATAATCATTGTGGCTTGCCGTGGCGAGCATTTTTGGAAAAGGATTCCATGTTTTTAGTGCCTTGAGAAAGTGATGATGATAACGTTATCCCACGCTTGGAACCTGTCGGCAGCCATGTAGCAAATCCAATGAAAGCCCTAAATGGTAGCTTACAAGCAGGATTTACATGTGGCTTGCATGCAGAAAAGAAATATCAAATCTCTCAAAGAATGCTGTAAAAATATTTACCATCAGTTACTTCCTTGTCCTTGTCCCTCTTTTTTTTTTTTTAATTTCCTTTAATTTACAAGATTACTTATATATATATATATATATATATACTTTTTATACTTTGGTTGGCTCCTTATTCGAGTTCTAGTGTTGGATTTGAGTGTGTTTTGGACGCCATGTATTTTTGGGAGAACGTGAGAGAGAGATTAGATTTAAAAAAGTTCCCTTGAATTGTTTCATCGCTTGGCTTCATTGGTCTATCTTACATTTCATCCCTAGCTTATTTTTTATAGAGAATTCTTTTATAGGGAATTTACATAAAGATCTAGTGAATTTTAGCCACATATTTTTACTTTATTTTGGAGTAACATTTTCTATAAGTTATCAAATCTAAATTTAAATATTTTTTCAAAAATAATTATAAATATCTTATTATACTTATCAATTCATCTAATTTAATTTAAATATTTATATTTGTAAAAATTATCTAACAAATTTGGAGGAATTAAAACTTCTTCTATTGTAATTGTTTTTTTATTAGATTTGACTAAAAAAATTTTATCAATTATAAAAATGACAAATTTCATATCACTTCAATTTAAATTTTAAAATTTAATATCACTTTAATATGTAACATACAAGCATTCTAGAGTTTCCGTATGGCTTATTTTTTGGCATCGGAATGCAACTCTTTCTTTCAAAGAAGAGTTAAGAAGCAATTCTATATCAGTGCAATAATTTAAAGTTTATCGTCCAAGAATATGGTTCAACGTAAGGTTTATAAATGCAGACTAAGCAACCGAATGGAGCTGTGGGCCTTTTGGTATTCAATCTTTTGACTAATTTTTTTTTTTTAAATGACATTTGACATTTATTAATGTGGAGAAAGATATCCATACGGCCATCATTAACATTAATAGCCCACTTAGCAAAGTCCCCATGTATTCAGTCATTTAATTAATGTTTTGTTAAAGATGTAAGTGTAACAGTAGTGGGAATAGGAAGAATTTTCTGAGGCAACATAATGCTTATCGAATATCCCATATCACATCTTATTTTCTAATGACAATTTCCTACAACAACCTATTACCTATCTTGCTGTTGGTTTTATCAGCCCTGTACTCGTGACACGAGGTCCCTTCCGGCATGAGTTCCCCGAAGCACTGGTTACCTTTCTTGCCTGTTCTTCTATTTTTAACTGTCACACAAAAATATGTGTTGAAACATGAACTTGAGCCTTGAATTCTAAATTCAATGTACCCAAAACCTAGTCAAAGATCTAGCAAACAAAATGATGAGTCAAGATGAAGGACAGATACAGGAAGGAAACGGATTTGATGAGACTCAGTAGTAAACAATCCCAAGAGACAAAAGGCACAGACAAATTTGATGAGACTCAGTTGCAACGGATGGATCTGAAAAAAAACGTATAGAATTAGATACTGATTTGAATTTACTTCTATAAAAAGTTACTTGAGAAATAAGTAAAAATATGTGACTGCGATTTAGATATAAATACAATATTTTGTAAGTAAACCTCTAAATAATCTGGCACATAGGTAAGCGAAGTAAGCTAATCAGGAAACAGATTTAACAAAAGCACATCTCTCTCACTCTCATTCTCACTCTCACTCTCACTCTCACTCTCTCCCGAAACTAAAACACATTAAGATCCACTACCTTGAGCACACAAAAAATGGTACAAGCCACTCAACAAATTTCAAGTCAGAGCACTCCCAAATCCTAAGTTATGTTACAGTGGTTGTCCTACCCTTTTGTACTGGCGCCTGCGTTGTGTTGGCTTAGCTGTAGTCCTATATAATCGTTGGCGACATGCGTCTTTATTCCTTTGAGCACGGTGATCTATAAATGGCTTTGTTTTTCCAACCACAATCTACTATATTGGTATGGTACGTTACATGTATATTTTTTGGCCTAGATATTACATATTTTTAGTTTAAGTTTTGCGTATCTTCGAGGGATAAACATGGCTCTAGCTTAAATTCCATTTGTGTGCAAAGTTCTAAACGAGCATAATAAATGGACTGTTTGATATGTGGTTAATGCTTCGTAACTTTATTTTCTCATCCATTTCAACACGGAAAAAAGTAACATTTACTTTAATAGGACTGAATTCGAAAGAGACATTCGACATGGAGATCACCAGTTTCTCCGTTTGTTTAATAGGGTTAATCATTAGCTTGTGTTTTGTTTATGTATGAGTCTATATGAAACAATAACCTATTATTTAGATATATGCCCAAAGAACAAAAAAAAAAAAAGAAAAGGCATAAAGATATTGGAAATGTATAGTCTTTGATAATAATTTTCCAATAGACTCGAAATACAGCGCTATAGGTTCATCCCTAGTTAAAAGATGGTTATGGCTCCCAATTAATTGCAACGTGCGGCACAACCTAGAAATTCCTTAAAACGTGTTCAAATAATTAAATTCATTCCAATCATGTCGCTCCCTCTCATATAAATGGTGATCTTAGCGTTGTAACTCTTAGTTTAAAAAGGCGGCACACGCGTTACCCAATTAATGATAATTATTTTTTTAACGAGTCCAATTAATTATAATATTCATGCACGGCCAGTTATATCTACCGCACGGCGCACAATCTCCCATGATTAAATACTCTCCTTTATGCGTAGTTTCATTTATGACCCATTTCGGGCGCACCATATATATATATATATATATATATATACATTTTCCACGATTCATCTTCCAATTCCCAGAATCCCACTATCCAATTCACTGATTGCTTCCCTCTCTCTATGTTGGGTTAGGGCTTGTTGTGTGTGAAAGATGGCAAGTCAATCAGTTGGGGTTCCCAGTAGGGACAAAGTAATGGTGACCAAAGAGGAAGATCCTTTTATCTTTGCAACTCAACAACCTTCTTGCTATGTCAGGTATTTTCATTTTTCCGAAGGTTTTGTGTGTCAACTTTCTTTTTACATCCCTCTTTTCATTTTTTTTAATTTTTATTTTAATGATTATGTTAACTGGTAGTGGTGATTTTACATCGGAGTACTGGCAAGACTCATTCCCCGTAGAAGAAAGCTTTTTGGATGCCTTTCCCTTGGTGGAAAGTTTCCATACTGAGCCTGATTTGTATGCATCACTGGATGTTGTACAAAGCCCTACTGCAACTCATCAAGGTACTTTTTCCCCTTCAATGCCTTTTAATTTCCTGTGGTTGATCTCTTTTTTGTTTATCTCAATAATTTTTCTCTCGTTTATTTCAGAGGATCCTTGGTTGTATGGTAATAATGTTTGTGGGAATGGTGTGTGGAATGAATTGGATTCTTTGTTTGAGCACAAGAGAAGGCCCCTTCTTTTGTGTCATGAAGAAACTGGTTCTGGCACCATCAGAGAGGAAAAGAATAAGCTAAGCAAGAGGTGCAGATCAGGAAATGAGAGGGTTAATAACAGTGTATCTGAAGCTTTGACAAGGAAGATAGTATCTCAGTACTTCTACATGCCCATTACGCAAGCAGCCAAAGAGCTCAATGTCGGGTTAACACTCTTGAAGAAAAGATGTAGAGAATTGGGAATTCGACGATGGCCTCACAGGAAGCTTGTCAGCCTCCAAACGCTAATAAGCAATGTTCAGGTACTTATTAATATAAATATACCGAATATATGTGTGCATATATATGTTGTTCAATGGGCGAATGCATGCAATGATAGTATACATTTGGTAGTCACTAGCTAAAATGGAATGGCTACAGGAATTGGGGAAAGTGGAGGGAGAAGGAAGCGAAGGAAAGATGAGAGAAGCAGTCGAGATACTGGAGAGAGAAAGGAAGTTGCTGGAGGAGATGCCTGATATGCAGCTGCAAAACAAGACAAAGAGGTTGAGGCAATCTTGTTTCAAAGCGAATTACAAGAAGAGGAAGGTAATGGAGATGATGATAACGAATAGGCAATCAGCGTCTTCCAATGGTGGATGCAGCTACGCTAGTTTAGACTCTAGCAATGCTGCATATGACGAGATTGGGATTGAAGATGATGATGATGATGATGATGATGAGGATGAGGAGATCAAATTCCTCTTATGCGACCCCTCTTCTTCCAGCATAATGTGCTAAGTAGATCTCAAGTCTTAGGCCAAGCTGCTTGGTCTCCCTCTCTTACCTTGCCTTACAATAAGCCTGCCCTAGTTTTTGGTTTCTAGGTACTCTATAGAGTGGAGGCCTGGCTAGTAGTTAATATCCAATGTTAAAACCTAAACAAAGCGTGAATATAAACTCAAGTGTTGTTTGTCTTTTCTGCTTACTTACAATTTGTTGATTGCGGACAAATAAGTGTCACCTATTATCAATTGGAATGAGGGTTAAAAATTCCTTAGAGGTTTGGAGTATTCTGGTGCCTTTGCGGATGGACCGACCGATGCTAACCTCTCCATGTTATTGTATTTCTTGGGACTCAAGTTTATGAGGGCAAATGTTTTGTTCCATGCACGTAGATACCACATTTTGCTTCATATACGCCTAGTGGTAGGCAACTGTTTTTTTTCCTGAGGCATGTTGCATATTTAGAAATTTCATTCATGTAGCCATAGATCGCAAGTTTCAAATTTCACCGCTAACATGAGTGCCATATAATTGAACACAAGTTGAGGCCCATTGTACCAAAAAAATATTAATGTTAAAT
Source organism: Bruguiera parviflora (assembly GCA_019804595.1). NCBI lineage: Eukaryota > Viridiplantae > Streptophyta > Magnoliopsida > Malpighiales > Rhizophoraceae > Bruguiera > Bruguiera parviflora. The sequence goes on from CM034045.1 coordinate 2,881,197, forward strand.
TTTTATTAATGATACGGGCTTTGTCCGTTTAATTTTTAGTGGGTTTTAATTGCCGATCTTGTTTTGCTCGAACTACGGCCGAGTCAAGAACTCAATTCTTCGGAATAATGGACAAAAACAGAAAAGAAGAAGAAAAATTCCCTCTAAGGGCAAACAAGCCGTCGAGCACGTTGGAAATCTCAGACATTGGAAATAGATTGTTCCAGTTGGATTCCATTAATTATAATTTTTTAAAATTTAAAATCTTAACTAAACTGAAAATTTGTTTTACATAATTCAACTAATCTATTGTAAAATTCAATTTGATTAACTAAAACTTCAATTTAATTTTGTCAATTAACTGAATTTTTCTTTTCTTTTTTTCATTTTTATCACCCCCAAGTGATTAAACTTTTGCCTTCAGGATGATTGATGGGCATTGCAGAGCCCCTTCATCCCAAGATAAGTTAAGCTGTCGAGAAAAATACTCCGTGGCTGTAACGGAGAGGAAAGAACATGAAAAAGTTACCTACCAACCAAAAAAGCGCTGCAAAGAAATCAGCATTCATTTATATGAGATATGCAATTAGCAAACAGTAAACGCCAACCAGAGAGAGGGCGAGACAGATTTCATAATTCTTCCCTCAACTACTTCTGTAATACAGAGAGCTCCAGCCACCTTATTTCACCAACAACAAATATCTCTTCATGCTTAAGTTTGCAATTTCTTCTATAAGAAAAAAGTAACAAAAAAAAAAACAACAACAACAAAGTTTGCAATTTCCGAATCTACAACACTAACATAACCGCCTCAATTATCTTCCTAGAGAGGGTGCTTCAAAACATAACGAAGGGAATTGAAAATTCTGCAAAATTGGAAGTGCTGATGCAACCATGAATCATGACAAAAATTGGCATGCACTTCACTTTGGTTAGGGCTTCAAATGCAAACTCAATTTACGTAGCCAATGGTTGCTTCAGTGCAAATGCAATACCCTTCTCAATGCTGGCCTTCAGTTCAGGCTTGAGAGCTTCAAATGCCTTTTGCTCGTACTCAGTCAACCCCAGGAGGTCTGATGGAACGAGAGTTTCAACCCCTTTCCTTCCAAGTTTTACCCTTGAGGCAAAGAATGGGAGATCAGCGAGATCTGACTGAACGAATGAGCACTCATATACATCGCCATCCCCATCCAGTGCACGAAGAGAAGACTCAACAAACCTAGCTGCAGCATAGGCCATTGACAGGGTGGCAGACCCAGTACCTGCCTTTGCCTCCACAACTTCAGTCCCAGCATTCTGGATCCTTACAGTAAGTTCCTGCACTTCCTCATCAGTGAAACTAACAGAGGGTTTTGTCTTAGACAGAAGGGGGAGAATGGTAATCCCAGCATGCCCTCCCACAACTGGGACATCCACATCAATGAGCTTGAGATTCTTCTTCTGAGCAACAAATGTGTTTGCCCTCACAACATCAAGCGTAGTAACACCAAAGAGCTTCTTAGGATCATAAACACCCTTTTGCTTCAAGACTTCAGCTGCAATTGGCACCGTAGAGTTGACTGGATTACTGATAATATGGATGAAAGCATCAGGGCAGTTATCAGCAACAGCCTCTACCAAGGTCTTGACTATGTTGGCATTAATGTTGAAGAGATCATCACGTGTCATACCAGGCTTTCTTGGAACTCCAGCAGGTATGACAACAACATTTACACCTTTTAAACAATCGGCTAATTCAGAGGCACCAGTGAAATCCAGAACTTGTGAAGGAGTGTTGCAGTGACTGAGGTCAGCAGCAACTCCCTTGACATTAGCAATATCATAGAGGTGGAGGGATGAAACCAATGGGGACATCTTGACCAGTAGTGCAAGGGGCTGACCTATCCCTCCAGCAGCTCCAAGGACAGCCACTTTATACGATGCTTGAGGGTTCAAGTGATACTGCAACCATCGGCTCGATTTTTGGGCTTCTGGTGCAAACGATCCTCGAAGAGCAGCACTGCTGTCTCTTCCCAAGAAGGATGAATCTGTTTCACAGTTAAGGGAAGTTGCAGCCTTGAGACCACTGAAGCTTGCAAGTGAGCTCTGGGAGGAGTTGGACCTTACAGCTAAGGGTTTTGTCTGTGGAAGTTGACTAGCTTTCACCCCAAAAGAGATAGTTGATCCAATTGTGAAGGTAGCTGCTGGCATTGCTGCCATCTTGTCAATCTGTGCAACAAAATGACACATCAGGTCTCATTGCATAAAGTCAGCATACACAAGCCACAGAGGATACCTATATCAGTAAGGTATATGAGATAGCACTAGTTAACGTCCAATAACATGCAACAAAATAAAAGGATCATTGGCACAACAAACATTAAGGACATGGAGAACATAAAACTGCAGCTCCTGATCACTCGAAGCTACTCAAGATGAATCATATCATTTGTGCTACAGTTTTAAAGATAAACAAGCGATTCAGTTCAGCACAAAACTGAATCTCCATTAGAAAAAATACCTGAAATTATAAAAGGGTGCTTCCAAAAAAAAAAAAAAAATCCAGTTTCCAATATTTATTCTGTTTGTCAGGAATAGGATATCTAAAAACCTAAGGCCCCATAGGCCATCCATCTTGAAAAAGGAATACACAATTCGAAGTTATCTAATTCAACCTCAATTCATGAAACAAAGATTTGATTTTGACAACATTAACGGCCAAAAAATAAAAGAACAAGAAATGGGCTTATCAAAAAAAAAAAAATCACAACCTTAAAATTCCAAAACGGAAAATCCAAAAAAAAAAAAAAAAAGGGGAAGCTAAAATCAAACAATCCGTCAAAATTGGTTTGAGATAACAACAATTTGACAGCCTGCCTGCGTCATAACCTCATAGAGAAGAACTACGATAACGCTAAAATCCTTAGCATTTCAGGTTTTTAAATATAATCAACCAAAACAACAGTGAAAGAAAATAAAATTACAAACCAAATCGATAAATTGCCAACAAATCCTAATCAAATAAAACGATAAAAAAAAAAATCGTAAAGCTGGAGAGGTTTATAGATCTAAGCCATAAAGCAACCACAGAGAGAGCATGAAGATTCTGACAGTAAACGAACCTTTCAGACAGGGACCGATATGTAAACCCCAGAGAGAGACAGAGACAGATAGAGAGAGAGAGAGAGAGAGAGCTGTTGATGTGTAGAAAGAGGTTAATAAGTTAAGTGGAAGAGGGTGAATCTATTTTTTTTTTTAAATAATTATTATTTTGGACTTGTTTTTTTGTTTTTATTTTTATTTTTATTTTCCTTAAGGTAGCCGTTCGGAAATGTCCGCCAACCGGCCTTGGAGGGGCTGTCCAGAGGTTTTTCAAATTAAATTAATAAATTATGGGTTTGGATTTAAAAAGTATATCAAATTAAATTATTTTTAGTATTTAAATCATGAAATTACGGTTTAGTATAATTTATTTCATTGTATAATGGAAAAAAAAGACTGTGTGTCTAATACGTAATTTATATTTTAATATTAATTTTATATAATATAAATTATATATATATATGTTTTGATATAAAAAACAATATTTATTTAAATTAAAAAATATACAATTTAAATCATATTATATATTAAAAATACTTTTACTTGCATATGAAGTAAAACATCAAATCGTTTTATTTGTATTTGTATTTATAAGTACCAACAAATTATAATTATGGGCAGTAAACTTTTTTTAATGTAAAAATTGTATTCATTAAGTTCAGTATATTTATTTAATTTTTTTATTTGAAATTATAACTGTGCAACTTTTTAATAAATAATTTCTTTCTGTATACTCTTTCCACAAAATGCTCCCTTTGGCCTTCGCCTAATCGTGGCCGCCCGTTTAATTTTCTCTTTTTCTTCGGCTTTAGCGGCTGAGATTTATTCCATTTCTTCTTTTTCTTTTTTCTTTAAAATCTCTAATCTCTCGTCATTGACAATAAAGTATGATGGGAGAGGAAAATGACATGCAAAACAGACAAAAATTGTTCAACGCATTTATTTTCTTTTGGGTCATTCGTTTTTCTTAAAAAAAAATTTATTTATCTTTTTTTCTTTCAAAATGAAAAAAAAAAAAGAAAAAGAAAAATGGCCAGATGGGCCTGGTGGCCCACAGAACAGACCAGCTCGGCGTGAGATGGGTCGGCCATCCACGGCCCGGTTTAAACTATAAACACCCAATTGTTTCTCCAGTGTTTTGAATTTCTTTTATGAGCTTGAAAGGATTGAAAATTGGGTCCCGGTGGTTGGACTCAACCTAACAATTACGAAAATTAGAATGGAGTATGGTCTCAACTCTCCCCGGCTCTTATGATGAACTTGAGCACTACCCTATTTTTTTACAAGTTTTTTTACTACAGTTTAATAATACTGAAATTATTTTCATGTTAAAAATTTTAAATATAAATTCGACCTGTTAGGTAAAATTAATCAAAAAAAAAAAAAAAAAAACTCCACAATATTTAGTTTGGAGAGCTTAGGTCAACAGCCCCGACTAATTTGGTAACACAAACCTTGCTCATTGACTGTATGTCAATGTATAAATTGGCAACTATACTTAATTCTATGTTTCAACCCCTAAAATTTTTCCTTTCTTTTATAAGATCGTTGTGACTATACCACGGTAGTTGCAATTAGATTTGAACGAGAGATGGGTGAGGTGGGTTATCAGTCAGGCTAGCAGTGGGTCCAACTTGTCATAGACCATGTTTCTTCTTGCCCTCTTCAATGACTAAATCCTAAACTCCAAGTCATAATTCAACTTGGAATATACCTGAAAAGATATATAGCTGGTAGTGTTGTACTTGTTGTGCCCAATTAACATGGAGATTGGGGTTGCAGTAACCGCATTGATTGTGATCACCCTGGGGGTTGTAATCGATGGGTGCCAATGCAAGGTTGTGCAGTTCATTTTCGGTGATTCACTGGTGGATGTTGGTAACAACGAGTACCTGAGCAAGAGTCTTGCTCAGGCAAAGCTGCCGTGGTATGGAATTGATTTTGGCAATGGATATCCTAATGGGAGGTTCACCAATGGCCGCACTGTCGCTGATATTATGGGTAAGATATGCCATACACTACCAAACTATATGGTTTGCTTAATGTCAATGCTAAAACTGTAACGCCTTTTCTCCAATTCTCCTTATCATGTGTATATGAGAAATGCATATTCTGAAGATGTTGTAAGCCTATCCTTATTTATGCAGGTGACAAAGCTGGTCTGCCAAGGCCACCTGCTTTTCTTGATCCATCTCTGACAGAAGATATGATCCTGGAAAATGGTGTGAATTATGCCTCTGGAGGAGGTGGCATTTTGAATGATACTGGTAACTATTTTGTAAGTAGAAAACTTGCTCCCTCACAGGCAATTCCATTGCTTGTTTCTATTTCAACTTCCGTGGCAACAACAATGCACATGTATTGTAATAGTTTCAACTGAGGATAAAAAGAACTTCATAACAACCTGCAGATTCAGAGATTGTCTTTCGATAAGCAAATTGAGCTATATAAAGGAACACAGGTACTGATAGTCAACCAAATTGGCCAAGAAGCAGCGCAGAAGTTCTTTCAAGAAGCCAAGTACGTGGTGGCTATCGGGAGTAATGACTTCATTAACAATTATTTGATGCCGACTTACAGTGCTTACTGGAACCACAATGATCAGAGTTTCGTCGAGTACTTAATGGAAAATCTCGGGAGACAACTCCAGGTAGGATCAGTTTACTAGAGGTCATAGTAAAATAGTGAATCTACTCGTTTTTCTCTAAGAATTGTGATCAGAGGGTACTATTGTACAGGTACTGCACAGCTTGGGGGCCAGAGAGTTGGTGGTTTTTGGGCTAGGACCAATGGGTTGCATTCCACTCCAGAGGGTTTTGAGTTCAAATGGAGAGTGTCAGGACAGAACGAATAAATTAGCTCTTGGCTTCAACAAAGCTGCAAGCAAGTTATTAAACAGTTTATCAAGCACACTTCCTAATGCAAGCTTCAAATTTACAGACGCTTATGATCTAGTTAACGATCTGATCAGCCATCCGTATAAATATGGTGCGTAAATCCGGAAGTGTCTTTAATGTTATTCTATACAAAGGAAAAAAAATTGTAATTTTTCATTTTTTGCCTGCATTTCATCTCATGATTGGTTCTGGATTCTGTGTTTGTAGGATTCAACAACTCAGACTCTCCATGCTGTTCATTAGGAAGAATACGACCCTCTCTGACATGCATTCCGGCATCAAAATTGTGCAAGGATAGAAGCAAGTATGTGTTTTGGGATGAATACCATCCATCAGATAAAGCAAATGAGTTGGTTGCTAATAAGCACACCAAGAAATCTGGTGTCCCGAAACCTTCTTCTCCTGCACCAGCTGGTGCTCCATCTCCATGAAAGAGCTTATAATAAGTTTAGTCGCACCCCAGAATCCGTTTTCTGATGTTTTAGATCATCTTTATGGAAAGAACCTTTCGTATGTAATTCCCAACAGCTATTGGCAATGGCAAATGGATGTTCAGTACAAGTATTGTTGTAATTTATTGATCCAGTGTCTTTTCCCAATTGCATGGACTAAATCTGCATACTTTAAACTGGAGATACATGCTAGTTTATTTATGCATTAGGTGTTCCTAATCAAATTTATTATTCTTTGTTGTCCACTTACATGAAATGACCAAATAAGAGAACATCCGAATATTGCCCCCCTTGTTCAATGGGAAGATAGTGGTAAGGAAGTGATGGTTACCAACTCATCAATCCACCTTCTCATCCACCACTGTAACATCAAACTCACGTAAAATTGCCTAGAAATATCTGCAAGTGCTTTCAAGTAATGGTTTACCTAATATGTTTATATAGACTGAAGGATAAAAAATAAAGTGGACTCTTTCATGAACTTGGTCGGCACTGGTTTACCCAACATGTTTACCGAACGCTGGAAAGCAACTTCATGTTCCATTGCTCTCTCTTCCCCCCCCCCCCCTTTTTTTTCCTCCTCTGAAATAGGTAAAGCTAAATCGTGGAGAAAACCATTATAGCAGAAAAGGCTTGAATTATGGCGGTCCAATCACAGTTGCATTTTTCATCATATAAGAGGTTTGTTAGTTCTTTTCTCTTTTTATCATATGGAGGGAAGAATTGCGATTCAAACTTGGAGAGGCTTAAATTTTATTTTATTTTATTTTTTTGTCACTTAAAAGTAATTCTTAACAGATCGAGTTTTTGAGGAACTATATCTTCTAGGTTCATTGGATACAAAGTGAGATTGATGCTTCATTCTTTCAGGATCTAATAATTTAAATCAATGCTCACTAAAGGTAGGGTGGACGCTAGTTTTCTCTGATTTGTATGGGGCTTTCATCTCCTTCAACTAACGGAAGGAAGTTCCCTCTCAGTTCAACTAACATCAGTGTGCAACTTGCAGAGCGAAACCTGCCATAAGTACTTGCAAAATGGATTTAGTATCATTCGATGGTAAATCGCACCGACAAGCGTACATCATTTCTGGAGATTACAAACACGTAGTAATGATTTGCACCCAGCTTAGGAGCATTAATTACGTAGTTGAAGATCGGAGCTCTTCATTACATGTGTTCACTACTGGAATCACCACCTTGATCCTCATTCGGTTTCTAAGTCTAGCATATCCCACACCAAGTTGAAAGCAAGAGATGAACAAATAAAGAACTTCCTGATTATCTTAGTGACTAGTCAAAATCATGTCTATGGCTGTCCACACCCAAGCAACAATCTGTTTAGAAAACTAACAATCTATGCATCTGTCAAACTATGGCCTTGGAGTGTGACGGTAATTGGCTCCGGAACCGGGGTAGTCGTTTAGCTCCATAGCCACCCTGCCACCACCAACACTGAGATGCTCCTCCCAGCTTTTCTCTTTAGCTACCTGTCACGGATGGTATTATTAGATTATCAGCATCAGACTTTGTAACAAGTATGTGAGACAGGGGCCCGAATGTTTAGTATAGCTACAAAATTTTTAGGAGATAGTACCAGCAGGTGTTTGTCCTCTGAAACAGGAAGGACTTGATCAGGCACATGCCTTAACTTTCCAGGTCCTGCACATTAACAAGATGAAAAAATGAAGAGTTTCGGCAGAAGAAGAGAGAAGAAGCGGAAGCAAACAGAAGATAACTTAAAAGCTTACTCAAACAGAAGATAACTTAAAAGCTTACTTGTAAGAGGGACAGCATTATTCAAGCAGAACAAGTAAGAAATGCCCAAAAAGATTACTAAAAAGCGAAGGAGATTGCCTGCCATTGCTATAGCAAGCTTCCAAAATTGACAGGCTTCTTCATATGCTGCCTCTATTAGAGCAAAGCACTGAATTTATACACTTACATCGTAGATGTTTCTGGGAGTGTGTGATGCTGTGCGGGCGAGAAAGCAAAAGGGATTCATCACATTGAGCCAAAGTCAAAAGGGTAATAGGAGCACGACATTTTCTGGGGCCAAACATATATGGAAAGTCAGAGAACGCTGTAAGATCTCCAGGGTTGTCAAGTGGTGGACATCAAGGAAAATTCATCTAAATTCTGAGCAAAGATGGATTGAGCGAATTGTGGGGCACAAACTATGCCAGTGGAGTGTGACAAAGGAATGGTGGTGTGAAAACATACTTGAGGGTCTTGCACTAAAATTTTTAAGTCAAGCTCCAGTGGAGATTATCGCGAGAGAGAGGTCAAACGGGGTGTTCAATGAATTGAAAGGAGAAATTGTCATTAATGGCTCATGTCCATGGAGAGCGTGAACCATTCACTAAAAAGTGAGAGCACTAGTCATTTTTTTGTGACTCCCAATACAATGCAGTTGTCAGTTTCAGCTCCTAAACGCGGTAGCACCTAAAAACTGTTTTTTTTTTTCTTCCTACCTCGAGGTGGAGGTGGAGGTAATAGTTTTTCGTGGGGGGGGGGGGTCTTTTCAGTCCTCGTTCCCCAATTTAGTCCGCAAGCCTAAATCTCTAATCGTTCAGCCGCTTTTTCTTATTGCAATTTGCACGAAAAAAATGTTTCTTTTCAAGCTTTTGAGTGGATCGAAGCAATGGTCTAAGAAGAGATAATAGAAATTGGTTGTCAAGGAATTACAAGTTCGGAGTCGCATTTCGCCGTCTCCATCCAAAGGATGTTTTTTTTTTTTTTCTTTAAATTTGGGTCATTGGGAGAGTCATAACCCATACATATGGGAAAGGAGATGAAAAGAAGGGGAATTCGAACCACGACTTTCTCTCGATACAAAGTCAGTAAATCAGCTACTCTGAACTACCGATCTGCCAAGGAATGTTTTGAAAGCAGAGAGAGAGAGAGAGAGAGAGAGACATACATTTATAATGGGCTTCATGGTTTCGTAAAACCCAATTTCGGGTCGATTCTCTTCCTTGAACTCAAACCTTTTTCTTTTTTTCGGCCCATGAAACGAAATCCTCCATGCGAAGTTCATAAATAATAGTGGCCCAGGTAAAGAGAGTAATCAGTGATGATGAAACCATCCAATTGTTTTTTAGGCGCCACAGCCTTTTTATTGTATCCTCAGCGATACCTTAAAAAAATGGGCGTCAGTGTGCAGTCACTCTTTTACTTTTTTATTGCTCTTTTTCTTAGGCTCACATACGTCTATTTAACCGGGAGGCCCAGAAATTGGGTCTGTGGGCCTCTTTTTTTTTTTTTTACGTCCTATCATTATCTTCTATGAAAATATATTATGCCTTCTCATTCATTTTATTTAATGATAAAAATATTAATTGCTATTTTTAAAATTTTAAATTAAAAGCAAAATTCCCTTTTTTTTTTCATCTTAATTTAACTTTTTTTATTAAAAAAACTTAATCGAAAACTAAAGTCTCTCAATAGTTCACCGGCTGTCCATAGAAAAATCCTCCTCGCTTATTTCTTTTGTGCGGAAAACTTCCACGTAGATTCTGAAGAAACATGGTAGAAGGCGCAATTGATGTGGAAGAGAAAAGAATGGTGAATGGAGAAAGAAAGTTAAAAAAGAATTAAAGTGAATTAACGTATAAGTATTATAAGATAAAAATTATATTTTTTTTAATTATATGTTTTTTGAAAAAAAAAAGTTTAAAATTAAAAAAAATATATATTTTAATATGTATATAACTTATATATCAAACCGTTTTTTATTTTTATCTGATTTTTTTTTTCTTCTTCTCATGTAGTCATACGAAAATTGTCAATAGCCGTTGACTTTTTCCATCTAACTTTGAAAGGTTTGGCGAAAAGACTTAAACTTTCGGTTTTGGTTGTCTGCACCCTTTACGACATACCGTTGTCTCATTGCCACCTCATGACATCTGGGACGACCGACGAGCATGAAATAAAATAAGTCCGCGGAGGAGCAGAAGAGAACACTAACTTGCCCAAATTTATAAATCTTAGTGATAATCAAACCGATTGATTGGCATATTGTATTATGCTTAATTTAATAAGATTAAATTTGAACATTGTTATTGACAAAATGAAATGACACGAAAAAAAAAAAAAAGACATAAGAAGAGCATTTTACCCAAATTTGGAATCACTAAACACTACAAATAGACAATCAACTTAAATCAACTTAAAAGATAGTTGGTCAACTTAACAAATTTGTAAGATTCAAGGGACTCCTCCGTCATTTTTATTTTATTTTCTTTTGCGAGATAAACACCCATCGACCATTTTTTTAGTGCAGTGAAGATCCGAAATTAACATTTATGACTAGAATTACCGAAACTTAAATGTAAAATTCATAATTTTATAACAAAAGGTCTGTTATCGATGAGGGATCAATTAGTTCATTTCATAATTCGTTGGCTTAAGGAGTCCAAAACGCTGACTTGGGACCAAGACGCAGCACCAAAACTTATTGAAAATTGGAGAGAAAAGGAAAGAAATTAAAATATAAAAGGCTAGAAACTTGTGGCTTGGAATCAAACTGAGATGCTGACGTGGCATCCAATTCTCGTTTAAACGGATCAAAAACTGACACCCCAAGGCACGTTCAATGCCAACAGAGACACGTTCCAACTCAACAATTCTCTCCTCCGCATTCGTTCCTCCTTTTAGTCATCCCCTGTTTCGTTGCCCAGAAAACTAGAAACAAATGCAGGAAAGCACCAGTAAAGACCCCGCCATCAAGCTCTTCGGAAAGAAAATTTCCCTTCCGGCGGACGGCAACTTTCCAGGTATCTCCGTCGAGGACTCGCCTTCCTGGGAGAGAGAAGCAGGAGAGGAGGAAGAGGAAGAAGCAGAGGAGAAAGCAGAGAAGGTACATATCTCTACTGCTACAGATACATGTTAAGTGTTCTAGGGAGCCTGTTGTATGTAAATTTGGAGATGACCCATTTTTCATAATCCTAAAAGAATTGATGGGTCGCTTCACTTTTCAACATCTTGTTATTTGATTTGATTTTCCTTGCTTAGCTTGGAAAGTTAGTACTCGAGTTTTATCTTTTTCAGGACATTTTCGGGTTCAATATTGAATTATACCTTTTCTTTTTCCAGGTTAGATGTGAGTTTGACTTCAATTAGATTCTTTTCTTTAACACTCAGTAAGCTGTTTTGTTTCCGCATTAAATTCAATATCAATATTTTTCTTAGAATTCTTCGTGATCAATCAAAATAAAACTTCTTCAACCATTTAGGAACTTTAGAAAAACCTTTTTTTTTTTTTTCCACCATCTTCATTCATCCAGTTGGTTCATCGATTTGAATTCCTCTTCTCCCTCTTCCTGTCAACCTGATGATGGTTCCTCAGAACTGGATAATTTAGTACTGATATTTTAACTTTCAGTTTCTCGTGCTTTAGACTGGATTATAGTTTATGGTCTGCCAAAGAAAAGGAAAAAAAAAAAAAAAGAAAAAGGATTAGATTACAGTTGCAATTCACCAATGGGAACTCAATAAAGGTTCTCAATTTCGTGCTTGTGAGCCAATCAAGTTCTCGGTATGATAACAAAAATAATATTACATTAGTTGTTATAACCAAATACAATCGTATATCCTAGTTCTTAACTTCTTGTCAACTTTTACAAATTTTTTATTCTTGGATTTAGAAATTTTGGTTCTTGTGATTCTAGTCTTTTGCGTATGTATGCCTGATTTTCTAGAGTTTTCTGTGGATTTGTAAATGATTAATTTTACCCTTCTTGTTGTCAATGATTTTTTGCATAATTATTTTCTACAACTTTTCCGTGACTCCAAATGATAAATTTCAATTCTTGTTGTTGTCAATGGGACCTCTGCCGTGGAAAACAAGAAGCAGTAGTTGACATTAATTATTGTTTTTTTTTGTTTAATGTTAATTAAAAATCCCGGATGTTTAATTAACATTAAATATGTAATAGAATAACCTCGTTTTCTTTTGCCTCTCGGCTGGTAGCGCCAGACTAAAAAAGGGCAAGATATACTTTGTCGACCTTACAATTACACCAAGGATCATGGGAATATGAGTTCATGCTACGGCATAGATTCCCCGCAAAATGTAAGAGAAATAGATGATCTTACCCCAATCCTGGTAAGGTGGGAACCACTCGCGTCCTAAGCATGTCTTTATAAATTTTCATTCTTTTCACAAATATGATTTTGCTCATGTGACATAACCATGTTGCCAACTAATCTAAGAAGTTATATCTCAGGGTTGTGCAGCAGTGAAGAACACTGATAGACAACGGCCTGATGAGGAGCCTTCAGCTCTGGAGTCATTACCGGAAACTAAAGTGAATACAAAAAAGACTTCTATCAATAAACATTCTGCCAAATCAAAGGCTTCCAAGAAAGAAAAAGAACCGAATGATGCAACAAACTCACAAGGGAAAACTATCGAGAAGCCAGACAAAATACTTCCATGTCCACGTTGCAACAGCATGGATACAAAATTCTGTTACTACAACAACTACAACATTGATCAACCACGCCATTTTTGTAAAGATTGTCAAAGACACTGGACTGCTGGTGGTACCATAAGGAACGTGCCTGTAGGAGCTGGACGCCGAAAGAACAAGAACTCTGCCTCTCGTTATCAGCACGTAGCCATCTCTGAGGCACTTCAAGAAGCTCATATTGAAGGACATAATGGAACCCACCATCCCGCAATGAAAACCAATGTTAGAGTCCTTAGCTCTGGACTGGATGTGCCAATTTGTGATTCGATGGCCTCTGTGTTAAATCTTGGTGATAAAAAGTTTCTGAAAGGTACCCAGAATGGTTTCCATGGTTTGGAAGAGCAAAGGATTGCAGTTTCCTGCATGGGAGGAGAAAAAAATGGCGAAGATTGCTCAAGTAGATCTTCTGTCACGGTCTCTAATTCCTTGGCAGAAGTAGGCAAGGTCTGCCCTGAAGAACCTTGCATGCAAAATACTAATGCCTTCGCCTCTCCAATCTCATGCCTCCCTGGTGTTCCTTGGCCTTATCCGTGGAGCTTTGCATTCCCCCCACCGGCTCTTTGCCCTCCTGGATTTCCCATGTCATTCTATCCTTCTTATTTTAACTGCAGCATACCGGGCCCTCGGAGAATAGGAATACCGTCTCCTCGATCTTGTTCCTCATCAATCCAGAATGCTCCATGTTCCAATCTTATTTCTTCTGCACTGGGGAAGCACTCAAGGGATGGGGACATGCCTAAACCAGATGACTCAGAAGAGGAAGAGCCATCTATGCACAAAAATGGATATGTTTTGGTTCCCAAAATTCTAAGGCTTGATGACCCCAGTGAAGCAACTAAGAGCTCTATATGGACAACTCTCGAAATCAAGAATGAATCCCTCGGTGGGGAAGGACCATTCAAAGCCTTTCAAGCAAAGAGTGATGCAAACAGCCACATAGCAGAAGCCTCTCCGGTGTTGCAGGCGAACCCTGCTGCATTGTCACGGTCCATCAACTTCCACGAGAGAACTTGAAGTGGAAGCACTAGGCCATAACAGCAGGTCTGAATTCAACAAGTCTAACTAACTGGTGTGAGATTACACCAGTCACTGTGATACTGTATAGACAATACAGCCTCATTGTTAGCAAATTAGCAAGTTAATTGACTGAGACAAAGGAACAAAGGATCAAAATTTCTGGTTTCCAAGGTTGAAGAGGAAGGTTTGTTGAGAAACTAATTTTCTAGTTGTAACGTTACAAAACAGACACGTCTTGCTGTGCCTAGCTTGCTGGGTTTGTTGATGTAAATATTCTTACATGTGATGGAGAGAGATCCTTTTGTGTACCAAAATTTGGAATAAAGTTCTCGCACTATCGGCTGGCAAAATGGGATCCTTTCTGTCCATTTTCCTAGCTGCAACGTACAATAACCAGTGAGTTGCTGTTTGTTGGCATTCTAATTAAAAAAGTAACGAGAGGTTTACCACTCTATTTGTCCCTGCTCCATAAAATTGCGAACTAAAAAGCCAGCAAAACATTGAAATAGTGGAATGAACCATTGAAATAGAAGGTAGACACAAAAAAATATTCTGTCCCCTTTTTAAACGTGGTGCCCCACAACCATGCACCAAGCGCACCTCCATCACACACGTCCCGCCCCGAAAAGGAAAAAAGAAACACAAAATCGTGCAGAATAAAGGCCACAATATTCCAAGCACACGCCCAAAGTGGACCATTTTGACTTCGTTATCCTTTATCTTCATGGAAAACCAATGGTCAAGCGCGTGCATTCGCGTAGTAGCTATGTTCTCTCCATGCTCTTATTACAAGCAATTGCAGGGGTGACGAGTGACAATGCATATGATATGAATTACACAGTAGAAGCCTTCTCAAAAAAAAAAAAAAAAAAAAAAAAAAGAATTACACGGGAGAAGCAAACCCACTTATCAATTATTAGCGACTGACCCTGGTCAACGTTTGTCCAATCTGCCAGTAGGAGGAAATCTAGCGCGGAGAGGAAAAGAAAGGAAAAACCCTCTTACTGTGTATTATTGTCCATCTCGACTATGCCATCAATAAATTAATGGTCACTGGGCGCCTAACCACGGTCACCTCATGCGGAGGCGTGACCATTAATATAAGTTGACTTTGACCATAAAAGCAGAGCTTTATAATTGGGCCTCAGAGTCTAACTCCCACCATAAACTTATCCCGCAGTCCTAGTCCCATAATCAAAATTTCTAAGTTGAAAGCCACCTTAACTTAAAAAGAAGGATTTACTTCTGATAAATAAAATAAAATAAAATAAAACCTTCATCTCAGTGTCCTAGCGTTTGTAATATTACATATTACTCACATGTGACATACAAACCAACGAGGGGTAATGTAGAAGCACATTATTATTATTTGACCCACTCCAATGAGGTAGCTTGACTTTAGTCGAATCGCACTGAAAATCGTCTTTCAAAACATACGAAAATGAGTTAAATTCTCAATATTGTGGCGTCGAAAAAACCAAAAAAGGGAAGGTGCTTTAGAAAGGCATACGGGAAAAGATATGTTGCTAACAAGAAAAGTAGTTCAAAGGAAAAAAGAACGGATTTGAAGCTTTCCTTTCCAACAAAATAAAAAAATAATACATTTCGCCATCTTCGTTAACTATAAAATGAATAAATTTTCTTCCTTTCCACCCCGCAGGTAGCAGCGGGCACCGAACCATTGATGTAAACAACAGCCTGATGAAAGAAGAATATTTGAGCCTAGCACCCCGGAGAATACTCGAGCTATCTTATCTAATCATCTGACTGCATGCGCATGTAAACCGAAACAAGAAGTGGAACACCTAACAACGTATATTCACTGACCAAGAACTACGCGACCACTCCTTTCATTCTCGGGCCATCTACGTATTGTTCGAGCTTTTTCTTTTTTTTTTTTTCTTTTGAAGTCTTGACAACACAACAAACCCAGGTAGCCGATAAGACTGAGGGAACCTTAAAATGAAATCTTGTTGGTACAACAGACTTTAAATAAGTGGAGAAGTCTAGTTACGAGTTCATTGGTTCATCGAGACATTAAAATTCCCTCGGATGCATCAGCAGCTAATAGCAAAAGTAATTTCCATATAATGGATCAAGTTAATATAATACACTATGGAAATAGTTGGGACTCTTCCAAATTCCAATCTTCATGAGCAATCAACTTCCATTACACGAAGAAGATTCTTAGCAGATCTGATAACTTCACATGAGGAACATCAGGTAATCGACGTCCTGCAGTCTGGCACAAAAGAATTGCACAAAATGCTCGTAAACTTCCAACTCATCGTGTAAAGATTAGCGGGCAGGCAATGCTTATCTTTGTCCAGGTCCATCTTACAAGAGATTAAAATAGCTACTTGGTCATTTAATTCTGCAACACCCTGAATCCCGGGCCATACATTGCCATAGGCTGATGGTACAATAATACCCATGCCATGCCCTGCAGTCATATACATAAATCACATTCTCCAGTTCGTTATTCTGGATCTGTTCCCTCTTAAGAAATTTTGCGGGTTAGAGAAATAGGCAAATACCTGAAATGTGGCAATAAGTACTTTTTCAAACAATATCAGCTCTAGATAACCCTGTTCAATTTCCCTTTGATTGATTAACTTTTGCCTGGAGGATACAAGGAAAGGTCAGCTTGGAACCACCATCCAATTTCTCTATGCTACTAGGAAAAATCAAAACACATATGCCTTTACCGTCCAATTTCTTGTCTAAAATGGATTACAAAACTGAGTAAGTAGAACCGAGTATGACCTGGGAGTAACTGACTATGAGTTGGTTGGAAATGGAACATCTGATGAATGTATTATTTTTCTGACCTAATGACTAGCAATGACAATGCAAATTTAATGAATATGTGGATTGAGATTTGTTGACTTTTAAAGAGGTACACACTCAACTAACATTAGCTCTTCATTCTGTCTCATAATATCATTGTCAGCAATAATTGCACTCAAAGAAAATAGAGTTAGTCAAACGCCAATGTTCTAAGAAACCATCAACTATGCTTGCAAGCAACAGAATTAACTTGTTTTCCCCAAAGTTTTACCAGTAAAAATAAACCAAGACATTGTATCTGAAAAACTTGCTGCACTTCTTTGCAAACTTATAGAACTAGGTATAAATATTGACATATATCTGTCCATCTGAAATCCTTTTGACGAGCAGAAAGAAGTAACATGGCAGATAAATAGACACATGCTGGCCAATCATCCTCTGTATGGAACCAATAATGTCAAAGTTTCCTACTTTTAGTGAGGATTTAAAATGAAAAGGCAGAAATTTAGTCAAAGAACTCAAAAAAGAAGAATGACATGCCAAAGAAAGTAGAGTTCATCTAAAAGTACATAAAAAGAAGATAAATAAATAACGTCCAAGTGTACAATATATTAAAAATTTATCATTTGAATGATAACCAGTTTGTAAGAATGATTCCTGAAAGATTTTAAGGCTCATTACACGGCAAGACTGGCAGTGTCATAATGAGGAAACAATCTTCCGATTAGAAAGTTCAAAAAGATACAGACACTTACAGCATTGTTTGATTCTACTTAATGCAAAAAAGAGAGTGCACAAGTAATGGGGTATTAATATGCTCCATGAATTAAGAGCAAGTTGAACAGCATCATATTAACCAGAACCACAGATAAAAAAAAAAAAACTTAGAGAAGCTCAGTTAACCCATTATGTCAAGGACCTTGTCAGGCAGATACTAAGATGCTAATTTTCCAATGATCCACGGATGAAAAAGTCCAATAAGTTGCCAAAGTTGTCAGACCCATGCTCGGCTACATGGAGTTCAGAAATGTTTCTAGGCAAGGAAATCTTTAATACTTGCCATTATTCACCAAACATCTCAAGGTTTCTCAAAAATTCAAGCAAGAAGCTGAAAACAAAGAAACACATGGCTTATGCAAATGCCTGAAGCAAACACACGAATTTTTCAACAGCAAGCATTGCTGTAACTTATGCCTTTGAAAATCATTTGCCTAATCCTAAATCTCGTTCAATTTCCTCCAAACAAATAAAAAAGAAAAAAAGAAAAAGCAAGCAGGACCGTCAACAGACCTCAGCCCCAGGAATTATAACGAAAAATCTTATCAAAGTTAATTTTCACCAAGTTTGATCAAATTGAGCGGAGAGCGAAGAACTGCATAACACAGCCAAGCCATCGGCCAATCAAAAGAACCGAACCTAAAGCAACTGATTTTAATCATTATATCCCGGAAAATCTACAAGCCAACTAGAGCCTCCCTAAATCCACACAGCTCAAAACCACAAATTCCCCAACGACCCCCATCCATAACCCGCTATTATTTTCCCAAATACGAGAGCTTTATTATTAGTAGCACCTCAAAACAAATCACGGGTTTTCAATTCTGGCAGCCAAAAAGGAGCGCAATAAACAGCTAGAGGACCTGGAAAAGGGACAAGAGAAACCCCTTTCACAGGCACCACCAAACAAAGAAATCCAAAGATGGGATTTTTCCACCTGAAATGCGAACGAATTTGAAGCACAACACAGAGTGTTGAACGGTCGAGCAGCAGGGCTATTGTTAATGAAACAGTGCTCATTTCGCTTCCAAAAACGGAAATAATAACACCACCCCTTCCTACGATACATTGTTCATTCTCTTCCTAAAATGGATTCGCTTTGCGCAACCCCAAATAACAAAAAAACAGACAACAACAAAAGGTAGACGAAGCGAAACTATTTTAGGAAGAGGAATGAACAGCGTCATGAGAGAGAGAGAGAGAGTCAGCGGACATTGGGTGGCGCCTATTTGCCATATTAGGGTTTCTTGTGGCTCGTTTAGGTTTTTTTTTCCCGGGGGGGGGGGAGGCTGATGTTACCTCGCCCCCGCCGCTTTATATGTTATTCCGTTGGCTCACCAAAACGACGACGTTTCCTTGTTTCCTTGCAGATCTCGCCTGCCGTCAACTTTATTTCGAAAAATACAGTCACTATTATCTCTTTAAAAATATGCAAACGCAATTCATATTTATTGTACGCTCCATTGATATCTTATATTCTAATTTTGAAGAAAGGAGTTTAAGATTTATTTAAACGAAAATAGTTATTTTTATTATATGATTTATATTCTAATATAACGTCTAATGAAAAGAAAAGGACTTGTAAAATTAGATAATTATATATATAAAAAAAAAGAATTAGCATTTGAGATGATGATATAAACAAAAACAGAGTTGGTATCAAAAATAAAAAATAATTGCACATCAAGAAAATAAATATAAATGACAAAACTCCAACCATCTATTAGTTTAGAATAACAAAAAGTTAGAGATTTTTGATCGATCACAACCACTCATACACTCTTTATTACAATTTATAACAAACAAATTTGTTCGAGGTGTACAAAATAAATATATTATTTTTCTAAAAACAAAAAAAAAACATTATCGGGTGTGTATGAAGTATTTTTGATATAAGACATTTTTATTAATAATGATGCAATTAGTCAGAAGTTGACATTATTAATTCCAATAGACAAAATCATAAGTGATTAATATTATTTTTTAAAATAAAAAATTATATAATAAACATATCAATTATTATATTTATAAAATAAAATTATTTTTTAAAAAACCTTTTTATACATTATTCAAAATTTTTAATATATAAAATTAATTAATTATTATTAAATTTAAAATAAAATTTTAATTATAATATTAATGAATTTAATAGTGTATATTTGACATAAATATTTTATTTGTTGAGAGTGAGCAACAATAAAAAATTCAAATTCAATTAATATGGGGAGAAATGCACTGAAACAACACCCGACCACCATTTTCAAGTGGTCATTAACAACACTGTTTATTCAACATTAGAGTAAACTCGAACTTTTATAAGGTTGAATGAACGAAAAAAAAAAGAAAAAAAGAAAAAAAAATCCAGAGAGAGAATAAGGGAGCCAAACATAATTGTTTGGAAAAGGTTGGGTCTTTCGTCACAATATTACATTCACATGTCAAAGAAATATAATATGACTATATTTCAGGGGTAAGAATGAAATTATCCACAAGTATTTCAATAACGCCTCCTTGCTTTCGGAGTCGGCCCACGTCTGCCCATTGGTGAGTGAGCGGCCGTGGCATCTTCTTCTTCCAAGAAGAGGGTTGTGGCCGACTTGCTCCTCTTGCTGTTGTTGTTGTTGTTGTTGTTGTTGTTGTCAGCCGACAATGAGTATCCCAGTGGCCAAGAACATCGGGAGACCGGTGATGAACGTGGTCCGATTCAAAGGCCTACCAATTCTGCAGCAACTCAACATAGAGGAGCAGCTGCTTCGCACCTCTTCTGACAATTGGCTCCTCATTAACGACGGCACCGACCACCCCACTATCGTCATGGGCGTTTCTGGGTATAATTATTATCACTCTTTCTTCTTTTTCCTTTTGCTACTGGAAAATATCAACTTGTTTTTCTATCCACGGCCTCTTCGTCTAGCTTTCTTCTCCTGGGTTTTCCGTGCATCAGCTTAAAGGTCAATTCTTTTACGCTTTTAGTCTGTGTCCTGTCTGTGCCTCTCCAAAGCTGCTGCTAAAGACGTAATTTCTTGAGCTTTTGACAACGAAAGTCAAATTATTTTTCGATAATCAAGAATGATGATAATTCCTTAAGGGTCTGTTTGGTAGAGATCAAGAATCAAGAATCAAGAATCAGAGAGATAAATGCGGGAGGGAGACAAAGTCAAACTATTGGCCATCGCTTTCTTTCTCAATTATCGTAAAAAATAGTTTGTTTTTATTTATTTTTTTTATTAAGTTTTAAATTAATAGGGGTAATATCGTCATTCAATTTATGTCTCCTCTTCGTTTCCTTCCTCGCCTGGCTCGCCGCCTCTACCGGTCTAGCGAGGACCGTAGACTGGCCACCATCGGAGAACCCAGTAGTCGACGGCCGGGGAATGATGCCGGACAGATACCGAAATTCTCAGACCCGCGGTCGCGCGCGGCGAATATCGGTGGCTTCTGTGGTATTTTCCGGCAAATTCGTGCACCCAGCTGCCAAATGTCCAGAATTTTCCCGTCTGCTAGTATCCGCTATCCTCCTGCAGATATTCACAGTTAATTATTTTCTTTAACTTTCTCGGATTTTAGACGTATACGGCACATTGACGTTGCCTGCTTTCTTGGGTTGCCATTGTGTTATGTTTGAATTGATTATGTTAACTCGTGACGGTTAAATGATGTTCAGAAAACCTGCCGAGCTTCTGGAAATCGAAACGGTGTTGAAGGATCAGATCCTTGTCATAAGAAGGTATAGTGGGGGTGGTACTGTTATTGTTGATCAGGGGACAATATTTGTGAGTTTCATATGCGGCAAGGATGCTGTTCCTGGCTTAACGCCATATCCCCATCCTATCATGACCTGGAGTGGTGGTTTGTACGATGAGGTGTTTAAAGGAGTTGGTGATTTCCGTCTCCGTGAAAATGGTATGCATTTTGAAACCTTTGTTATCGTATGTTAGTGATCTTTTGCATTGAAAATGATATGCATTATGAAAAAAAGGACAAGTTTAGACATTCTTCAATGCTATTGATGTCCATGCAATAAAACTGCTTTTAAAAATGAGTTTGCAAATACGTTTCATTGCACTGGACTGTGGTAATAACTGACGGGGAATCTGACAATGAGGCCTGTGATAGGGTTTAGTTCTTAAAGATTTCTTCAAATGAAACATTCTGCTGTGCACTGATCTGTTTCTTTGGTAGCTAAGCTGTTAATGTTGTAGATACAAAGATCCCAATCTCTCAAATCAAGTGCATGTCATTTAACTTCACTCAAATTTTGCCTGGTGGTCATAGATAAGTAATGTCCTTAATGATTCAACTGTGCAAATCCAACCTTGTCTGTGAAAAGAGAATGCTAACTTTGGGTGGCTCCATCCCTTGTCCATCTTCCACATGTTGAAAGTTCTCTCTGAAAATTGTAAGATCTTAGCTTATGCAATGACAAACCCTGGGATTTGGGTACAGGAGATGAGGGAGGGATGTGTTGGAACCATGAACATCTAATTCTGTATCCATCCAAGCCTATTGAGAAAGAAACTTGCATATCCCTAGTTTGTGAGATTCTTTCCCCTATCCACTTGTGTCGATAAAGTTACAATAGTTTTTGTTTGAACATACTATGGGCAGAGTAGCTTCTTTGCCAGTATACAGAAGCCAGGAGAACAGCAAAAGCTTTGGGCTTCTGTTAAGATTTGATAGGTAGACACATCTATGTTATAACTAAGATACATTGTCTAGCTTATGGATGCCATCCTCAATCTTAAAAAGTTCCATCTCCCTCTTTTTTTTTTTTTTTCTTTTTTTTTTTGTAGTATTTTTCATACTTGTCATTGATTTTATGTTTTCATTGTGCCTTGTTTCTTGAGGTGTCTTCCTTGTAATAAATTACCTCTGTTGCCATTTACTTTTAGATTATGTATTTGGTGACCGTAAATTTGGAGGGAATGCCCAGTCCATTACTAAAAATCGGTGGGTACATCACACATCATTCTTGTGGGAGTTCAAGGTTGCAAACATGTCTTACCTAAAACTTCCAAAACGGATTCCTAAATATAGACTGGTATGTGGACAGTTTCTTGATGCTTCTCTTGTAATGTTTTTAAGTTTGGTCTTATGTAGCAATTGTCAATATGCCTCCACTAATTTCTAAAGCACCTGGGTAAGCAGGATGGAGACTGTGATGAAACAAGAGAAATCTTTGCAGTTCTTTTTTTTTTTTTCCCTTAATCTTGTATTAGACATTTGTTACACGATATGTGACCTGTTCAGCAAAGTATTAGGTAAAACATAGATTAGCAAAGGTGCCATTTGAAATGAATGGAAAAGTCTGATGCCCGGCTTACCCCAGATCTATAAAGCCTCAACCCATCTTCATGGAATCTGGACATGGAACTTCTATGTTCGAATGAGAAGTTCTAGTTGACTTGAAATGATATGCTGGAACTATTAGCAGTCGCACGACTGAGTTTATTCTTTAAATTGAAATCTTTGTAGAGGGGGATCATGTCAAATGCCTATGTTTGTCCAAGTTGACATTGAAAATGGCTCTCATTCAGCTCAATCTTGTGTTTTTTAAGCCGCCACTTTTCTCTGCTAATTATTCTACCTACCTTCCATTTAGGCAAGGAACCATTTGGATTTCATATGCCACATGAGGGACTACATGTTGAGATCAGATTTCATTGAGCAAACGGTCCAGGCAACTGGAAGCCAGTTCACTTTACAATCTGCAGGATTGGAAGCAATTGAAGCTCTATCAAACACAAAATTCAGCCCATCTTCTAAGATACTGACCAGGCAGGATTTGCATGCCGCACTCGTTCCTGCATAGTTCTTTCAAAGTTTATCACTTCGTTGTGATAACTGAAATACGTGGAATCGGAGTCACTTTAGATGCATTGAATAAAATTCCTGCCCGAGGTCAATTGTTTGACATCAAAAGATGTGATTGTGTATTAATGCTTTAATTACTTTTGATCGGTGACAAACTACATAAGGCGTCCTTGTATCATTGTCCTGCAATTGAATCCTTCATGCTTCTTTCTAGTGGGATTTCAGAGTCTTCCTAATTTGTGACATGTCAGGATTTGCATGTTTCTTTGTAGCTGATGCCGGCTGTGTTGTTTCGGGCCTGATCGTGAAGGTATAAAAATACTGGTAACACTAGATAGCTCTACCTGAAACAATAAGATAACCTCGTCTAGGTCCCGAGTTTCTTGCTTAGGTTGTAACATTAGTCCTGTATTAAAAAAAAAAAAAAATGATGTCCCCATAAGGTGCTTGCTTTTCTTCCACTGTCTGGGTCTGCAGAAAACGACACTCTTAAACTAGGGAAAATCAATTGTCAGAGAGGAGAACCATCCGGTGATGTTTGGTATAAAGAAAAACCAATTGAAGGAGTAATGTTTACTGGAACAACTTTAGCTATAAACAAAATTTACAAGCTTA
This sequence comes from Bruguiera parviflora, assembly GCA_019804595.1. Taxonomy (NCBI): domain Eukaryota; kingdom Viridiplantae; phylum Streptophyta; class Magnoliopsida; order Malpighiales; family Rhizophoraceae; genus Bruguiera; species Bruguiera parviflora. The sequence continues at coordinate 2,905,094 of CM034045.1, forward strand.
TAAAAAGAACGTTATGTCATATTATTACAATTAATAACTATACATTTATAAACAGTTAGATAAATTGCCATAACTAACAATGAGAACCATAAATTACATCATAACAAGTTGTGTTGGCATGGTGAAGCTCGTATATATGTGTGGAAAGGGGTAAAAAACAGAAGGGCACGCCAAAGCCAAACTGACAAAGGGTGACATCCCACCGTTGAATTACACACACTGGTGCCTCACACACTGCACAAACAAAAAACAAAAAACAAAAAGAAAAAAACAATTTCAGGTTTTTTGGTTGGTCCCGCTCAAATTAACGACCGCAATCTCAGGCAGTCCCCTCGCACAACCGAATCTAATTTGTAAGCCTTTTCTTCGCAATCCTAATCTCTCCACCCCCACCCCTCAAATTTCTCTCTCCTTCAATTCCTTCTTTTGCTTCTCCCTTTCTTTCTCTCTCCCTCTCGCTCTCTTTCTTTCTTTGTTTTCTTTTTCTTTTCTTTTTTTTTTTTTTTGCTTCCTTCCAAATGTGCTCTCTTTTCCATGATTCAATTGTTTTTAGCATACCCTTTTGATCAAATTGTAGAATTTCGATTTCTTTTTGTTATTTCCTGATGGTTTTCTCATCTGGGTATACTCAGTTCTGAGTCTTTTGTTTTTTCTCCTAAAGATGGAAGCAGAAAGATCTCAAAAGAATATTGATTTTATTTTTTTTCCCCTTAAAAATGAGTAGTTTTTGGAAGTGGGTATTGTAGGTTTTTGTGTCTTGGCAAGAAACTGTTTTTGGTATAGGAGCTAGTGCCTTTTGCTTGTGTTCTTTGTTTTCTTCTGAGGGTTGTGGGCTGTGAACTTGGTAAGGACCATATTGTTTTTCAAATTTTGGTGCCTGGGACGTCAGCTTTTCTGAAAATTAAATTGTCTAAGCGGCTAAATGCATAGTGATTATATAATGGATAAGTGGGGGAATCGAATTTGGTTCTTTGACGGTTTATAGGAGTCTAAAGGTGTTTCTGTCCACTTATTGATTGCCGGATGGGAAGGGTTAAACTAAAGATAAAGAGGTTAGAGAGCACGAGCAATCGACAAGTGACCTATTCGAAACGAAGGAGTGGGATCTTGAAGAAAGCTAGGGAATTATCTATATTATGCGACATAGATATTATACTTCTCATGTTTTCTCCAACTGGAAAGCCTACATTATTCCATGGAGAGCGCAGGTAATTGAAGGAAAAGCAGATATTGCATCATAATCTCTGTAATTTTGTTGAACTTATCACTGGCAATGTAGTCTGTTGGTGTTTAGCAAATATTTTGTGAATCAGGCACTCTTTTTGTAGCTGCGGTATATATAAGTTATGGTTGCTTTGGTAGGCAATATACACAATTCTTGAAGACTTTTGTCCACTTATTTTTGGCCCCATTTGGAATATGGAGATCAGCCATTTTTTGTTGCAAAAAAAAATCTGAAAAGATGGAATAATTACTTTGGTTATGGACTTGGTTGTATAGTTTTACATTCTTTGCTGTGCTACCCCCCCTTGGCACTGGTATGTATAAACATACTCCAAATTTTCTGCAGTCATCTGTGTTCAGGGATAGCTCCAGGGTTTTTAGTGCTTGTCTGTCTGCATTTCTTTGTTGACATGGTGCTTATTCCATTATGAAACATATCGTGAATGAAACTTTCATGGACAAAGAGGAAATTTAATTATACACGGTGCTGCTAAGTAATTTATTGGCTCCTTGAGCCTTTGATACACAGAATATCTATCTTTAATTTCCTTTTTTCTCCGCAATTCCTCTAAATGCCTCAAGATCTTTAATTTTGCAGCAATGTTGAAGGCATTATTGCGAAATTTGCCCAATTAACCCCACAGGAAAGAGCTAAAAGGTGTGTATTGAACCTTTCAACACATGAATTGATTCAATTTGGTGGTATTACAGCTAATCAATTTTCCATGTCATTGGGACAGGAAACTGGAGAGCCTTGAAGTAAGACTGGTTCTGACCATCCTCCAAATTGCTATTAATTCCATTGCTTGCTTTCTAGTGTTAGTGTAAAGTGGCCCATTAAACATTTGTATTCAATGTGTATAAACCATTTGGTGTTTTTACTGAATATAGGCATTGAAGAAAACCTTTAAGAAGTTGGACCATGATGTAAATATACAAGATTTTTTGGGTACAAGGTATATGATTGTATATTTGAGTTAGTGCACTTTTGGTTGAGTAGAATATGACTTGGGAAGGCTCTGAACTCCACTTATTTTTTGTTTGCAGCTGTCAAACTGTTGAGGTAAGGATTGTACACTAGCGAGATGCCATCATTCATGGTAAGCTTAGATTACTTTCTCTGTGCATAAGATTTTTTGTAATTTGTAATGGGCAGGAGTTGACTGAACAAGTTAGACTCATGCAAGATCAACTTACAGAAGTACACAAGAGATTGAGGTGCACCCTTGGAGCCTTTGGTCATCAGATTATTTCCTTAATCTTTTTGGTCACTAGCAATTGACAATATACCATGAAGGTTATATAAGTTTGAATGATGCAAATAACCTTGTTTTCTTAGAAGAGTCTGAGTTTTTTTTGGCTTTTGCATAAATGCTCTTGAGTTTATGTTCATTGCCCTTTTGTATACAGCAACAATTCTTTGATTGATTACAATGCAGAAAGCCTTGATTTTGTCCATTACTACATTGCTAATAGCTGAAGGGTGAGCCTTGGTGTACTGGTTAGGTTACTTCGTTGGAATGATCACATGCTTTTGATATGTTACATGCCATTGCCTATATTTAAACTGTAGTCTCAATCCAATTTGTTGTGGTAATATCTTATTGGCTTCAATTATAAGTTCCCATTTTATCATGCATTGCTCATTGCCATGCGTTTACATGAACAAGCAGGCTTGTGTGTCATGTCCACATATGCACACTTACAAATCTTATGTATGCAATGACAGACCAATATATGCAGGCATGCCAATATGTAGGTAGCAAGATTCATTTCTGTTGGTGATCAACATGCAATAGTCTTACAATTTATTGCCATCCTTTCAGCTATTGGAGTAGTCCAGATAGAATTGACAGCATAGAACATCTTACGCAGATGGAAGACTCACTAAGAGAATCAATTAACCGAATCTGTCTGCGCAAGGTATGACTTTCTGATGGTAATACCCATGTGGTGGTATCTGACAATGTGACCAGACATTTCTGATTTATGCTAGTATGGAAACATGGTTGAAGTCCTAGGAAATTTAAAAGGTTGAGCCTTGGAATGATTTTTCATCTATCATACATGGAACCAACCCGCACATCCCAGCATTTACTTTTCAAGTTTTCCTTCACCTGTTAGTTAAACATTCCTTAATTCCTGAATGTAAAACATTCCAAGTTCCAACCATCCCTGCTTTGATGCATGCATAGGGAAGCATTCCTTTGTGTATTCAGCCAATAATGAACTGATTAATGGACTCTGTATTCATGCACCACATCTCTTGGCAGGAAAACTTTGTGAAGCACCAGCTTCTGCCACTAGAATGCTCTAGCCAGGTAATGCACTAGCCATGTAATGAATTCTTTGGTTATGTGGGGAAAATATTAATTGTACTATCTTGTTGTAACAGTTTCAGAGTGGATTGCCTTTACCTATGATGACTAATGGTGTGCAAGACCAAACATTATCATGGCTTGCAAGCAATGGCAATCAACATAAAATGTTATGCAATGAGCCAAACTTTTTGCCACATAGGTAATTGTGCCTCTGTTATTTAGCTTTGGACTCGTTATCCCAACATCTTTGATGCTTCAAAGCAGTCTTCATGAACTTGACTATTTGCTCAAGAAGTGCACATTCTTGGATGTTACCGTGTTAATGGTGTGTTTGTTTGAATATTCCACCATCTCTAGGCTTCTTTTGTTCAATTTCTTAATTTTTGGTGGCTACATAGAAAATAGAACAATCGTTTTCTGTGCTATTTGATCCTGTGGTTTCATTCTTTTTCTGCAGAGGTATAGAAAGTTCGACAGAAGCTTCCCTTACATGCTATACAGGTTACTTTGGCACCAGTAAACAAGCAGAGATTGGACATTCGGGATCAGCTGATAACATGGCACAAGAAGGTAGTGGATTGAGTGAGTTAAGTAGCAGTGCATGCTTGACAATGCAACTGGGCGAGCAATTCTCATATGCCCCATATGGTGGCTTAAATTTGCCTGAAAATAGGCAAATGAAGCCTGAAATGGAGATAAATTTGCAAGGGAACCATGCTGTCTATCGAGTTCATGACAACTTTGAACTACCTAGATCTACATACTGTAATGGGCATCAAGCTTGGATGTCGGCATCCGGGCCTTGCAGCATTACCATGATAGACGGGCACCCCCATCATCAGGTGAAAAATCTCTCGTTTTCATTTTTGTTTCTCCAAGTATACTGATATTTACATTTCCAAGTTGGATTTAGTGTAATGTGAACTCCAAAAGAATACCCTTGCTTGACATGTGCCCGTTCCCCCCAATCAAGGCTTAATTTATTTGGCCCCTTTTTTGGCCATGTTTGTTTCTTGCAGCAATCAAATTGATGCATTAGATTCTGTCACGGGAAGCATGCGGGAGGAATCATAGTATCCGACAGAACCGTTTGCTGAGGGAGGATTTTGCACATCATTTTGATAAATCAAAAGGAAATCCAAAGATATTCATACAGCCATTGTGTAGCCATTGTGGTAACTGTATATATAATTAATATAATACAAGATGAACAGTTCATCACGTCAACAGAATCACTTCTATTAAGAATGAGGATCTGGTGGCACCTTTAGTCAGCATAGCCGTGTATCATAGGAGAAGATGAAAGCAATATAACAACAATCAGTTTCAGTTTGACATGGGTAGTCATTTCACCAATTTATTTATTTATTTTTTCATAAGCAGCTTGTAGTTCCGTATCTAGGTCTTTGGTGTCGAGAAGGATATCTTCATGTAGAAAAAACAAATGATACAAGTTGTGATATAAAGGCCATCTTAGTACCATGTGCTTATGGTTATTAAAAAAAAAAAAGAAAGAAAAAGACCCCCCCCCCGGGAAAAAGCCAATAATCCCTAATTGCTTAGTAACCCCTCAGTTTTTGGATAATGGTGTTATGCCATGGGTCAGATAGATGCTGCAAGAGGTTGTCAAATGGTCCTTCGCCGGTGACATTGTGTTGTACCACAAATCCGAGGAATGCCAACATTGCCAGTCTCCCTGCAATTGCATACAAATAGCACCATTAGGCAAGGAATGGTATAAACATGATTTGACCAGTTGGTGCTTGAGTATTACTCACCATTGGCAAGCTCCTCCTCCTTGGCCTCGAGAGTGGGTGCAAAATTCAGGGGATTGAAAATGCCACCAGGGTAGCCACATTCATTCGGGGGCAAGCTGTATTGCTTGAAGATGGGATCTTGGTTGACACATCCAGTGTTCTTGATGTCTTGCCACCGTCTGATTCCACGTAATGGAAGAGTATGAACTCTTATCACAAAGAGGGTCGATGATGAAGCGAAGTATTCTGTTTTGCCAGCATCATACCAAGCTGCAACATTGATGATTCCAATCTTTGTGAAAACCTCGGGCAATAGCATTCCCGCAACACCCAACGTAGCCCATCGTCCGTTGACGAGCTCAGCCTGAACAAACCATCTCAAGTTCTCGGGGTCCTCGGCCAGTCCAAGAGGGTCAAATCCATTGTCCCCTGCGAGACTGCACATTTGACACAGTTCAAGTTAATGGTTTTAACCATAACTCTGGTCCAATCTATTACTCAGTCGACAGGCTTACATCAAACATATTCAACATTTTAACATTGTTAAATGATCGCTACAAAGAAACAATTTAATTCAAAAGTACAGGCAATGTTAACCGTAGAAATTCACAATAATTAATGCAAAGAATGATGACGGTAGGGTTTGAGCTCGACATCTCTTGATCCCAATAAGTTGTTGCTGGGTCAGGCCTAGGATTGTATCACACGGTAAAATCTAACAATTGTAAACATCGATGTTGTCCCATTGATCTAAAAGGAGTTTGGCTCTGGACAATGGTTTACACTTTGTGTGATAACGTCAACAGAGTAAACTGTTCCTGTAGAACTTCTGTTAAAGTTGAGATTGTAATTACCTGCCATTGAGTTAAGCTGGAGAGGCCAAACCCCGCCTTTCTTGGCCTCAACTTTGAAAGAAACAGGAGACGAAGTTGCCATCGGCTTAATGGACACTTCTCTGTGCAGTTTATTAGGAGACCCACTGAGAAACCTCGATTTCAGTGCAAATGGCCGGAAAACGGCAGCTGAAGCTTGCGTTGTGACCGTCGCCATTTTCTACTCGACCTGAATTCCGGCGAAGGAAATGGGGTTTCAGAGAACTTGGGTGGCGGTGATTGTGGCTGTAGTAGTTTTGTAGGTCGAGAATATGATTCTTCTTGGACTTGACTTGGCGTTTCATTTCAATCAAAGGAATGCTTAGGAATTGTGGTTCTTGTTCTTTGTTAAAATTTCGCGGTTGATTTTGTGGATCCAGCGGTCGGGACCTGCTTGTGGGTTTAGGATCGGCCAATGAGAGAGCACTGGGGGTCTATCCCTTTACCTCGGGGCCATAGCTGCATATCTATTTCTTTGTTGCTGCCGGCTGGAAGAAGATCATATATTCACCTTAAGATAAACCATTCATTCGTGGTTTATCTTGGGGACCTCGGCGGGGTTGGGGTAGTGAATATACAGATGCTTAAAGGGAGCAGCAGGCTGCGCAACGTCACGCCAACTAAGTAACAATAAATTGAGCTGTGGGGGGACTTCAGCCGCCAGGTGCAAGCGGTGTGTGGCCTGTGCAAAGAAGTCTGCTTTTCTTCAAACCATGTGGTTTTAGTTCAACTTCCTTCCTTGATACTGAAAAGGAAGACAATTTAAGAAATTCAATTGCTTCTAGATTAAGGCATCGGCTGGCATTGCTGTAGTTACCACAAGCATTCACCGCTACCTGTTAATTTATTAATAGGCAACGAATGTAATTGCTATCTGTCTTTTTCTCTAAAGACTAAGTGAGTTCAATTCACCGTATCCATACTTTTCGGCTTTGTTTGAGGACGATGATATAACTCAACGAATTATGGAGAGTTGGGTCGGAATTTCCAGATTTTAGGTGGTAATTTTGCATAGACTCTGCAGATGCGAGAATTAAGAACATGGCATTATACTGGAGCTATCATGTAAATTGGAACAGTAGATGTCATCTTGGGCCGTGGGGTTGGTGTGCATATTTTATGATTCTGGTTATATAGGGTGCATGTTAGACTGTTGATTCTCTGTATTATAGCTAAAAAAATTTGTGACCCTTGGCTTAAAAAAGCCAGCATTTGTCTCTTTGGACTTGATGGGTCTAACAATCCAACGCATAGCATCTGAAATAGGCGCGATACCTCAATGTTAAGACATAATATTCTACCAATAGCTCGAGTTTTTTTTTTTTTTAAATTATTTGAGTGATAGCAAATGCTTGGTCGTAACAACAACATCACGTTAAGTCAAGCTCTTAAGATGGAAGTTTATTCTTTTAAGTTGTCGACCTCAGTGAGTGGCAATGACTGCTCAAGCTAAGGTGAATTTAGAGTCAGTAGTGGGATTGACCAATCTTGCATCCGAAATATGTTCAATTTTTTTTTTATGTTCACGTTGTGAATTCTGTAATCTTTCTTTAGTTGCCTTTTCAGCATGCTTCTTCTGCAAGTAGAATTTCGAGTGGTTCGAGACATGGATTTAAAATTCTGGGTCTTCCATTATGATCTTGTCTTGTCCTCTGTATCACCACTCTGTTATGTCGCAATTAATCTGCACACTCTGTCCACTGTTTGAAGAAATCAACCAAAAAATGAATGGGGTGCCTGCGAACTAGAAAACAAAAGCTGGGGGGGCTCAAGTCCGGTTGACCACTGGGATTCGGTGGCATGTGATTCGGTTGTTGGGCCCAAATGCGCTGCCTAACATAGACCCAATCCACCCAAATTCAGTTAAACGGACATCAGGCTCATGGGCCTTCTGTAAACACCAATGAACCCCCGGTCACATTGTCTAAAAATGACCGTTACATCGGAAGAAAAAGACAAAAAAAAAAAAAAAACACAAAAAAAAACCTTGTTCAAATATCTTGTTCTGCAATTTCAATTTTAGTGATTCTGTATCATAACAAAAATATAACATGGAACACTATGAATAATATGTTAAATATAGAAAAATAAAATAATTTTATTATATTTAATTTTATTTTTTTAAAAAAAATTAACTGAAATCTAATAAATTTATTTTTCATATTACTTTTACCTTATTTTTTATTTTAAAAAATAATATATTATAAATGTATTAATTATTTATAATTATAAATTAAAATTAAAAATCATCTCATAATATTTTAAATTAAATTACATTTCAAGTAGTCCTATCTAATTTTTCTCTCTACAAAATACTCCAAACGTTATAAAATATGATAATTACAAGCTAGAACCCTAAGTGGCCTCTCTGTCTTTCACTTCGTCTATATATATTGTAAAAACGTAAACTCTTGTCCAGCACGAGCCGTTGTTTCTGTGGAAGCTAAAGCCCTAACTCTGCCCATCTCTGTACACCAAAACTCTTGTGCTTGTGGGGATTAGATATAAGTTGCTTGTTTCTTCCTGTTGTATGGTTGTTAGTCTCTGTAGGTGAACGCGATATTTCAGTGTCCATCGTTGTTTAGAGGCGCTTTCCGTGTTATCTGTGAACTGATCTGAGGCATTTATGATTTGATTCTTTGATTCTGTAGCTGAAGCGAAATAGGCTTTTGTGATGGGTTTTTGGGTCTTTGTGTGTTTCTGAATTTTCATTACCATCTGGGATTTCGGATTTTTAAACAACCGAACAGAATGGGGTTGCTTTCCTCTAATGTGTGTGGCTGGGTTGATTGGCCTTTTTGCTATCAACATTGCAAAATTGTAAACTCTGCCCATTGAAAGATTCAATCTTTGTTTTCGTTTTTTTTTTTTTTCCCCCTTAAGTTTTAGACTTAACATTTATATGATGCAAATGATGATAAAGCAGACAGGGACATCAGCTACTCCTTTTGGAGGATGATGATTTAGTCTAAGATGGGAATCTCTCTGATGCATTGTATTTATTTCGTTGAATTGCGTTTTTCATTGATTTTACCCTTTTTTTCGAAAAAAAAAAGAACTATGGGGCTCCTTTTGTCAATTCCGTTGATACTTAAGGTGTCTTTAGTTTTTTTTTTTTTTTTTTTTTGCAATATGTCTTGTATTGTATTCTGCCCCGTTGTTTTTGTTGTTCCTTTTTCTGTTTAATGCTTGCATTATAGATGATAACACTTTACAGGATTCCCTGTGGTGGAAATGATTCCCTCAGGACAGAATGATGGCTGCTTAAAAATAGAGGATTGGGGCTTGTTGTATTTGAGTCCTAATTGTTGCATCAGAAGTGAACAAAAGAGTATTCTGAATAGAATTAGTCTTTTTTGTTTGCTTGATTTTCAAATTAGGTCTTAAAATTTTGAGTCTTAATACTAATTTTAAGTGCTTCATTTATTGTATACCATTTAGGGTGATTAGAACTCACATTGAGGCATCTCATTTCTTTCTGTCAATGTCTTTTACTTCTCTTGTGCATCTAAATGCCGATTGTAGTCTAGGTCTCTGAATTGATTGTTTGGCTAGGAGGCCTTGATGGTATTAATGTTGTTCTCATTGATGGTTTGGCTAGGAGCTCTTATGTTACCATGATGCTATGAGTGCGCATATTACCTTATTTTTTTTGGAATTTCAATCATACATATCCGTTTGCCACTGCCGCAAAGATTAATTAATCACTTTAACTCAATAGTCTTTGGCTTCATTATTTGATGTAGCCTCTGTTGGCATATTTTTCTTTCTGTCTAACATTGAATGTTTTCTGAAGTATCACTTTCTTTTCTATATTCAGTTTGGTTGGAGTTTTTAAGCTAGATTGTATTTTATGTGCCTGTGATGGGTTTAAATATACTCTGAGCAACTGCTATGAGAGTAACCAGATCTGAGGCACACTTAATATGTTTATATTCTGGATGCTCAGTTTTTGATTATATTAGTTTCATATTGACATGATTGATGTGCTACTTGGCAGAAGTGAACATTAAGCAATCTGTCTTTTGAAGTTATACTTCATCGAAATTCATAAGTTTAGTTTTTGAAAGATTTGTGTAATCTGAGTGAAGTCTCCTGCTTGGAACTCATTGGTTTCTGATTTTTTAATGTCTTTTTATTTCATAACTCTTTTGGCGCAAACAGAATTTCTCTTCCTTTCTTTGTAAGTTGGGGCATTCCCCATCTAGTGAGTCATCACCTTTCCTTAAGACCAATGCCCCTTGTTCACTTAATTTCTGCATGTTTTCATTACTGGTTTGATAGATGGTTTACTAATGATGCATTTAACATGCACGTATTATCAGATAAAAATGTGATGATATTTAATTGTCACTACCTCTGAGGTAAACCTGTGATATATATATATATATATATATATATATATATATATATACTGTTTGTGTTAATCATCCAGGGGAACCGAGTTTGTCTTTTTTATGTGTGTCATCCCTATTTTATTTGTGGTGTTTCTTTGTTATATTGCTGAAGTTGGGTTTAAAATCTCATTAGTTGTTTTGTTCCTCTCATCTCACATTCATCGCAACTCTTTTTAGCTTCGTACTTTGTGTAGTCTTCCCCATCTCTACTACTCTTTCCATTGTGTTTAGCATGATCAATGATGCTATTATCAAATGTGTGGTAGCCAGGTGTTGGAACTCAATAATAGCTTTTGGTTTTCGTAATTGGTCTATCTTATTATGCCATGGACTCTTAACCCTCTCGGCTGTGGCAATAACGCTTAAAACTGTCATGTTTTCTTGGGGTTTCTTACATGTCCCAGTGAATTTCATGTTTTTAGTAGAAGGCCTAATGATTGTTTTACAAGAACGGAGATTTGAATGGTGCATTGTAGCAGCCTGATGACAATTTGGGCTCCAATAGCATCTCATGAAACTCAACTAGATGAAGTATGAAGGCCTATAATTCTGCTTGCTCCATTTTCAATATGAATCAAGTAAAGTCCCGTAGAAGAGATTCTGGGAAGTCTGCCCATGAATGTGGTTTCAACTAACGGTTAGATTTGCCACCAATTGAATTTTTTTTATGATTACTCTTAAATTGTATAAAGTCTTTTAAGAATTGAATGTTTCTTGGTGCCGGAGCCTCTTATTAATTATTTTCTGGCCATACGTATTTGATGAAGTGTGCATATGTTGTTAAACTGCATTGATGTGAACATTTACACATATAAACAGTAATATACAGGAGGATCATTTAAACGTAGGTTGTTCTGAGCAACCAATGTCCCTTCACAGCGAGACCAAACGAATGGCATTCGGGTTACTTAACTCGGTTACAGTGTCTAACGTGGGACCTATTCGTGGTAGGCAGGCCGCCACTCAAGTTTAACCTGAAGAAAAATGCGCTTCAAAATGATGCCAGGGGACGGGAGCCCACCCCTACCGTGTTAATTCTGTAATAATTTAGAAAGCTTTTTGTCCTGCATGGCTTTATTTCTTGCATTGAGCGGCCGTTTAGAACACATGAATTAGACTCTCGGAACTGGTAGAAAGAGCAGAGAAATTGCGAACTGTTGTTATAAGTAGAAAGCATTAACTTAACAAGATGGATGGTATGGCACTAAATGAAATGCTTCTATAACGAAGAATGAGAACAACAAAGACCTCGGAACGTCCATTCTTTGATAAGAGTAAGACCTCTGATTCATATTTCACAGCCAATTTTTGATAGGCCTAACATGAAAAAAGTAGAAGCCTGGGCAAATCGGAAACATGAATACACAATTCAGAAACCAAAAGCATCCGATAAAACTGGGGCTCCATGAATGGTACACTGTGATTGGAGCTACAATATTGCAGTTTCTTCTTTACGTTCCATCGTACGGCCAGAGTTGTTCCGTGTAGCAGGCAAATCTGAGGTCTCCAATAAACGAATACCCCACTTCCTTTTCCTTGGTTGCTGCTAGTGGAAGATCAACGGGCAGTTCACCAATTGCCGCCAGTGTCAATATCTCAGATTCATCTAAGCCCTTCGCTGGGGCCAAATTCAACTGACCTGCACCGTACTTTGCCAATGCATCTTTGAGCTTTTTGATCTGTTGCACATAAATGATCAAAGCAGAATCAGGAAAAGAAAAAACCAAGTAAAATAACTCAAAAATATAGCAGGAAACGCAAGGACTCAGAACAATTACTTACAGTTGAATTAGTGCAGCTAAAGCTACACAAACGACCCTCTGCACCTCTGTAGAGCCTGAAGAATGGAAGGACATGAACGTGGAGGGCTTGACACATGGTTTTGAGCTCCTCATAGTTCACTTTTAAAAAAATTCCATTCTGGTTAGATTCGGCCAGTTGACAGATCTGTAAATGTTCTTAAGATAAGTAGATAATTAAAATTACCAAATAAAGCTGCATCACAACAAGAACCAAAACAAAACCTTAAATCTCAAATTTAAAAGTTCATGTTAGGATTTTGGCTAGTTCTATGCTGGGTGGCTGGTTGGCTAACCCTTTTTCTTTATTTGGACTTAGGTCCAACAACACCGAACAAAAGGGGAGTTCAAATAAAAGCTGCAATAAGATCTTAAATTCTCACAAAGAAATATTGATCAGATGAAGAATATTCTTCCCTGCCTTATGATGGAGAGCTCTGCAGCCTCCACAACCAGGAGAATAAAAGTCAACTACAACCAATCTATCACCGGCATTAAGCAAAGAATCGACAAGTTCTTGAGCTGAATGAATCTCCACCATGTTGGTTTTAAGGGTCTTCTCCCACCATCTCCGTGCTCTGCTGGCACAGATCGATTCTTGTGCCTATAAACAAGAAAAGTAGTATCAGTTTTGATTCGTGGATCCCAAAACAAAGGAAAAAGTTGGTTGCTTTAAAAGGAGAAAATATGGGATAGAGAAATAAGCCGTTCTCCTAACATACATTAACAGAGAAATTGCTCGGAGCTTTGGTACTTCTCTGTCTAATGCCCTTTCCATTTGATAAAACCAGGGGTTTGGCAACGAAATCAATTTTCAAATCCAGCAAGTTTTTTGGTTTTGATTCTCCAATTTTTGAGCGACCAGCAGACGGGCAAAACCCAAACACCCTGGAGCTCAGAGTAATATCATGGAAACCAGAAAGCTTCAGAATAATGTTCAATGAACAAGCCATGGCTGTTTGTTTCAATTTTGATTTACAACAGCCAAAAACCCGCCAAAACCCTTTCTTGTATATGGATCAAGAAATAAATGTCTGAACAGAATATCGATGACAACAGAGAAAAGTCTCCTGTTTTGTAACAAAATCAGAAATCCTTTTTAAGACCCAGATACACAAAACATCCACAAAAGGATAGAACATGAATAAATTTTTGTGCTTTTTTGGACCAGATTTGATGGTTCGGAGAGACGCGGAAGACTGCGCTTTCCAAATTCCAGAGGAAGAGGAAGTGCCTTTGACAAGCAAAATAAAAAGATGTTTGCCGGGGATGAATTTAGCACATTGGAATAAATAAATACAAATTTATCGTTATCTTATTTTTAAAATCTTAAAATTGGAAATTTAAGATTATTTAATTCCACTTGATTTTAAATTTTTAAGATTTTAAGGTGGTAGGTTTTGCTAATCAATCAATGTAATTAATCAAAATCATTTGACGTGACAATTTAATAATAATTTAACTTATTTTCACGCATTTAATATGAATTAAAAATGTTAAATTTGAGTTACATGTTGTGCATTTTTATTATATTATTATTATTATTATTATTTCAATTACGAGACTTTCTCACGTGAAAAATCAAATCTAAATTTTAACGGAGGATTCTTGTTCCGAGTGGATATAAATAATAATTAATATTTTTATGATATATTTTTTTTTCCTGTTAAAAAATTATTTAATTAATAATTAAGTTTAGGCATTTTCTGATGCGTTCGTTGGCGGGTCTGGAGGATGATGTGCTGACGGTATCCTTTCCTTCTGTTTTTTCTCCAGCTTTTATTGATTCATGTTTTGGGCGCTTGCCCACGCTGCCGACTGCTGGAGCCGACTCTGCTTTTCCCCACTTCGAAGAATTTGGATAAGGCTCTTTAAATTATGTGTTTATCCCAAGGTTCCCCAGGTCAGAATCTCTCTCTCTCTCTCTCTCTATAATTTTTTGTGTTTTTCATATATTTTTTTTGGGGGGGGGTCATTTATATGTCCTCGATTCTTTACGAATTGCTCTAAATGAAAGGGCACACTCAGTGCTTTCTGGCGCAATTGATGAAATGTCCACATTCACAAAAACACCTACAAAGGAGCCAAGACAATTCATGACCCGACTTCTAGGTTATGCTCGGGCTCACTACGGTCCGAAGGCTGCACCCACTGACCATGTACCCCGAACCCGAATGGCACAGGAAAGAGGGCCGGGCTGACACAACCCAACACGGTACCAGTGGGCTAACAACTAACTAACACTAGAGACCCAATGGGCGCGGCGCCATTTAGCTTAATCGTGGGAGGCTGTCCTAATTGTGTCAAAAAAGACGGTGCCAAATATCTGCCAAAAAAAAAAACAGAGAGACGACGCAATTTTTAAGACAGTTTTTATCTTAACAAGCTTGTGTGGTGGGAGCGTAGAATACGTACTTGAGTTCTGCTTTCTTCCCAAATTGTGAAAACCGTGAATTTGGAAGTCAAAAAGACATATAGACTTGACAAACGATAGGACCCAACGTTCCGCGTGAATTACTAGCCTTTTTTCAACTTCTTTTTTTTGGTTGTTGCCAATATTAATGATTAATGCACATTTAGTTCGGATCAGAAGAAGAAAAAGAAAACACAGGGTGTCTCTCTGTCTCTCACTCTCCCTTCTTGCCAGGCAAAATACAGGCTAAAGCTGATAGCCATTTTCGAGCAAATTCGTAGTCCAGCGACCAGTGGTTGAACAGATATGGCATGGCGTCCATAATCGTTGGTGCCAATGTGAATGCCGGTAGCTCGTGAACATTAACTTCGGGGATCCCAAGCCTTTGTCTTACCCAAATTGGATCAAATGCCAAATGTGTTTGAGCAGCTTCTCGTACGAAATTGCACTCTTTTATCCAAAATTTTGTTCCAAGCAAATGGACAGATAATGCCAAATCTTTGTACAATTGGAGGTTTTTTTTTTTTTATAAATTTTATATAATCTTTTAGAATTAAGATTTAAAGTTGATAAAATAAAAATTTAAATACTTAATAATTGAAATATTTTTTTAAGAGACTTTTTATTATTATTATGATCTTTGAGCACAAAATGTGCACTCAACTGTAATTTAATTGGATCATAGTGCTAACTTATCCGTCAAAACAATCAAAATTCAAGTAACGAAGTCTCCTTCTTTTTTTTATTTATTTATTTTAAATTCCATTAAGAGTAATGTATTGCTTGAAAGTTAAAACTATCCTCGTCGGTATAAATCAATAATACAACATTAATTAACAAGAAGTGTGGCCAATAATGGACGATTCAACCAGCCCCAATAATCTCTTCCAATTTTAATGACAGTCGATGCACACACAATGCCCCGTAGATCAACAAAAGAAAGGTGCCTGCGTGCTCCGCTTGCTTGTCTTTTAATCTGCTCTATCGATCTTCCTTCTAGAAAGCAGGAATCTTTTCAGCACCCATCTCCTGGAAAATCTGAATGGCTGAGAAAGCAGGAATCTTTGATTTGGAGACCCACTTTGCCTTCTATGGGGCATACCACAGCAACCCAATTAACATTTTGATACACACCCTGTGTGTGTGGCCGATTTTCTTCACTTCTCTTATGCTTTTCTACTTCACACCATCTATATATGATATTTCCCAATTTGGGTTTCTTGATCGTGGTGGGCTGGCTTTGAATTTTGGCTTCTTTTTTACTTTGATCTATGCCTTGTTTTATCTGCGTTTTGACCAGAAAGCTGGGACCTTGGCTGCTTTCCTTTGCTTCGCCTGTTGGATTGGGGCCAGTTTTCTTTCTGGGTGGCTTGGGTTTTCATTGGTTTGGAAGGTACGTTTTTGGACCTTTTGGTTATCTCAGATTATCTGCGTTTGATCGCTAGGAACATGTGGGAAAATGATACTTTGTTTTTTTAGAAAAATGAAAAAATCTTCGAAGTTTTCACTGTTATTTATTTGGGTTCTGTACTGGTTGTACATTGTTTTCGAAAACTTTCATCTCCCCGGAAGCATTAAATTAAATTCAAGTGAAATCTGTTTCTTTCTGTAAATTGGAATAAATTCTTGCTTTTATTGTTTGTCAGTGTTTTGGACTGCTGTTGCAGAGATAAAGAGGGGCTCAGCTGGCCCCTCCGCATCAATTGTTTCGAGGATTACTGAACTGGGAATAGACTTGGTGGCCAATTTAATGACCATTTGACGTCTATGATTTTCGATCGGCCATAATGTCTATCATTATCATTGAATATTATTGACATTTTGTGATGTCTAGACGGCTCATTAAATTGTCCGCATGAAATTCTTGAACGTGAAGTGCCGTTTCACTAAACGGCTTACTCTTACGATTTTCATCCACAAGATCGGAGTCTGGTTGGCAGCAATTTGTTGGATGAATTATGCAGTGGAACATTTCAATTTGTTGCCGTAATTTTTAGGAAATTCAAAAGCCAAACTTGTTTGAAATATTATAATACAGTGTATTCTGCCAACACAATTGGTTGGACTAAACGGGCATGCGTAGTTGCAGTTGCGAATCATTCCTGTTATATCTATGTTTATGGAGTGTGGTTTTTAAGTTTGTTTTGTATGGGGTCACCGGGTCAGCCTAATGTGAGATGTGTGAACGTAGTTTTCTTTGTTGGGTCTCTTAGAATATTTTTCTCTTTTCTCAAAACGTATGTTTCATGATTTACATATTGTAAAATTTGAGAAAAATTCAGTGTATCCAATTGTTTCCGTGATCTGAAACTAATTTTTATGTCACAATTGAGTAACCCCCAAAAAACAAAAAAAGAAGTGTATCCAATTTAAATCACTTTTGGTGTGAAGGTGGATTTTTATCTCCACTCCCGGCCTAAAAGGCAGCTAAGATTTACATTTCTTTGTTAATCCTCTATCTAAACCCTATGCTCTCTGTTTTGCTTAAGTTTTTCCATCACTGTTCGTTATCTCGGGGTTGGAAGAACTGATTTGAAGTTGGATCCATGTTTGCTTTTAACAAGTAAAGGACAGGCCTGGAAGTTGTTTTTGTTTTTGATCGCCTGTTAGGTTGGAGTTTTTGTGGCAGTAACTTGTAGGTTTCATTTGGGTCTCTGCATGTGTGTCAAGCTATAACATGGCTGTGTGTCTCATGTTTTTGCATTTCTTCTTAGGCTTGAATTGAATTGGCATGAGTTGGTTTTGCATTTACGAATATTGGGGTATTGCCATTTCAGTTCAAATATTTGAGGCAGTTGTGAAAACTGTTTGGATAAAACAGTTGGAGCACAATGGTCATTTCATTATGTAGGAAAATCCAGATGTGTGTAACAGCTTACTGCTTTTATGTTCACAGATCCTCAGCCATATCTTTGGGTTAACTAGTAGCAACAAAAGAAGACTTACTTGGCCATAACTTGCACGGAAATGGATTTATGACTAAAATATTTACAGTGCACTAGAAATTTAGTCATCAACGAGAGAGATGTTCCTAACAGTCTTACCGACTCTAGTTTGGAAAAATCATAGCATGGATTACGGTTTTGCGTTCATTTGGATTTTGACTCTGACTGGTTGCAATAAACATGAAACCAGGTAGTTCTGGCAGCACAATTGTTTTGTTGGACCGGACAGTTTTTAGGCCATGGGATGTTTGAGGTAAGCATCAAGTATCTATGTAGTTTATGCAGATGATTTATTTCTTCGTCCAAGCAATCCATTTTCCTGATCGAAATATTATCTGGTAGAAACGGGCTCCAGCTCTCTTGGACAACCTTGCTCAAGCCTTTTTGATGGCTCCCTTTTTCGTATTACTGGAGGTAACCTGGTGTTTTTTAGTTATATTGAATTTTCAGAATTATTTTCTTATTTAATAATAACTTGGATACGAACTGATTGCGGTGGCTAATTACAGGTTCTTGAAAAACTATGTGGATACGAACCATACCCAGGCTTTCACGAAAGGGTGCAAGCAAAGATACGAGCTGAAATTAGGGAATATGAAGACAAGAAACAAAAGAAATGTTCTTAGTTTCCAGGTGTTGCCTGGCAGACGACTCTGTTGGATAGGGCAATGGTTTTGTGCTGGTTTATTGTCAAGTGAACTGAGCCAATCTCAATGCGATTAATTAAAGTTCAGGATAAAAATTCAGAATTAGATGTATACATTGGATTAATCTGAGTCAGAACTTACTGTGAAGCCATTGCCCGAAGTTGCATTGCCAATATCCTGCCATTCAATGTGTCTGTATCCTTCATATTTATGGTATTGAACACCTGAAATGCTTCTTCAATCGCTCCACGCTACCCGTGCATATGGAAAGAGTGAATCATTAACCTTTACAGAGCTCTCAAGACTAGTATGGCTAATGCAAGAACGAATCCATCTCCCCAAATCCAATGCCACCGGTGCAGGTAAGGCAGCCAGATCACAACTGATTTCGCCTCGTCAGGCTCTACCCCAATTCTTAGCATGTCAAGAGCTTCTTCATGCACACCGCCACAATAACACATGACAATCAATAAGGATGTTCCACGCCACCGAGTCTGGGCCAGGAATTTCTTCGGACTACCTAAACAAACCATACGTGTGAAGGAGACTCTTACCTAACGAAGACGTGAGGTGGCACCATCACGATCATTGTTTCAATTAGAGCATCTACTCATTTGGTTTCTTGGCTTTCGCTCGATTTGGAGTGGGAATCATTGACGCAAATTTTCTTAATACGAGATAAATATAAGTGAAGTAATACTATCGTAATTATTATTTGTCTATTTATAATTTGACTATTAATTATAATTATGTATGGGATAAGTATAAATATACGAAGTTGATAATAACAATAATGATGATGTGATGCGATATTTTTTTGTAAATATGTGTCTGTCTTGGACCCAAAAAAAAAAAAAAGAAAAGAAAAATCCCTTTTTTTGTGTGACATTTTCATCTGGGAAAAATTGCACTATTTATTGAACTTCTTGTTGACTATTATATGAGGCCAGTTTTAGA
Source organism: Bruguiera parviflora (assembly GCA_019804595.1). Classification (NCBI taxonomy): domain Eukaryota; kingdom Viridiplantae; phylum Streptophyta; class Magnoliopsida; order Malpighiales; family Rhizophoraceae; genus Bruguiera; species Bruguiera parviflora. The sequence continues at coordinate 2,924,426 of CM034045.1, forward strand.
CGTTAGTGTGATCGGCTTTATACAAAACGAGTTCACCAGAAGTAAACACACGTTCGTGAGTTTGAACAAGTGTACTTGTGTGTAATCCAACCCTTTCGAGCGCTTCCTGCCATAGACCTGACTAGCCATTAATGGTTGGGTTGGGATATCTATTTATTTTTGTGCAAGTGTCCAACCGGTCGCTTTCTTTTTCCCTTCTGTTTTTGGGACTAAGGTATCAACTCTCACGTTGAAAAACTATTTTTGCCAATACGACTTTTGGCTGCCCCAAAAGCTTTCTGAGTCTAACCTTACTTGTTCGTATTTTGCGGAAGACTTCTAATTCTAAATAGGAGTCTCGGCCGGCTCAATTATATATGTAAGAGAGATGATTTAGAGGAATCTCGGTGTCCACATTAGCCACAAGTTTACAACTCAGTTGGGGCCAAATTGGGACTCAAAATTACACGGGGGATTGATTCTACAACACAGTGGTTCCTTGTGCTGATTCTTAGTCAAAACAGCACGTAAAACGTTTATAAGACTTCAACACGAGCAATATTCCAACCTCGCTATCCAAACTACATGTATGTGAGTGTGCCTGTGCGTGTATATATATTGAATTCATATGGGTGTGCGAAGACTGACACTGCCCAACACGCGTCTGAAAATGCACAGGTAAATTGATGGTGACTTTTGAGAAGATGATTAATTTGGACAAAAGGGGCGGGCTGCTGAGGGCTAAAAAGTTGGTAAACATGTGGAATCTTTATTGTTTTCAAATCCCTGTCCAGCGACTTAGAAAGCAAGTTAGGTATTTGGGGGGGGGGGGGAGGGAGGGGGTTCCGAGCCTATTGGTTGATTTGGTGTACGGGAAGAATAGTTTATATCACTGTCGCTTTCATGTAGCAACCTTCTACCGTCTCTTATCTCAACGGCAATTATTAAGGAATGTTGTCACTCAACACCTCGAAACGTTCAGTTCAATAGAGATTAAAAAATCTACTTCCTCCTTTTAGGATTTAAAATTGTGAACGGTTTCATGATTTGGGGTCATTGCTATAATTTGGTTGCGTGTAGATTGGAGAATTCGAGCACCATATCCAATTAGTTGAACAAAAAATGGCTAAGGTGATGTAATGGCCTAATGACCAATTAAAAGTTAAGCTCACCTCTTGTGGGTTGCATCTTTGTTTTCAAAACAAAATACCAGATAAAGGAATTGCAAACTCACGTTTGCCCCCACATAAGGACAAATGGATTCAACAATTCCAGTTTCACATATAAAATTGTAAAAATCAGCACGCCCATATGAGGTATTGTTGAAATCATGAACCTAATTATTTTTGACATCACAGTTTCACAAATCCACTCGTGTATGACTGAAACAACCACAATTATTACGGTTGATAGTCACATGGCGTTTAATCATGCACAACTCATAACTTTTTAGAATAATATTAGAGATACTAAGACTTTTTTACTTCATGTGATCGATGGGGTAAAATCATCTTTTAATTCATACGTGGGTTTTACCATCTAGTGCAACCTGCGATGACCCAATTAAATTTTGAAACGCCAGTGCCTAGAACAGCAACCTAAAACCCTTATAAGTTCTTGTAAGCCTTCGAATTACCAAGTCAATAATCACTTCAAAATCGGGATCAACAAAAATGCGGTTCGTTCCTCAACCATGGAATATAACGACCTAAATGGCGACGTACATTTATTTTACTTTTTTTTTTTTTTTTCTCCACTGGTTTCTCCATTATTAACTTGTTGCTTGACCATAATCACTAGAAACTTGCCAAAGGTTAGGCACTGGAATGGCGGTGGTCAATCCCTAATTTGGAGTAGAAAATGGTTGTCGTCTTGAAGCAAGACGATCTTGAAAATTGGAATTGATCGCAGTCACTGGACCCTAAACCCTCATCCTTAACTCCTTAGTTCCCGGGCTTTTCAGCCAACCACAGCACGCCACGTTGTTTTCCTAGTCATCCCAGCACGTCGAAACAAAATAAAGCAGGCCCCACGTCGGTGACGCCAAATGGGGTTCATATTCAACCCTTAGGTTAATTAACTTGATCCGAAGCTTGGTTTGCTTCTCCAAAATCAATTAGCACGTGCCAGTGGTACGATTTTGGTAGGGTGCAGCACGTGTGGATGTTACTTGTTTTCCATTAGGGGGAAAGTATATATTATTTTTGTTAAAAATATACTATATATTTTAAAATTAATTATAATATGTGATTGCAAGCTGTCACCGTACGCGATGTAAGAGATGCGAACGTTGACTATTCGTCGGGTTGCCGAGACAACTGAAATTACACTCATTAGCCTGCAATCGGCCTCGGAGCCTTAAATGCAGAGCGGAGCCTCGTTGCAGCACATTCTAGCTGCCAAAACATTGCCCAAAATAGTTAAAATCTCAGTCAAATGGGAAAAGAAAGCCATAAACAGTAATTTGTCTCCGATTTGGGATCACCGTCACAAAGCTTAGCCTTAGGAATTCTTTCTGTGATTAATTTCCTAAAAATAAACAGCAGCCGTGAAAATGTTTTGATATATAGGTTCTGGGGTTGTTCGCTAAAAAACTGTTTTTCTCAGTTTTCAACATTTGGTACATCAAGAAGACACATCAACAAAAAATTTTAATTCGGTCAACTGAAAAGGAATCTTAATAATATTATTTTTGAGAGACCAACCGACGAGAGAAGGAATAAAAAACATGATAGAAAGAGGGTATCGAGAGGAAGCGACAGAAAATGTAGAGAGCTTTCATCTATTTACAGTCACAATTGATAAAAAATCAAGTTACATACATACATACATACATACATACATATATATATATATATACATATAGAATGTTTAAATTTGTAAACTAGCATCACGTACAAGTAAACGTGGAACTTCCATTCTATAGCCGTCTTGTTTGGGAAGACAAAGAGAGAAGACTGACGGGGTCATCTCGGCAAATTTAGCTTTATATAAAATCTCTAGATGAGATCGCAAATAAGTCATACTGTCGTCTTCCATGCATTCACACGGCTGCCATCGCCAATGGGATGAAGATAAATATGTTTTCCGAAAAAGCCCCTTGTTTTGGCATCCAGAAAAACATTGGGATCAAATCGTCATTTGGGGGTGCCAATTTTCCGGAATTTTGGTCAATTCGGTATACCAACATTTTTGTTTTTCGTTTTTTGTTTTTTTAAAGGCCAGTCAAGGTCTGGAACTCTTCAAAGCCTAACAATGAAGGGCAATCAATAATAACTAGAGATTAACTGAGACGTGTTAGAGCTGATGTGGCAGATGATGTGGAGAAACGACACCATGTCTGTGGCCCACATAACCACTTGACCGAACAATTTGGGTCAAAGTTCTAGTTGGTTTCTCCCTGCTCCCCCTTGCTCTTCCTCCTCTTTTTGTGTCAAACAACCTTTACACCCCTCTCTTTCTCTGGGTCTGTCTCCACAAATCTCTGCTATTAAATTATATACGAGATCTATCTACAGTGGTGTTTTGCTGTTGTATGAAAAGTCTCGAGCTTCCGAGTATCCCCCCCCCCTTTTTTTTCTTTTTCTTCCACCCAAATTGGTTCTGCCGGCGACAAGCGAAGCGTCAATGCTGGCTGAAGGTGTCGAGGGCAGAGAAATCGTGGGTTTTCAACAAGTTGACGCAAGTTTCCTCACGAAATTTTTATTCGAGTACTAACAGATCGATTGAATTATTACACGAATGGCCTATCAAAGTCGTGGTTACGGCGGTGGGAAGACAAACGAGCCCGAGCGTGAGCAACGTAGCAAACCTTAGTCAAGGCCTTTTTAATGTCGTGGGCCATTCGTTGTTTTATACTCTAGGCTGCCAGCTCATATAACGCATATACTCCCCAACTGAAAGAATAAATAAATTATAAATTATTATATTTGTTGAATAAGTTTTTAAAATTTTATGTTTATTTTAAAATTTAAATGTATAAAATAAAGATTTCATAAATATTATAGATAATACGATATCTTTATATTCAAATGGTACAAAAGTTTATACTTTTTAACAAAATTAAAAAAGTCGGTGACCCGTAGCGTGTTTTTTTTTTTCCCAAAACTGGGCTACTTCCGCTCTTTACTACTTAATATTTAATGGAATTTAGATAATTATGGTATGCGGAGGTATCCACGAATGAAGTTACTCGAGGATACCTAATTGGTTCCTACTTTCATGACAATTCTTTTTAATTCTTAAATAATACTTTGAAATTTTACATGCATTTAAAAATTTAAGTTAGTAAAACATAGAGACATTATAAACCCATCGAGGTTTTTTTTTTTTTTTACTTTATTAATATAAAATTGTATACTTTTAACATATTTTTTAATTTATGTTCCACTCGACTAGTACATACTATAATAAAATTGACCCATGCACTAGGTCTCATCAATATTGGATTAAACTAATTTAAACTAAAGAAATGAAAAGGGCATAATTGCTAAGTATAAGTTAGAAAGCCTGCATTAAATTTTGATAACATATTAAATAATAATATATAATCTCAATTTTATTTAGAAATTTAATCTAGTAGATATCTTATTAACTTTATAAGTGAAATCAGGCCCTTTTACTCATAGCACCATTAATATATTGCTAAGCATGAAAAAAAAATTATATATTTGCAGATTATTTTTATTAGCAGGTCTGAGAAAACATGATTTTGGTCATTAAGTTATGATCAAATTTTACATGCATGAAACATGGATGAGTTGCCTTTGGTCAAATTAGCAATATAGAGATGTTATTACTGTATCCTAAAAGTTAATAGGAGAGAGAGAGAGAGAGAGAGAGAGAGAGAGAGAGAGACCCACATGGTTGCCTTACATACCACGTTTCTTGCTCTCCAAAAACACCAGTCCTTAGAGGCTTCTGTTTCTCGTTGGTGCCTTTTCTCTTTTAACATCTCTCAATTTGGCGCGTTTTGGAGTCCTTTTTAGTTTCATCGCCTCCCCCCCCCCCCCCCCCCTTTTTTTCTCTCCCAATCTGTCACTTTCTTCCTAACTTTCCATAGCTTTATAATCGGTCTTTTTCTGTTTTAGTTCTTAGCAGTTCACTTTCCTTCCGACACCTTTCTGGCCTTCTTTTTGTCTCTGCAAGGTTCTCCGAACATAGAGAATTAGACTTGTTCGGTCAGTACTCATTTGATATTTGGTGAATTTAAAGGTCTTTGTAAGGGAACTGGGCCTGATTTTTTTTTTTTTTTGGTCAGATTCTTCATCTTGTTTATTAAAAACCAGTTTCTGCAATCAAGGTTTAAGCATTTTAATATAGAAAGGAATAGGGTTTAAGCTTTTCAAGGGATGGAAAACATTCATGGACTTGTGAAGGAGGATGATCAGATGGATTTGCCTCCCGGGTTCCGGTTCCACCCTACTGATGAGGAGCTTATTTCCGACTACCTACACAAAAGGGTTCTTGATATCAACTTCTCTTGTAGAGCTATAGGGGATGTGGATTTGAACAAGTCTGAACCTTGGGAACTGCCATGTAAGTTTTTGGCAAAATCAGAATTTGTATTTGATCTCTATCTCGTTCTTGTCCTCACGCATGATTTTGAATTGGATATGGCCTAATTATTGCTTTCTTTCATTTCTGTGGCTATTTTGGATGCAGGGAAAGCGAAAATGGGAGAGAAAGAATGGTACTTTTTCTGTCTGAGGGACAAAAAATATCCAACAGGTCTCAGAACAAACAGGGCAACTGAAGCTGGTTACTGGAAAGCCACAGGAAAAGATAAGGAGATCTACAGAGGGAAATCCATGGTTGGAATGAAAAAGACCCTTGTCTTCTACAAGGGAAGAGCCCCTAAAGGAGCAAAAACCAACTGGGTCATGCATGAATATAGATTGGAGGGTAAATTTTCTGTCCAACACCTTCCTAAAACTGCCAAGGTACTCTCCTCTCTATCTCCCAATTTAACCCTGTTTAACATAGCCTTTCTTATATTCATTTCATGTATTCTAATGGAATTTCTTCTTTCTCTTGTAAAGAATGAATGGGTGATCGGCAGGGTGTTCCAAAAGAGTTCTGGTGGACAGAAGACACAGGTCTCAGGACTAGTTAGGCTAGGCTCAATTGGCAATGAATTGGTTCCTTCTGGTCTGCCACCATTGATGGATTCCTCCCCTTATAATTGCAAGTCTAAGCCGGTGACTGAACCGATGTATGTGCCCTGCTTCTCCAATCCCATTGATGTTGAAAGAAATCAACAAGACATGGTTGGCAATTTCAGCAACCATATCTTACCGGTTTCTTCCAGCACCACTGATGTTTTCCCGAGAATTCCACTTCTAAATTCTGTCTACTCTGCTCAGACCATCCCAGTGTCAGCAAATCTGCAATACCCAAGTTCAGTTCTAGTGCCAGATCACTCAGTTTTAAGGGCCTTGATGGAAAATCAAGGGTCTAACATGAAGCAGAGTTTGAAAACAGAGAGGGAGATGATTAGTTTCTCACAAGAAACAGGCTTAAGTAATGATCTGAACACAGAAATCTCTTCTGTCATATCAAATTTGGAGATGGGAAAGAGGCCCTTTGATGATCAAGAACAACCTTCTACCTCAGCTGGACCAGTGGATTATGATAGTTTTTGGAATTACTAAAATTGTGCTGGCTGCATTGGTTGATGAGTTCCAAGGAAATCTCTGTTAGATTTGTTGAATCTATTAGAGGGGTTTAAAGGAAATTACCAAATTACTGTCAACTGTTTTCTTCTGTTGGAGCATATATTACATCATGTAAGAAGTTACCGTGAAGCATATATATTAAGTGTTTGTAAGAATTTACAGTACCATCCTATGAGCTGTTTTCAACTCGTTTTCTGCTTAAAATTGTTGCAATCGCGTTATTGTATTGGCATTGATATTTTTCATATTGTCTGGACGTGAAGCTTGTCATATGTGAGATTCAGTTGGTGGCAAATTGATCCTGTTTATATTTCATCGTGAAAAGAAAATTGCACTAAAGGCCTATGGACTGGTTGGTTCTTACATCATTTGAGATTATGAGCTCCATTCTGACATTGTTTCCATTGTCTCATCTGGATTATGGATATCAGAGTGTGGGGACTCCATTGAATATGCTAGTATTTGCTGTTTTTTCTTGAGTGAACGTGTAATTATTTGTTGCCGTGAGGACTGCACCCAATAGATCAATATCTAATGAATAAGAAAAAAAAAAAAAAAAAGAAACTGACTGACTTACCCAATAAATTTGTTGGAAAAAATATATAAATTATCAATAATCATATCATCATTCTTGGGATCAAATTGTGCCCCATTTATTTATTTATTTATTTTAGAAAAACCATGTTTAACATTGTCAATCCCTCATTTGCGATCCCTCCATTCGTTTCATGTCAATTTATCACGAGCATTAAGTGATTGATTCATTCTTTTCATACTCTTAAAATGTGCACATTCTGTTTTTCATTCAATCCATGGATGGATCCATTCATTTCATGATGCAATGCATTCCGTTTTCAAAGCTGTAACGCTCGAAGTATGATGCAGATGCAAAAAGAAGAGTACCCCAGATCTCTTTTTTGCCCTCTTTTTCTTTTTCTTTTTAATTCTATGTTTTTCTTATTAAAAAAAAAAAACTAAAAACTAAAATGCCTTTTGCACCATGAGGTGCTTCAGTTTTAGGCACACGATAAAATGTCGCCAAACGTTGTTTTACAGTTTTAGAGTCCTACACGACATTGTCCTTTAACGGTATATGAAAAGCGGAGATCAGCTTCGTCTTTCACAAATATTTTTGTTGTGCCTAAAAATTTTCCAAGGCATCGCATCCTCGTTTCACATCTTCATGGAGAGGGTGCTGGCTAGCTAATCAAGACACCAAAAAAAAAAAAAAAAACAACCAAAAACCCCCCTTTTCAAAAAAAATTTACAAGTTTTTTTTTTTTTTTTTTAAAAAAAAAAAAAAAAAAAAAAAGAGTTGACGTCCTTATTTGCTGTTGGTGGATTAAACGGACCTTCCTCGTGTACATAAATTTTTATTTATTAAATTCTAACCCGAACCAATACAGAGATAAATATACAAAATAACGACTAAACTCCCCCCCCCACTAGGCAGCAATTTACGCGTTTTCCTTTTGGGGATTTTGGCTTCCGTGCAACAGGACAAAGAATCTAATAATCCATCCGCGAGCCTTATTACAGAGAACTTAATTCCTAATTCGCCAAGGTTTGTCGGATCAGGACTGCATAACGTTTTTGTTATTTACTTTAAATCACTCGCTTAAAGTTAGGCTTCGATACATGAATGCACGTACAGCTGTAGGTTCAGCTTACCGTATTGTATGGCCATTTGATCCAACTACTGGTTGTATTTTCCCTCACACAATCATTTTTCTTTAAGATTGGAAGTGAGATTTGTTCTAATGTCTACTGAAAAGAATGACAAAAAAAAAAAAAAAAGAAGACGTTTTTTCAATCTCCTACATATATATTAACCCGAGAATTAATAATGCTAAAGTGGGACAAATTGACCTGGTGTGATGTATTTGAACGTAAATCTTTCACATCCTACTTGGGAAAATGAAAAGTAACACAACGCAAGAAATTCAAAAAAAAAAAAAAAAAAAGGAGGAGAATAACCATTTGAAAAATGGGTTAAGCGATCACACATCCGCCTGCTGATCGTCTAACAAGTTTTTAGCGATTGATACATGTTCAAAACAATTTAATACATGCAATAAATAATCAGATTCAAACTAATTATATATTTATGGCGACTAAAAATAAAAATTTACCTGATCGCCTAAAGCATGCATCCAATCATTTTGAGTATACATTAACCACTTGCAACTTTTGGGGTGCATAAACGTTCGCTAAAAAATTTCCTAAGAACATTATCGATGTATGATATTAAATTAGAATATTAAAGCAGCACAAGAATAACGCCATATAATTATATTTGAAAACCAAATCCCCAAATACTTGCAAATGTTTATGTCCCTGAACCTACCTTGTTATTGCTATTCATTGGTTATTATTACAGCATTGGAAGCAATTACACAATTAATTAAATAACACTCCTTCTTTCTTTATTTTTTCTTTTTTTTTTTTTCATTAACTCTTTTTTTTTTTTTTGTCTTTCCCATTTTTATATTATTTTAATAATATATGTATTCGTCACAAGCAACTGTTTTTAATGATATGATGTCTAAAATAGCCTTTGATGTGTACCATTTTCTTACGTATAAAAAAAAAAAAAAGAAAGAAAGAAGAAGAAGAAGAAGAAAAGAAAAGAAAAAGAAAGAGATTTCGCAGTGGAGTCCCACCCGACGGGACCAACTTTAACGAAACTATCCCTCCGGCGTGTGTGCCCCACAAACGATGAGGTCAGATTTCTGGAGCGGGTATAGGCTCCGTGCTTTGTTTTTTGTTTTTTTTTTTTTTTTTTAACGGTTGGCACACGTAATCAAGTGGGTCCCAGCAGCCATTCCCGCGCTAATGAGACACGCGGTTCAGGTTTTTGCTGCCGTCACTCATCCCCCAAGGTGAAAACGGAATTTTGACTTTGCAGCCTCAGATTGCCACGTGGTTCCTAACCCGTTTCCAGCTGGAACATCCTTACGTGGCAATGCATTGTCGACGATTCCTTTTTTGTACTTTTTATTTATTTATTTATTTTTAAAAAATTCGCTTTAACAATATGTATGCCCGTGCGCGCGCGTATATATATATATATATATATATATGTATATGGGGTCCAATTAAGCGTACTAATTATAAAAATTTTATATATTATATTTTATTATAATATATTAATTTTAATTATATATATAATTATTTATTATACACGCTTTAACATATAATATGTTATCAACACTATAGTTTATTAATAGAATAATTAAAATGTTGGTCCTAATAATTATAATTTGTTTGTTTTATTGAAATGAATGTTTAGTATTTAAATATTAACACTGATAAACATAAAAATAAAAAAAGTTGAAGGGTTAATTTTTTTCATAAAATTCAACTAAAAAAATGATAAGGGTCAAAGGCTTTTAATGAATACTTAAAAATATATTATCTATAAAATATAAAATATTTTACTCAAAATATACTAAATTAATTTAAATAATATGTGTTTATATTGATATTTTTTTATAAAAAATAAAATAAAATTTGAAAGTAGTTTTTCTTCTTTTTATTTTTATTTTTTTAGATAATCTTGAAATTATAAAAATTTAATTATAATTAAAATAAAATTCTTTAAATTAATTTAAATTTTATTTTATTAAAATTAAATTTATATTTATAAAATTTTAATCAAATTTTTATAATTATAATATATTTTAATATCTTTAATTTACATAGTGATACTATAATTTTTTTTTTCATTTTAGTAATATATACTTAGATTGTATATGATCCAATTAAGTGTACTAAGTTACAAAAGTCTTTTAAATTATTTTTTTATATCTTATACTAAATCAATATTTTATAAAAATATAAACTTATAATGTAACACTTTTTATATTCATTGAAATATATCATATTTGAGTCAATTCAGAATATTCTTATATATATATTATGTGCATATTGACATGTAATACATTATCAAACACTATGATTTGATAATAGATTAATTAAATGGTTAGTTCTAATAATTAGAACTCCTTTGTTTCGCTCAAATAAATGCTTAGTATTGAAATATTAACACCAACAAATATACAACGGAAAAAGATTAGGGTTAGAATGGATGCCTTAAAGAAGAGAGAAAGATAGGGGCCAGAATGGATGCCTAAAAAAATATTGCTCAGAAAATGTAAAATGTATAACTCAAAATTTAATAAAGTAGTTTAAAGAATATGCATCCCTATTGTCTTCAATGTGACCACACCATCGTCACCCTATCTCATTTACAGGAGAAAAGAATGCAGAGTCAGTGGATGACGAAGGGATATGTAATAACTTAGATCTTATCTCAGTTGTGAAATTTAACGAAGAAAAAGAAAAGCAAAAGATGGACACTTGCCATTCATTATATTTCTTTTTCAAGAACGAATTTTGATGACTTTTCTCGACAATTTGAACGCTAACGCTAAATTACACAATGCTTATTGTTGGATTAGTTGGATGGCCGGATCTATTGGGTCCTCTCACGAATAATTATATTTTTTGCTCATCTGTTGCAAAGAGAACTCCCAGTTGAGTCAACGGCCCATGCGTGATTAATTTGACTAAACGATTGGTCGTTTTCGTTTAGCTGTCAATTTTAAACCACGCATGACCCGAATTACACCACTACATGCAACGCACCAACTCTTTGTCCAAATCAATGCATGTCTTTTGAAATTAATCGGCCGCATTAATGGTGGGAGCTAAATAGGTTTCAGCTCAAGATGAATTACAAATAATGGGGAAAATTAGAGGGTTTTCTAGTATCATTTTTATAATCCAGACGGCAAGTTCCTTCCATTTTAGAAGAGGGACCAAAAGCAGAAACAGACACGGTAGGTTTGGATTCTCCGTTAGTATGAAGAATTCCAAGTTGTCGGGACAATTTGTCTTTGCCCGTAAGGTTGATGCAACCAAAATATGCATGAATATGACCTACCACAATACCTTCGACACTTTGAGTTGAGTTTATCGCCATCCATTGCTATTCTTTCTAGCTAGCGCTATTGTCGTTCCGCTATGCACCGTCGTCACCATCGCTGCCACCAATATTACCTTGCCTTGAAAATGGTCGTTTTCATCAATTAACACAATTATGCACGGAGAACCACCTAGTGAGAGTACCGAGAATTTGCAAATGATGCCGAAGTCAAAAGTAAGTGAGAGGATCTGAATAATGTGTGATACAAGTCAACTCACGTCCTCATACAAGAATACTCAACGCTCCATGCTTCACATCGGAGATCTCAATTTCAAAGTATTAGATAAGTGGGAAGAAATTTGTGTTTATGATACATGAGGGAACTATTCGATGTTATATGACAATCTAATTGTGATATCTTTTTTTTTTTTTTTTTTTGGGGGGTTGGAACAGCATATTTCTTACTCATAGCCCCCTTAGAGACAAGGGCACCCAAACAAGAGGTTCACGGTTGCTGTTGTCAACCAACAAGCGATCGCGCACACAAAATCAACTCCTACAAGAGTACGTAACCATCACGGTCTCGAAATTACTCAAAACCAGTAGAGCAACCTATCAGCTAGGACCAAGTCATTGCTTAGTCACGTTGTCTGAAGTAGTTCATATTGATATTGATAAAACACAATTGATATCTTTTGAAGATTTGACTATACGCTTTTAGGGGCATGCAAGGTTTGGGCAACTGAGCCAGTTCGTTAATTACCGTCGGTATGATCTAGTTGCGTTTTGAACCAACTGGCTTTTCCTTAACCCAAATGATTAATTATAAGAGCTTCGTGTGTGTTTTCTTAAATTTTATGTTGGGTTTGTCTCTCCAATATTAAGTTAGAATCGTTTTCTTTTGAAAAATAAAATATCATATGATTACCTAAGAAAAAAAAAAAAAAAATATATATATATATATATATATATATATATATACTTATGCTAATTTTAATTGGGGTGAAGAAACATATAACAATTTACTAAACCAAATTAATCGGTTCGGTTTGGTTCTGGACCTTTTTTCCAAAATCACAAATCATAACCAAACCGATCAAAATGATCTTTTAACAATCCAGTCAGCCATTTTAAAATCCAAGTTGGTTAACCACAATTTGGGTTGGTTACCTCTGTTTTCTATTTTTTTTGGCACACTCCGATATGTTTTCCATGTCAACTGTAACGGGTGCATGAAGATTTCCGTTTCATCTCTCATCTTTAACTATAATTATTGTGATTGGGTTGCAGTGCATGAACTTGTGTAGTAGTGTCTAAAACCCCCTTTATTTCTTTGCAGGCACCTAAAGGAATCGACCTCGCCACTCTGACTGTGAGTGAAATTGGGTATGCATTGCTATCTTATCACCTTTAGAATATTTCTTTGAATTGACCGTCAATATCTTCCAATTGGTATTTCTCGAGTAGTGACATGTCAACATTAATTGAAGCAACGGCTTCGCCTCTCTGGCTGGCGTGCATAATGTTTTGGCCAATTCAAGATTTTCGGATTCCGGAAAATTTTCAGGAATTTTAAATTTCATCCGCCACCATTGGTTAATGCAATTAATAATCCCAGCAAGATTTTTGGACTCCGCCAAGACAATAAAAACAATTACAATTTATATACATTCTTAGGGTAATAAAGTAGGGTTGTAAAAGTATTACTACTTCTAGCATTACCCAAAAGTCAAAACATTATTTAGAAGCCAAAAAAAAATGAAAAAAGAAAAAAGTAGTGGTATGGTGTGTTGTAACCTTCAATTTGCTTTTCAAGTGATTTCCAAATCACACACAAAATTATGTTCAAGAGCAAAGAGATCTTCAAATCCATTGTGCATATATTGCCATTCTTGGTGGTTGTCCAGAGGGTGAATAGATCGAGACTTGCTAGCATTACACGGGGGCCATGAACTTCTGCCTGGCTAGTGCTACTTTAGCTAACCGATGATAGATTTGGTCACCATTTTTAAGTGCAAACCCTAAAATTTGTTCCCATCATCTACTACAAAGAAGTGTAAAAAGAAAGCCAGGTGCACTTAGAAGATATATATATATATATATAGATCTGACTGTCAAAAACCACTAAGATCGGAATGAATCTGATTGCACACGTTAAATAGAACTTTAACTGATTAAAAATTTCGTTTTGATAAATGAGTTTCTAAAAAGAGATGGGAGATATGACATATATGGCCCCTTCTAAGGACTTGAAAGTTTGATGGTCTTAGAATAAAAAGCTTTAAATGTACAAAACTCTCAAGTTCTGAGGAGAAAATATTAGATGTATTTAATTTTACTCTTGAATCTTGACTACCGGGTCACAATAGAGTAAACACCAAGATTCGCCGACTCCTCGCAATTTACACTTGGGAGCATGAAACACATACTCTAGGGACCGTTTTTACAACTGTCAATGCCTGCAATGAACAGCCACCGTAAGAAGTGAAGCCAAATGAACTGTTTGAATGTTGCATGTACAATAAATTTGATTTTTCAAACGGTAATTTCTGAGTAAAGCCGATGACTGTGTTTAATATTAGGGTGGTCAATTGTTTGTGTTTGACAACGATTCTCAGGTTTTTTTTGGGGGGGTGGGTGGGGAGGGGGGACAATATAAAGTTGGAGATGTTACTTGAATGTGTCTATTGATATATTCCTCAAATTTTTTGGGAGAAGAGTGATCTTATTCATTGTCTCACATGCAACCGGAGCCATTAATTGTTCTAATGTTGTTCCACAGAATTCTTTTTTTTTTTATTTATTTTTTTAATTTTCGGTCTTGTGTTCCACAGAAAATTTGGCAACGACAAAGGAAACAAGCAAGCGCTTGTCGCTAGCCTCATGGGCCACCAAAACCACTTGGGTGGAATCCGGGAGCTAGATAGATGGGAATTAGCGATGTTCCATATATATGTGTGTGTGTGTGTGGACCCCGCCTGGATCATCCAACCAAAAGCTTAGAAGAAACATATTCATGTCAATTTGTCTCCCTGCATCATTAACTATGTGTCAATCAAGGGATGGAATTTCGGAAGTATGCATGGACAAGCTGTCATGTCTTTTTTAACTCTTCGGCAGGAAGTCTATCCTCTCTGTCTTTTAAGCCATTAGTCATTTTTATATAGAGAATGAGCAAATCCCATTACATGTGCAAAATCTTGGATTGAATTGACAGTTTGTTTTCCAGCTAATTTGATTTGTAGGGATGAATGAGACATTCTGTTTTAATGCTACTTGAACTTCTTCAACCTGATTTTGGTCTCTCATCTTAAATAGTCCCTCTGTTACATGTAGCTCCCTTGATTATCAGTTTTTGCTTTGTATTTGCAAAGAAGCTGTTTTTTAAGTTCATGCCATTGTTTTAAAGCTCGTGTTTACGAGTGGAATTCTCTTTACCGGCGACCAAACTGGTACCATTTTTTTTTTTTCCCCCAAGTGACTGTGGCCTCCTGTTAATAACAAATCCATTTGCTCACGACTCTGTTTGTTCTCTTTTCCTTAACCATGAATTTATGTAATTGAAGTTGTCACGGCATGCCCCCTAAGAATGATATGCGCACCATCTTGCTGTCTATTGAACAATGGGGTTTGCCGTGACAAAGTGCAATTAGTATCTATCAAATATTTGATGAAAATCTTCGTGCATCGTGGGGTTGTCTGCTTCGAGATAGCCTGAGAATCATTGAGGCGACCAATGAATAGACGACTTCTTATTTTGTTATTTTCATTGCTATCCTTCTAATTGCGGGGAAGCGCTAGCCTGCTGGGACTCTCCGCCGCCCCTTGTATTTAATTTGGGTGTGGGGCGTGGGCTCGAAAGGCATCTATTATGGGCTTATGTCCAAGATCAATGTGGGCATTTATTTAGTCAGCAGATGTGCATTCATTCCGCGCGAGGGCCACCAAGCATCAGTGAAGAATTAGTTTCCTTTGGGCCACCACCAAGTTCACAAAACTTTCCCACCTCCATCCATCAAATTCGCGGCCCATAAGGTTGATTTTGAATTTAATCAATTATATATATATAAATAATATATATATACATATATATATATATCAAAGGTTGTTAAGATCACCCAAAAAAAAAAAAAAAGAAAAAAAAGAAAAAGAAAAACAAGGGCATCTCGGGTGTCGCAATGTAGTGATATGTCTCATTCCTTAGCAATAGTTCGGTTGAAGATATTGGATTTAAAATATTTATTAAAATGTGAAATAATATATATATATATATTTATTTATTTATTTATGATAAAAAAAATTTTCTCCAGACAAAATTTAAGTTGTTAATACAGGCTCCACGGTTGCGATCTCCATGGGTTTAAACTTTAAATCATGTACTTAATCTACGCAATATTAAATTTTCTTTTATTATTAGAATAAATTATGGGTGGTTACTAATATTAATGATTTGCGTAAGTAGACACATAGAAGAAAATCTATATGGATGGCATCCAACGTGTACTGTTATACCGGTGTCAACACGTCGAATTTCTGTACCAAAACTCAAATTTTTACTAAGAAAGTCCCATCGGGTCGTGTACGTTATTTGGCGGACCCCAGGAATGTTGTCGGGTTCTCTGTCGTTTGGTCACAACCCGCTGGCCCCCAAGTCAATGCTCTCTTCCAGTCATATGCGGTGTGCGGAGGTACGAAGCCACAGTGCAGTTAGGCTCAACCCACTTCCAGTCCCCGCCGGTCCCGCGAAAACCCAAATCAATTTTGTAACCCATAATCGAAATCTGACCCACACACGTGTATAGATATAAGTTATATCGTGTATCCTTCTGAAAAAGGATGGCAGGAATTAACAGAGAGTCCTCGTATCTATTCAACAAAAGTCAGTAGATACGGTTGCTATTAGTTTGTTTTAAATGTCGAATGTTACGTTTAAAAATAATAAATGATTGATAATTATTTTTGACAATTAATTTACTGTCAATTCTTATTCTCAAAAAATTAAAAATAAAAGTACATATATATATTGTGAATTCTGAATTATCGTAAGTCTTTTTATTTTAATTTAATTTATTCTTAATAAAATTTCTCAAAGCATTCGTCCTGACAACTTCAAGTCTTTTTTTATTTAATCAATTGCCTCGATAACGGTGAAAGAATTGATTCCTCGTACGAGTATTCGACTGCGGCTTCATTACGCGAGGAATCGAATAATTATTTTGCTTAATGGCGAAAGAATTAATTCCTTGTAATGGTGCTTTGTGGGTCAAACAAAAGATCTCAATATAATCATAAATTAAGTAGATATTTTTTTATTATATACCAAGTATTCTCTCCTTTCCATTCCATTGGGGAGACGGGAGCACGCAAAATA
>CM034045.1:2941392-2958135 GCA_019804595.1 Bruguiera parviflora
AGGCTTACTATTTTGAGAATTTTTGGCCAACTTTAAGTAACTGCTATCCTGATTAATATTCCATTAATATGCTAGTTGCTTGTCTATATCATGTTAATGCTTTACATACACAGTTCGCTAGAGATTACTGTCGATTTCTTGAAAGCTCAAATCTGTGGACTAACTTACACTCTTTTTTCTCGTTTTTTTTTTTATTTGCTCTTCTTCTCTCTCTCCTCTAAGTTTTTTCCTTTTTATTGACTTTATATTACAGTTGTCCAGTGAAGCAGAGTCCCAAACAGCCATGGCAGACCAGATGGAGCTCCCACCCTTTAAAACAAGAGGGGCAAGCTTTTCAAAATCCTGCTTTAACTTGCTAAATGCCTTGTCAGGTTTGAATTTATCATTCGCGTCTCCTTTTTGTTGGAGCTGAAATCTTTACAATGCTAGTGGTGACTTTGTCGCTATTATGGTTTCATTTTTTTGCTATCTTCCAGGAATTGGGTTAATAACGATCCCCTATTCACTCGCACAAGCTGGCTGGCTAGGCCTTGCTTTTCTGCTCGCAGTGGCAGTTGTGACCTGCTATACTGGTCTGCTGCTGCAACGGTGCATGGATGCCAATCCAGCTATAAAATCCTATGCGGAAATCGGCTGGCAGGCATTCGGGCATAAAGGAAAGCTCATAGCATCAACTTTTATGTGCCTGGAAGTTTATTTAGCGCCAATAGGGTTCTTGATATTGGAAGGAGATAACTTGCACAAGTTGTTCCCCAACGTCAGTTTCCGAGTAGGAGGGCATTCCATTGGTGGAAAAAGCTTATTTACAGTGATAACAGGGCTTGTCGTTTTGCCTTCCATGTGGATAAAGGACTTGAGCTGGCTTTCTTTTGTCTCTGCTGGTGGTGTTCTGTCTTCTTTTGTTATCACTGGTTCCATATTGTGGGTTGGTGCAGTTGATGGAGTAGGATTTTCTGGTGAGGGAGAAAAGCTCTTTGAATTGAGTGGCATACCCACGGCTCTTAGCTTATATGCCTTCTCTTATGGATCTCATTCAGTGTTTCCAACCATATACTCTTCCATGAAAGATAAAACACAGTTTTCCAAGGTATATTTTCTGCCGTGACTCAAGATATTCTAGCAAATAGGCACCAATGTAATGTCTTGTGGGCTCCTGTTTATTTTAAGTTATGAGTCTTTCATTCTGTGATATTTGGAGAATAGTCAAGTTTAAGTAAACTTAACACTTTTTTTTCACAAACAAGTACCCTTATTTTTCATAAACAAGTTGTTTTTAAGATTTATATATGTTACTTTCATATCATAATAAAGTAACATGTGAGCACAATTTTAACCGGGCGGATTCATCCACTTACTGGATATTCCATTCTATGTTTATTTGTTTGAGCAGATATTCATATCAAGGTTAACTTGGGACATTTTTGTTGCAGGTATTACTCATCAGCTTTGGTCTTAGTTCGCTAAGCTACATATTTATTGCAGTCATTGGCTACTTAATGTTCGGCCAATATGCACTATCCCAAGTGACACTCAACCTTCCCGCGAACAAAATTAGCTCGAAGATAGCCATTTACACCATTCTCGTTGGTCCAATTGCTAAGTTTGCTCTGATCATATCACCCATTCCAAATGCCATAGAAGACAGATTGCCAAGACAATACAACCTCTGGCCTATCCGCATCTTCCTGAGGACTCTGTTATTGCTCAGCACAGTCATTATTGCCTTAGCCTTTCCTTATTTTGGGCAACTGACTGCACTCATTGGAGCAATCCTATGCGTGACAGTTTCCATTATTTTGCCTTGCTTATGCTATTTGAAGATTTTCGATGCTTATCGAAGGTGGGGTTTTGAAGCTGTGAAATTTGGATTCATAATAGTTATGGCTGTTTTCGTTGGAGTGATAGGCACATACTCATCTGTAAAACAGGTAGTTAGACACAGCCAACGTATAAATCTAGCTTTCTAGCTTGCCATTGTATGAGCCCAGGACGAAAAGCAGACCTTTCCACGTAGTGGCCGATGAGCAGATGGCACTCGGATGCCATGTGACCTCAGATGATTCAACTGGCTACTACAATATGCACGAAGATTTCTTTGCACTCTTTTTTTTTTCCCTCTTCCAGCTAAAATGTATCTTCTAGTCCATACATCTGCCAATTTCTATTTGCACGCCCACTTATGTGGATATCAAATCTATACAATTATATATATATATATATATCTAAAGTTTGCCGTGCCAAGATTGGAACTTGGTTACTGGAACTGAGATTATCGCCCGGCTGTCGGCCCTTATGTGTTTTATTATTTAAGCTTTCGGTTTTGACTGCGATGATGTGATCTAAGGAACAATTGTCCGCCTTGTACCAGCAAATCTATATATCCTTCCACCTATGATAAGGACTTTGTGGTGAATCTCTTTTGTTACTTAGTCTCAATAATTTAAATTTAATCAAAATCAGCCATGATCAAATCACATCCAAAAGAGTATCAAACACAATTGGTTTTTTAGCATTTTTTATGCTCAACAGCTGACTGGCAACCGGTGGAACAGGGACACTCTATTATACTCCGTCAATCCTAATATTGATCACGGCTGGTCATCTCAGTGTTTGCAGAAATTCACTCGGTAGATAAGCAGATACTACTTCTCTGTTGTTGTCACATGTGCTGTAACATTTCTGATTGAGTTCTCTGGTGTCACGGCTGAATAATGAAAGATCAAACCGGCGGTAAGAATGCTGCTGAGCATATTTCTGTACTATATTTTGTGGCAACAAATGCTATCACGGCTCTCCGTTCATAATCTTCTTCCAGCCATCCGGGGGGGGGGCAATGCGTGCCTTAAATGTCTTGGTTTCTTCTTTGGCAGGATCATCATCCAAGGAGGATGCCTCGTCCATTCGGAATTCACCATAGACGAAGCAATCCACCTCATGGGAGTTGCTCAGATTAATCCTCCCAATCCATTGTAATCTTTAGCACTAGTTACTTTGTGATTACATCCAACTGCGTCACCATGAGCGAGGCTATTTTCTGATTCCCTGTTCCAGAGGCAGCGAAGCCACGCATTGTTTGAAAATAGACCGAACTCGACAGCCAAACTGAAACCTCGATGGATCTTGTCTAATTTGGTCGGAAAATCGGATGACACAGTGAACCGGAAAAAATTCGTTTATCCTAGATTGACCCGAACGGTCCGACCAGCGGATCGGACCGAGCGAACTGAAAGAATTTTTTTTGTTAAAAATCCTGTATTTTCTGTTCTCGTAAAACAATTATATTTAATAGCGTCGGGAGTCCGACCGCTAACTCGGTGGTTAGACCGGCAACCCGAAGAACCAGGTTCTTTATTCGGGTGGATTCTCGAGACGGCTTTTGCCACCACTTGCCTGGTTTCGAGCATTTACTTGGGAACTTCTGGCAGAAGAATTCTTGTTTATGTCGGAGGCATTGCTGCAGAAATGTCAGTCCATAGGCAGGTAGGTAGGTAGGTAGGTGTGCAATTCTATCACCAGAGCAAATGTTGAAGCTGTTCTCAGGAAAGCAAGCTCTGGTTTACGCTAATGTTAGATCGATGATATTATTTACCTCTCATCTGGCCTCTTTGTCTTCTTCTTCCTCTGATGTCACGGCCGCCATACTCCAATCGAGAAACCCGAACCAAGCACTTGAAATTTTCACTTCTGCTCTAAAGCGAAACCAGAGAAGCCCAATCAAGAATCTTCACCTATATGCTGCTGTAATTCACGTTTCAACCGGTGCAAGAATGTATCCGACTGCCAAGTGCTTGACAAAAGACCTGATACAGGCCCTCCTCCGATCTTGCAATCCTGAACGCGTTAATTCTTTGGTTTTTAATGCCCTTGTGCGGTTGGAGGGTTCAAAGTTTAGTCCAAATGTGTTTGGAGTTCTAATTATCGTGCTTTGTGAGATGGGTCTTGTTGAGGAAGCCTTCTGGGTGTACCGTAAGATTGGGACTCCCCCTGCAATTCAGGCTTGCAATCCGCTCTTAAATGGGCTGGTTAAGAATAATAAGTTTGATTCCATGTGGGAATTGTACAATGACATGGTTTTGCATGGGATGGTTCCTAGTGTTGTCACTTATGGTGTACTTGTTGATGCCTGTTGTAGCCAAGGTGATTTTTCAATGGTGAATAGTTTTCTTGGTGAGATGCGGGAGAAAGGGATTGAACCAACAGTTGTGATTTACACGTCTATCATCCGTGGTCTTTGCAGCAAGGGAAAATTGGTGGAAGCAGAAAGAGTGTTTAGGGAAATGCAAAGGTCTGAGGCCTTACCAAATCTTTATACCTATAACACTTTGATGAATGGGTATTCCAAAATGGCAGACGTTAAACAAGCCCTTGGCTTGTATCGGGACATGCTTGTGAATGGCCTGAGGCCAGATGTTGTTACTTTTGGCATCTTGATAGACACTCTCTGCAAATCTGGTGAAGTATTGGCAGCAAGGAGCTTCCTTGTTCACATGGCAAAGTTCCGTGCTTTTCCCAATGTAATTGTGTATAATTGTTTGATTGATGGACATTTGAAGGCAGGGTATTTTTCTGAAGCATTGAATTTGCTTGAGGAGATGAAAAAGTTTGAAATGTCCCCAGATGTTTTCACTTACAGTATACTCATCAAGGGGTTTTGTGATATGGGTAGAGTTGAAGAAGTGGATCATCTGATGGAGAAAATGAGGCAAGAGGGAATTCATGCAAACTCTGTGACATACAATTCGCTAATTGATGGATATTGTAAGAAAGGCAATCTGGAGAAGGCTTTGGATCTGTGTTCTCAAATGATAGAAAATGGTGTTGAACCAAATGTTGTTACCTTTTCTGCACTGATTCATGGTTATGGCAAGGTAGGGAACATACAAGCAGCCATGGCTTTGTACTCTGAAATGGTAATCAAAAGCATGGTCCCAGATGTGGTTGCTTTCACAACATTGATTGATATGCATTGCAAAAATGGTGACATGAAAGAGGCCCTCTGGCTGTACGAGCAGATGCTAGAGGCTGGAGTAACCCCTAATGTCTTTACAGTTGGTTGCTTGGTTGATGGCTTTTGCAAAGTTGGAAGGACTTCTGATGCAATCACATTTTTTGAGAAAGCTACGGGTGGCCTCATTGGCAATCATATTAGTGAAGTGGATGAGAGCTCTTGTTCGCCAAATCACGTGGTGTATACATCTTTGATTCAAGCTTTTTGTAAGAATGGACAAATTCTTAAAGCTAATAGGCTTTTCTCGGATATGAGGTGCAATGGCATAGGACTGGACGCATTGAGTTACACTACCATGCTGCAGTGGCATCTAAATGCCAAGGATATGATTGGCGTGATGATGTTGCATGCTGATATGATCAAGATGGGTGTTATGCCAAATGAACTGATATGCCATCTGTTGAGAACAGGTTATCAGGAAAGTGGACACCTGAAGTCCACTCTCAGATGTTCTGACAGGTGTTCTGAGTTGGAGGCGCATGAAAGGATTGCTGGCTGCTGATAAAAGGCTAATTAAATGAAAAATGATGACAACTGGTCACTAATGTGCTTGATGGTTTCCCGGAGGAATTGAAATTCTCAAGCCAAGACTCATCTCATATCTATGGGAGCATAGTGATGAGTACTTGTCTAGGAGAGTCATCATAAATTTAACAGTTAGGTAGGACAGAAATGCTATAGCACAGGATGCCCATGATTACAGCATCGAGCAGATTTAGAGCCTTCAAAACAACACATAACTATCAAATAATGATAATTGGATAGTCTTTCTGACCTTTTCCAGGCCTGTGGTTGCTTCTCCTTTCCAGAGTTGCTCATATGCATTACGCTTTTTTTTAACCCTTCTTTGTTTTTTGGCTTATGGTGATAACCCGGAATATTGGCTGTAGGTCTGCATTTGTTTTTGCTTATGGTGATAGCCAGGAGGAACATTAGCAGAGGCCTTAGGCTACTCAGATAGGTGCAAATGGACACATTGAACCCAACAAAATCAGTCCCAGTTTCTTTCTCCATCTGCAGGTAGTCTTGGGCCATCTGAACTGCGAGAACAGGAAGTTACTCGTTTGGAAAAATCAAGGATCACATGCATACTGTAGCCTCTGCAATTCTTGGATCAGAATGTCCTAGAAATTTGAGGACATTGGAGCTGGAAGGAGATTGTTTAAATATGGCAATAGAATGCCATCACTCCCGACATTGAATGTAGAATGCATAATCAAAGAAGCTCTAAACTGGTTTCAGAAACAAATGAACCTCTATATTCACATTATGCTGTGAGGATACAGGGGGAGTTTCAAATCTGGAAGTTCTCATCATAGCAGCTTGGCCGATCATGTTTGCCAGGTTGGTTTGGTTAACCAATGTAATAACACCAGCTTGGAGATGCCAGCGCAACCGAATGCAATAGTATAATGGAAACATTTAGGTGCATGTAGCTGCCTCCATGGAATGGCAAATACCAAGCTTCATCAGTAGCTGCTTCATTTGAAGCTTAGCCATGTTGGCTGCTTATTGGACTGAAAATTTGAAACGTCCATTGATCTGCTGTCAGGGAAATGCGTCATAAGTTTGACGCTGTTAATAGTTAGGAATCAGAAAATGCTGCCTAGATCTGCAGCCTTGTCTTAGACCCATGGTCAGCCTGTTTATGATGTCCAAGTATAAATCACTATGGTGTCGAATGAGGACAATAATCTGGATTCTGGTTATGAAAAATACACGGTAATGTTTTTCACTTTCTCCTGGCTGCCAGGCTTTCTTTTTCCTAGATAATTCCAAAAACCATTACTTGAAATTCCGATGATGGAAGTAAATGAGATGGTAACAATGAATAATGTTGACAAAAAGAAGCTCAAAATTATTTGGGCTAGTAACATTGACATTTAGCATTTCTTTTTAACTTTGGAGATAGCATTTTAGTTGCACTAACCCTTTTGCCCCACATGGAAGCTTGAACCAAAGGTTTTGGCTGAACTTGAAAATTCAAGAGAAAAAATCTAGCTTATTGACAACAACAAAGAACTTCCAACAAGCTTCAATGATAGTTCACCAATCATAACGTTTACACCTTTAAAAAAATTGTTATGCCTTTCCCGTTCTCTTCCAAAAACCGAAGTGAAATTATTCCTAGCCATTTACAGAGAAGGCCCAAAAGATTTGCATGAATGTCCGAATAAATACATTTTGGCATTTTGCCAACCAAATTGTTCCCAATGGCTCCTTTTACTTCAACAAACGGGGAGTTGTGTGGAGGTTTGCTGTTGGGTTCCAGACAATCACAATGGTTTGGTTTGGTGTGTAGGATTGTGTTTAAGCGGTAGGTCCTTCTTTACAGAAAGGCTGAATCAGCTTTATTTTGCCTCTTTTTCTGCCGTTGAAAAATGGAAAAAATAAAAACAAAAATTGCGCCTTTTCCTCATCTTAGTACGGTGGATAAGGAGCTGCATCCTCAATTGGACCATTCGTCGGAAAAACTCTTCCCTTCGCCGCTAAGTAATAACAAGAACAAACACAGGACTGGACAGCCCTTAAAGAGTCCAATTAAACAAAAAAGAAGAAAAGCAAAAAGATTCCTCCTGTTCAAGTCGGTCCTAGCCAGCTGCTTTTTGGGTCCGTCGTCGACAGGAAGAAAGCACCTTAATATTCTTATTAATTTCCTTTCAAAGACGGGCCTTTTCTTAACCATACGACGATACATAGAGGAAGGAACTGACCCTTTAACTGGCTCCCTCTGGGATAAAGTAATTAAAGAAGCATTTTTATTAAGCAAACTGATGATGATGATGCAAAACTTTAGCGACGACAGGTCGTCGGAGATTGCCTTCTTCGACCTGGAAACTGTAGTAGAAGACGAGGAGACAACGCCTAACCGAGGCCGCCGCCGGAGCTCTCCCATTATTGAGATAGGGGCCATAGTAGTATCGCAGAGGACGCTGGTGGAGGTGCTCGAGCCGTTCTCCACCCTGGTTAGACCTACCGACCCCTATCTTATCACCTGCCTGGGCCCCGGACGCTCGAATGGCATCACCCAAGACTCCGTTAGATCTGCCCCCACCTTTGCCGTTATTGCTGACGTTATCCACCTCATCCTACATGGTGATCATCATCAGTTTACAGTTATGATTTATTACGTACACCCACCAAAATGCTGTACATGATCTTTCGATGTCCATCGATCAATTCCATAGATTTCCATGCATTGCATGCTTATTTAATCGTTGCATTTTTATTTATTTTATTTTTTTATTATTTGACCTTATGTTTGCAGTCTTCTTCCTCCGATGATCTTCATGTTGTATAGGGCGAATTTGGGCGGGACATAATATAAAGAAATTTGATTGCCCTCTACTACGGGAGGCGTTCTGGGAAATTGGGAGGCGACCGCCGAAGCCCAGTGGCATCATTGACTCATATCAGTTGCTAGAACGGACATTTGGACCAAGAGCCGGTAACGTGAAGGTGGTGATTTCTAGTTCCAAGTGCACACCCATCAAACTTCCAAATCGCATGTCTTAAAACAAATTAAAGCTCAAGACTGTAGAGTCTGTTTGATGCTTGTAATTTGTGCGTTTTTTTCTCGCAGTTGGCGAGTCTTGCGGCCTATTTTCGTCTCGGGGAGCAGACGCACAGGTATAACAATTTCTTTTAAAAATAAAAGGCGTTCAGCAAAGATCTCACTGCTTAATTGAATATGACGTTTTCTGCTCGCTGTGATCTTCCAGGAGCCTAGATGACGTTCGCATGAACCTCCAAGTTCTTAGACAATGTGCAACGGTTCTGTTCTTGGTAATAATTATAAGTCCATTCTAGCTGTGCATCCTTCAATAAGTATTTCGCACCCCCCCCCCCAAAAAGAAAAAAACTTTTTCTTTACGTGTGTTTGACGGACATGCCGTGTAGAATACATCAAATTTGTAATCTACATTTTAAAGACTTCTGGAAACAAATCATTCAAATACTTCGTTAAACATATATAAACAGGATTCATCATATATAATATTATCAAGCGCTTTTAATTATAGCCGGACAAACGATGGGTGATATCTAACCGTGCTACTAAACGGGTATTGATATTTAGTCGTTGATTTTGATCCATTGCATGTGAAACCGTTGGTTTAGACAACTAAAGCAACAACTTTCAGATCTAAGACAACGGTACCAACGTGTACAAAGTCAAAACCTGTGTAAAAAAAAAATATATTAGTCGAGAAAATAACTCTTAAGTACCATGAATTTATTATAAATTAATTAATATTTTAAAAATTAATTTTAAATCTCATATTTTATCCGTAACTTTAGTGTCTAATAATTGACTGGGTTTATTATGCATGCTAAGTTGTACCTAATAATATTTAGCTGGTGAAGGACTTTTTGACGTTGGCTTCTAGGTGACAATTAATTAATTAATTAATTAAAATTTTATGCATCCATCGTACAGGAATCAAACCCACCGGAGAGCGAGGAATTTTTAGAGCCTGATGAAGTCTCAATCCAATCCATCTCTGCGTGTCTTGAGGACGGTGGATTGAAATTGTGGCACGGCAGCACCGTCTTGCAGCTCTTTTGTCCTCTTTTGACGGTGCGGTACGGAATACCCCTGAATTCCAGTTTTGCCGATGCTGCTGGCTGGCCTAGGGTGGACTTTCTGGTTGACGCACCCCCGAGTTTGTGTAGTGTTCTTGATGCATGTGCCGACGCTGCGAAGAGGCGGATCATGGGTTTGGGCAGCACCTCGGAATGGATTGATGTTGTGAAGACCACAGGAAATGGCGGACCTACAGTGAGATTGATGTAAGCTTCAGTTTAGTCCCTTTTTTTTATTTTGTTTTTATTGCAACATATAAAAAAAATGGCGAGACTCCCACTTATGGGGTCAACCTTTTATTTTTTCCGTGAGAAAATCTATTTACGTAATTGAACCTGTGAGTTACATTGAAACTCGCTTTTATTGTTTTATGGTGGTATGGAAACACCACAAGTTTTCATTCCCTGAAATAAATGAACGATTGCCCACGAACTCTATTATTCTCCACGCAAGTTTTAGAACAGCAGATCCTGTTCTGCCCTGTCCTTCCTCACCTTTTCCCTTTGTGTTCTTCTGACAGCATACCCACCATAGTCATCGGGGATGGTACCGCTCGGCATGAGACGGAGATACATAGGGAGCATCCAAATTCTGGAACGGTGGGAGAGCTTGTGTTCGATGACTTCGATCCTGAGCGTCTTCGTACCTCGTTAAATCCGGGAACCCGGGTGAATGCATACCTCTCCTTGGATCCGTACGACTATCGCGCCAAGAATTGTGCCGGGATCCGATTAGTAGCCAAACGTTTAATCATCTGTAGCTAATTCGAGTGATACGCGTGATGTGGAGTGGTTTATCTAATGACACACTGCTTTTCAGTTAAAACAAAACAATGGTGCATGGCATCACAAGAATCTTCTTTTTCTATGAATGCCTCGGCACACTGGCTACCAACTAAAAAATTGGCAACTATTCAAAACATCCTTCCGCTACGCAGAGAAGCCCTTGAAGTTAATCTTATACCACGGTAGATGCAGAAACTTACAACATGGTTAAATACTTCTGATTTCACTGCAATATTCGGGACATGATCCTCTCAAAGGAAGAAATATGATGTTCTAGCTTCCTACGGAATTCAAAAGGGCAGCATAGCCCAACTTACGAATCTAAACCACAGGAGTAATCCAGAAGCGGGTTTCATGGTGCACAATCTCCGGACAGCATGCCTCAGAAAATGCTCCAGCAGATGCATTTCTCGAGCCATAGCCAACCAGCATTGGCTGAACCATTGTAGGAGTTTCAGAATTCAGTGACATGCTATTGGGGAATAGTTCAGTCATTCATCACTGGATCCAACCAATCCGTCAAAGAAAGATGAAGCACCATTACTTCTTATTCACATGCATTGGGAGCGGTCTCCAAGTACGAGGAAGCAGAAAAGCTTAATAATTGCAAGGACTATTGATGAAATATAAGCAACATCAATAATCAGAAAGTTGAACCTAGAAACCTGAAGCCTCGTCATCGGGAGAAGACTCCCTTGATGCATGCTCATCCTCATCCTGTTCCTCTTCATAATCGTCGTCATCATAATCCATGGGCGAAGGTTGCCCATTAAGATCCACATTTACACCATTTACCTTCCTCACAAACTGCCCCCGAACACGAGGCCTTCTTTCAGCTAGTTTTTTCCTATTGACATACCTAATCTTCTTATCAAAACAACGCTCCTTCCTTTTTTGTCTGAATTTCATCAATGCTGCCTCTCTTCTATCTGCCTTTTTAAGTTTTACATCAGCTGAAGATGAACTTCCAAATGATGGCCAAGAATGAGTAGAGGACATTTGGCCAGGTTGCAAGCATACACTAACTGGGCAATATGGAAACGTTGCCATCCCAGTCATATGCGGGTGGCATTGTGGAGGACGATTGTATTGAGGAAGCATTGCCGGAGTTGCTTGACTTTGCAGCTCATGCATGTTTTTTTGATATAGTTGTGCTGATGATGGCATTAGAACTTGATTCACAACCCCTGACATATAATATGGATAAACATTTTGTGTAGATAAACCTGAAGCTTCCACTTGAAGTTCATTTCTTGGATGCATAAGAACCTGAGGAAGATTTTCATCCTTGAAATTTCTGTAAGGAAACTCCCCTGACATAGGTGGAGTGCAAGATCTCTCTACAGATAGAGAATCAGGGATACTGGAACTGCTACGGAAGTCATCTTGCGAATAGCTTTCCCACGCCTCTCCACTTTGATGTATTTGAACATCATTAATCTCTTGCTGGCCACATGCATGAAGTTTCTCTTCAATCCTCAAACCTTGTACAGATTTGTCATCAGTATGAGCAACCCCTTGGAAATTATTTTTGATGGGGGTTGATTTAACATAAGTGAAGAAGGCAGAGGACTCGCCAATCTTCAATTCACTCTTTTTTGGACCAGATGGCAGTTTACCTGCATATCACTTTAGGAAATTAGACTTGGATTGAGGGCTGCTTTTCACTCTTAAAAATAAACAATGAAAGCTCGAGAAATGTTTGAAGTTTGAACAGGGATGGGAAACAGAGGCAATTAGCAGTGCAAGACCAAGGCAATGTCATCTCAACATCTGATTGTCCAAGGCCTTACATATTCACAAAAACAAGTCTTGTTTCATGAATGTATTTTGCGCTATCTAAAATGACAACCAAACACTTCATTAGCATGTCATTTGCTTGATTAAATCAGTCATATACCTAACTGATAATTTTTGGTCACAACTCATACCCAATCAGCAATGAAACCAAAATAACCAAATGCCAAACAGAATATGATTAGCAGCAGTTGGCTGATGCAAAGTGGCATACCTGTTCTACGGTCGCTAATTCCTGGCACATTGGGACGATACTCATCTGTATCACGAGGTGATGGCTCAATGGCAGCAGCAGCGACAGACTGATACACAGATAAATGTGAACTTTTACACCATTGAAGATTGCTTGATCCATCAAAATACAACACGAGAGACAAATCTTGCTTATTGGATTGCTCTTCATTAATTTCCAAGCATAAATTTGGGCAAAGATTTACAAAGCTTCTGAAAACTATTTAATGAGCCAACCTATTTCACATTTGACTCTAGTCAATCTTAAACTTTCAGAGTAGATGTATTGTCTGCCAGCAGCAACAACAAGAAGAAAGCGTTCACCCAAATTTAATTGTAATTGGCTACATGAATCCTTTCTCATCATAGTTCTATCATTTGCACCACAATGATAGCATAGATGTCTATATTTATTACAATCATTGTAAATCATTAAATTTCATGTGGGGCAAAGACCATTCTGGTAGAAAATTCATCATTTCACAAGACATAGATTTGCATCACAACTTCATTGAAGTACATATTCTACTCACCTCATCTTCCTGATGATTTGAGAACCCCATTTCTGGATTCGTGCTCCTCCGAGACTTGTCATCTGTGTCATCAGAAAACAGTGTAGTGCTGTTTGTATTAGCATCACTAGGATCTGATACCACCAGATCAAAGTCATAGTTCACGATGTTCTTCTCCACCAATCCAAGCTGCCAACACGAAAATATTGATGAATACCTCTATTTTGCTCCGGATGTATGCAAACTCACCATCAGAGTTTTTATTGAGCAAATAAATGCAGTAATATCCACGAGACAAATGCGAAAAAAGCACTTTTTGATACATTGTTAAAATTTAACATAACAGCCAACCTTGAGATCTCCAACTGCTTAAACTCTTGGATTAATGATTTTTGAGAGGGTGTCAAAAGCACATGTTACGATGTGGTTTAGAGTTCATATCATGCTACCTGCAGTTATTCTAATTAATTTTTGGTTTTAGTATAATGTACAGTATATCTATGACCTGTGAACAATTAAAGCTTCAGCTAAATAGAGCTTCTAGCAGATTCATACAAAAACAATACTAAGACCTCACCGAATTGACCAAGCTTCAGGCGGAATAATTCTTCGACAACCACCTCCATCAAATCACTCGCATCACATGATGCGTAATACCACGTAATAATGTTTTACTCCATCCTACTAAAATGCCTATTCCATATAGCATATTATTCTCAGCAAGAATCACGCACCTAAATATGTTAACTCATCGTATTCTATGTACCTAGGATCTCTTGGTCTTTCTTTTTGCTCTTCCTTCCTGATTTCCCTTTTCTCTTTCTCAAAAATTTTTAACAGAAGGGGGAAAAAGAACCCATAACCTAGCACCTAATTGACATTTATATCCTTCTCATGGCACACAAAAAGAGTAAGAAAAGGGAGTGGTCAAAGAATCCAAAGCCTAAGTAAGAAAAGCAAACCAAACCATTCGCCGTCTTCTCCACATGTGTGTCCACAGGTTCAACAGCTCATTAGTGCGTAAGGGCTTCACAAGATAGTCAGCTGCACCTAATCTCAAGCATTTGACGACAATTGAGACCTCGTCCTTTGCCGACATCACTTACCAAGGCAAAAGCATTTCAATAATCAGGATAGGCATTGAAGAAGGATTTCATAACAAGATAGACGAGAGGTACATGTAACAACTAAAGCTTACTGATAACAGGAATGCGACGCAACTCTTTATCCCGTGTGATGTACTTCAACATCTTCATTCCTTTCTTCATTGGAAGGTCAACTTCAGTAAGTATAATGTCAATATCTGGTCCCTCAGCATTAAGGGCATCCATTACCTGCCTTGCCGATCTCACTGGTGTAACTGCAAAGACAAGAAGTGCAGGATCATGGTGTGAGTGGCACATTAACTTGAAAGCCAATATATCAATTTTCAACAAATACAAAGCCAAAGATAAATAAGACAAAAAATAATGCAGACAAGAAATCTTTCTCACTAAAGATGTAACCTTATAGAATGCAGGAGAGGAGATTTTTTAAAATTTTCTTCAAAAAGCCAAAATGGTTATGGTCATGTGCCAAAATCAAACCTTAAAAAATCGATATAATTATCCAAGGCATTTGGAAAGCAGTCATAAAAAAAAGAGCCACAAAGCACAAACAGTTGCATCAATTAAACAGAAAAACTCATCCTAGATTCTAAGAGATAAACTTCAAAGCAAGCTAGATCAACCCCCTTAGTCCCCCACTCCTTCCCCCCACCCTCCCCCCCCCCCCAAAAAAAAACAACACACAAAAAAACACGCCATAAAGACTTTCCACTCCATTTTAGGTGCTGTTACTGTGTTGACAACTTTTTTTCTTAGCAGCATCTAGCTTAAATTCATTTCCATAATATATTATTCATTAAACATAGCAAAAAGAAATAACTATAATATGTAACTGGTATTATTTCCACATCAATGAAGATCAATGAAGATCGAAGATCAGCATAATAATGGAAACAAGGATAACAGGAGGAAATAGCCAAAAATATTTAGCTTCTCCGCCAAATTATGCACAACAAGACAAATGCAACAACAGTTAAACATTCAATTGGATAAAATTTATCATTTTAACAGGATATATAAATTTTCCAGTAATTAAATTCAACAAAGCTACAACATTGCAACTTTCTCATCGAAGTATAGCTCACAATTGATACCTCACTAGACCAAAAGAAAATCGGTACCAGGTCTCTATGGGAACACCTGAGTGATTAAAAACTTTGACCTCTATCTTCGAGATCTCAGATTCTAATCCTTGAAAAGGAGAAGGTTTATGGGAATGGGACGAACTACCCGTACTGTGCAAGCGAAAAAAACAAGAAAGAAAATCACTACTGGCCAGTCAAGACTCCACTTCACATTAAAACATTTGGTGCTGATCAACGCTATGTACTGAAAAAAACAAAAATCCATTCAACATTGAAAAACACCTCCAAGATGAATTAATTGATTAGCTCAGCTGCTTCCCAAAAACCGAAAAATAAAAACACACACACAAAAAATAAAAAAAGGTGAGACAAACACAACAACATGACATGACATGATATGAGAAAAAGACTAAATTTTGCGAAGACAAGATAAAAGGGCAAACTAGATGAAAACATACCCTGGTAAGAGCACTTCAAAAGGAGAGTGAAAACGTCCTCAGAGCACTTGGCATCAGTATCACACAGCAAAATCCTCACTTTGCTCCTGTCAATGAACCCATCTCCAGTCTTACTATTACCACCATCAGCAACCCCCTCCCTGTTTAAATTCTGCTCCTTCCCCTCCATAGCTCCCCAGTCCCCACCTCAAGAGACAACTTCTTTTTTAACTCCCAACAAAAACAAACAAACAAGAAGCCCTAATCTTTGCGTCCCCCAACTCTCTGAAGCAAGGCAAAACACTAGAGCACCTCCATGGAAGACCTCCCCTTCTTCCTTAAGGAACTGATTACTGGGGTTACCGTCCGGATCACAGACTCTACGTACAACAAGTTCATACCTCCAGAACAGACTGAGCCAAAACAAAAATCGCAAAAAGAAAAAAAAAAGAAAAAGAAAAAGAAAAACAAAGCAAAGGTTTCAAATTTCGGTGCCCATAATTATCGGCTAGTTCTAAGCACGCTAATAGCCACAGAGGTCAACCGCAGTAGTCAAAGCATCCGACGGTGAGAATCGACGGCAGGAGAAAAGCAATCAACCGGGCGAATTGGATCGCCTGAGAAGGCGCACGCTAGCTCAACGGAAAGGGTGACCTCCGGACGTCGCCGGCCAACAGAGTTGGGCTCGGCCGGGTCATACGCATTCCTCCTTTGCTCTTGCCGCGTGACTTTCTAATGTGTTCCCCTGGCCTCTTTCCATTTTCATTTAAGCCAACACAAACATCGACGACGGCTGCTAACGTGCGCCCGGGGGGGGGAGGGGGAGCGGACGGCAGATAACGGGGAAACGGAGGGCCGAGATTGAGCGATCGGGCGAAGGGCGGGTGCAGGCTAGAGAGAAGCGAGGGCGTGGCAGAGTCTGGGGAGGACAGAGGAGAGAGAGGGAGACGCAAAAGCGAAAGGTGGCGGCAAGAAAAGCGGAGGGCTTTGGATATTTTAGTAGAGATAGAGAAACGGCCACGTCATGCCCAAAAAATCCCTCCGGGGTCATTATGCGGAAAAAGTTGACGTAAACAGGGTGTACTTTGAAAATATTTCATTATTATTTTTTATTTTTTATTTTTTATTTTGGTGGGGGGGGGGAAGCCTGTTGCCAACGCAGAATCACATCACCGCATCGCGGCTCGCCCGCCCGCC